>CM064505.1:21464392-22052774 GCA_032716605.1 Paralithodes platypus
TTTCCCTTCTCGTTGGAAAGGGTGTATATTGTGGCAAAGATATACAACTGTATAAACATTCTCATATATTTTCATAACAATAACAATGCATGGAAACAATTGCGCATAGCTCACGAACCATTTACGCTATATTATTTTTATTTTCACCATTGGAAAGAGCACAATTTTCCGATTCCGGTGATATATACAGTTATATACGTATCCGACCAAATAAAGCAACCACGAGGTGGGGAACAGCTCGGAACCCGGCTAGCATCGCCCGAACAGAGACTGGTGAAGCGTAAATATTCGCATTTTGGCTCTTCATTTCAAATATTCATAGCGCAAAAAGTATTTGTCCTAGGAACTTCTAGTTTGTGTTATACTCATCAGCATTATTTGCCGTATTCATTCAGCCTAAATTTAAAACCATACACTTCGTAGCAACGAAATAAATCGAAAATGTTATAAACCATATCAATCAAAATCATATATTTTTTTTTTGCGGTCACTGCATGGAAACAATTGTGCATAGCTCGCGAACCAATTACGCTATATTATTTTTGTTTTCACCATTGGAAAGAGCACAATTTTCCGATTCCGGTGATATATACAGTTATATACATATCCGAGCAAATAATGCAACCACGAGGTGGGGAACAGCTCGGAACCCGGCTACCATCGCCGGAACAGAGATGGGTGAAGCGTAAATATTCGCATTTGGCTCTTCATTTCAAATATTCATAGCGCAAAAAGTATTTGTCCTAGGAACTTTTAGTTTGTTTTATACTCATCAGCATTATTTGCCGAATTCATACAGCCTAAATTTAAAACCATACACTTCGTAGCAACGAAATAAATCGAAAATGTTATAAACCATATAAATCAAAATCATATATTTTTTGTTTTCGGTCACTGCTTGAGAACTATTGAAGATAAACAATTTCTGTTTTCAGATTTGGAAAGAGGAGAAAAAATACTATTATTTGAGCAAAAAAAAATATATGGTCATCACTCACAATTTAGAGCTAGGACGGTGTGAAGACAATTGCATGGGAAATAATTGTATTCCGGACTCATTTACACTTTCATATTTCGATTTATTTACATTTTGTTTTGTTTTATCATGTACTATAAATATTCCTCTTTCCACTGATATATGATACATCACAATAAACAGCATTCTGGTGGATGGAAATCGCGAAAAATGTAAGGCTTCGACAACACTCATGAGCCAAATTCAAGACCCAAAATACTTGTCAACCGCCTCCTCGGACTTATTGGAACATAATATGTCGCAAGGAGTTAAGAGGCGACTTAATTCAAGTGTTCAAAATCACCAAAGGCATCGACAATATGAACTGTAGTAAGTACTTCACTATCGACCAATCTAATTACACGCGGGAAAACGGTTGCAAAATTATTGGTAAATCTTTTAACTCAAACAAATCTAAGAATTTCTTCTTCAAACGAGTTGTCAACTTGTGGAATGGGCTTCCCCGAGACGTTATAGACTGCAGCACCGTTGATTCATTTAAACTTCGCCTAGACAAATATCTCGCATCAAACCCGCGACTGACTGCGTTTGTAAATAAATAACTTTATTTTATTCCCCCCTCAGTTACTAACCCATCTGTCCCCTACTAACTTCCTAATCCTGCCACGGACATTAGTTCCAGGGCAGTAGTTCCCTTTCCAATGTTCCCTTACCCACTCTAAACCACTGTTTGGACACTTGATCCTCATTGTTTTGGAGGACAAGCAGCCTAGAAAAGTCACTAGACCTGTTGTTACTTAATTTCCTTTGTACTTCTTTTGTGCTCCACCTCCCCACTCTTCCACCCCCCCTCCCCCCCCCCCCCCCCCCTTCTAAATCCCCGTCCTCCTTCCTTCCCCTCCACCCACCACTTCCACATGCCCCCCCCCCCCCCCCCCCCACCACCTCACCTGTCAACCCACCTGTTGGCACGTGTTCCCCCCAAAAAAAAATATATTCCCTCCTTGGTCACTTCCCCCTCTTTTTTCAATTCCGGTATACGAATTTTGATTGTCAATATTCAATTCCCGAGGGCCATAGGCCTACTATTATTTATTTTTGTTCGCTTCGATTTAGGTAGGCTTATCTTTTCATGTCCAGACCACCGGATATTTTTGTTCTTTATCTTATATTTTCTCAACTTTCATTTACTCTTTAACCTTGTATGCGTTTCATTTACCTTTAAATTAAAACAAACACTTGCAGTAGTAATTTTAAGTTTAAATGTTTCACATAGAAATCGCGAACACTGTCCTTTAATCCAAACAACCTTATACTGTTTATTTATTATTTATTTATTTATTCGTAGTCACTATTTGTCATTCACAAAATATTTATCCACATTGATATTTTCTATTACCCCTAAAAATGATATACATATACATACTAAATATACTGTATCACTACTTTTGTATTCTATTACATACAAATATGAATTACAAATTTCTTTCGTACTCTAATTTGTTACGTATGGGTTAAAAATTCTGCTGATTCCCATATTCTTGAAAATCCCAACCACCAACCACCAATATCAACACCACGACCACCACCACCATAAACACCGTTCTAAAACCGTCACCACCGCCCCACCTACACCACCACTTTCAAAACCATCTTACCACCACCATTCCCATGATCACTACAACCACCAACCACCACTACCACTATATCATGATCATCACCACCATCACCACTATAACAACCCCTCCCCCTCCCCTCCCACCACCACCACTATTACTATAATAATTACAACTCCCCCCCCCATTCCCCACCGTAACCACCACCACACAACCACCACTCTATAATTATAATTCCCCCACCACCACCACTCTATAATCATAAACTCCCCCACCACCACACTATCACCACCACCACCACTACTATAATTACAACTCGTCCCACCACCACCACTACTATAATTATAACTTCCCCCACCACAACTACACCACCAATACTACCATTACAACCTCCACCTCCCCACCACCACTTTATAATTACAACTATCTGCGCCCTGCCCTCCCTCCGCCAGCTCCACACTCTTCCATCACAACCAGCTAGCTATCAAAAGTAAATTTTAATTACATTTCATTACGTTCTTGATTTGAAGTTTGACGCTCATATCTCCATTAACCCCTTCTTTACCGGCGACGTCTCTTTAATTATATTCTTGCTACTATTATACGATTTTATTCAGTTTAAAAAGGGCTTCCAGGAACTAACAGGCTTCGAACTATCTCACTTCACCATTTTTGCTACCATAGATCCTTCTTAAATTGTACAAAATCGTCTAAGTATAGTTAAAATATATTTAAAAATACGTTGCCGGTACAGAAGGGGTTAAAAACGCCTAAATTAAAAATACCATAGGTGGAAAAATTGCCACAGAGGTCTACGGAGCAAATAAAACTTGTGAAGAACCCCTCACTCCCACAGATCCTTCCTAAGCAGAATACTGTTAGCCACACTAATATGATTTACGTCGCAATACTGAAGGGGTTAAGGTCCTTCCCATTAACCCCTTCAATGGCGGTACCGTCCTTTTATCTTTATTCTGGCTACAATTAGGCGATTATTGTCAGTTTAAAAATGCAATTAAAAGGCTTCGAACTATCTACGACAGATCCTTCTTAAACTGCACTAAATTGTCTAAATATGTCTAGAATAAAATACAACAGTCGTCGCCGGTAGAGAAGGGGTTAACTAGCATCATAAGAGCTAGCCAGCCTTATTATAGACCAAAGAAAGAGGGTATGGCAACACTCAGCAAGCAAGTTAGAGAAGATGTGGCTTGCATAAACAAAAGCAAGCTACAATAATTTCGAAATTTCGCTTTTTCAAACCCGGAGGAAAACAAATGATGTGTGGTAGCTAGTTAGAGTATGCAGACAGTGTGTGTGTATGTGTGTGAGAGAGAGAGAGAAAGAGTGTGTGTGCGAGAGAGATAGGTAAGTGCAAGGGGGGGGGGGGGGGAAGAAATGTCTTTAAGAAGAACGAAGAGGAAAATGCTATCAGCCTCTAAACCCCTTTCCCGAACCCTCCCTTCCCCCTCCCCCTGCCAAAATGTCTTGATGGAGCGAAGATGAAGCCCTCTCATGGAATTAGGGGATCGCGGGGGCTCTCAGCGGAAAAGCCCCCCAACCCCTCTACCTCCCCCTTGCACCCTTCCTCCGCTCCTCGCCTCTTTCCCGGCAAATCCCGTTATCTTCCATCTTCTCCTGCTTTTAGACAGTTTTGGAAGTCATGGGGAGAGGGGGTGGGGGTCGAAAGTTAAGTAAGCGGGATCTTTTTACTCCCCCCCCCCCCCCCTCCCTCGTCGCTTAACCCGATAACGGCACACCATTGTTTTTCAAAAGTGAGTGCCAAGCGAGCATATTTTGCTTCATTCCTGCCTAAAATTGTCATTATCCGATAAATATCGTTATGATATCGTCCCCTGATGACCTTGAAACCGGGTGAGAGATAATGGCACGGTAAATAAATCGATAAACAAGGGAATAAGAGGAAAAATAGGTAATAATTGAAGGGGGGGTGGGGAAGGGGAAGGGGGGGGGCGGGTTGACACATGTGGAGGAGTGATAGGAGGTATGGAGAGGAATTATATCCCTTAATCACATATTCCTGTTTTTTTAGTGATTTTGGGGTATTTTAAAAGGCTTTTTTTAAAGCCTTGGATCTTAACCCCCTCCCTTGCGTCATATGGCCGTTCCGCCAAAATACTCATATGACGCAATCGCGTCATATGAACTTATCTTAATATCTCAATAATAAGTTATATGACACTCTAGCGTCATTTTGGCTTCAGTAAGTTAGGTAAGTTAGATCAGAATCTGTCGATTGATGGCAACCCCAAATTTCTCCGACTCCTAACGGTCCCTAAATGTGATTTTGACTGTTGTGGGGAAAATACCGGGCGGTCCGCCTCCTCGTCAGTAAGTAAACTATTTCAGTCTGAGGAGGTTAAGAGTCCCATCATCTTCGCTCAGTAAAACCTGTTAAAAGTCTCCTCGCAGTTCTCGGGTTTAGTTCCGAAGTTTAGCAGCGGAAGGTTTAGTTCCAGTCGTCTCACTCTAGTTGCTTGTGTGTGTGTGTGTTCAAGTAGTTTGTATGGGTGTGTGAGTGTTTATGTTTGTGTGTTTGTGAAGATGATGGTGTGGAGACAAGTGAGAGAGAGCCACTAACTAAACAAGAGTTTTAAGTTATGTTTCTCAAGTTTAAATGAACCGTATTTGTGGATCTATTTGTGTGGGGAGGGGGGGGGGGGTGGGGGGTGTATGATGTGACGATGATGTGTGTGTGTGTGTTTGCAAGTACGTATGTGTCTAAGTGTGTGTGTGTTTCCAGGTACGTGTGTGGGTGTGGGTGTGCGTTAGTGTATGTGTGTGTGTGTGTATGTTTGCAAGTACGTGTGTGTGTGAGAAAGTGTGTGTGTGTGAATGTGTGTGGTGTGTGTGTGCACGCGCGCGCACGAGCGTGTGTGTTTATATATCGTATGTGTTTAAATCTCTAGTATACTACGATGTGTATTTATACAGTGTGAGTATATAAACAGTGTATACAGTATTATACGACGCATCACTACAAATCACAGAATACCTCATAACAGAACAGAAAATCACAAAACTTAATAGAAAACTAGAACACCACAAGACCCACCACAAACAATCCACTTCACATCCAATCACCACCTTAATATTTCCAATCTCTTTTGTACTGCAGCAAAAAAATAAAAAATAAAAGTGTGATTGATTGTTTGTCTCATCACCTCCCCATTCCATCCTTGTTTGGTGTCCTGGGGGAGTGTTGTTGCTGCTGTCCCAGTGGCCATCCATCCTGATGACCCATCAGGATGGATGGCCACTCCATGTTTGGGCTACTCCTGTTTACCGACAACAACAATAACAACAAAAATACCAACACCAACAACAACAATAACAAGAACAATAATAACAACACCAACAACAACAACAACAGTACCAACACCACCTACAGCAACAACAATACCAACACCAACAATGACAAAAACAACAAAACTCACAACAACAACAAACAAACGAATCGGACAACAAAAATGTCTTACATCTGGCTTCTGTGACTGCACCTTTAGATGGTATCCGCGGGCCTTAAATATCGTGGTAATTGTGGTAGCTGTAACCATTATTATATTTGGGTCGCTAGTTCCACCAGGTTTTTTCTCACACACACATACACACTCTCTCTCATAGACCCTTTGATACACACCAGCAAACTCACTACAAACCTTCACACACACACACACACACACACATTCACCTGTATGGAATCAGAGGCAACACCACTCCCTTTCATCTCCAGACCTTCCGATTTCTCTCTCTCTCACCTCTATCACACACCCATCTCCACTACACAACTCCACCTCCACCTCCACCTTCATCATCTCTATCACACACCACTACCACTTCCACCTCCATCACAAACCACCACCTTCATCACACACCTCCACCTCCACCACTTCCACCTCCTTCTCTATTGACTTTACATTTTTCGGTAGAAAAAGATTTATTTATAGCTCCTCTCCTGACTGTAGTTAGCAGTCCTATACATATACCCTAGTTAACACAAAATCAAGGAATCGGCCTTTGGCCGGGTCATTTTTCTACCGACAAATTTACAAATGTATCTTGAAAGGGGCTCCATTAGTCTAGGACTCTAGGGGGTGTTTTTTAAGCTTGATGGAGGTCTAGCGAAGAAACTCAAACGTATATATATATAGACCAAACAACAAGCACTACCCCCCTAGCTAGGCTATTCCCATTTATTTCCGAGTGCTAACTATGGATTTCAAAGGCAGCGTCACACTGTTTTTCGCAAATATCTCCCAAATGAATTGTTGTATCAGTATGGTATTTCAGCACAAAGCCTGTTACACCCCGACCTAATTTATAGATAATATATTACATTGCCATAAGTGTTTAGTCAGAAGTTTACTGAAGAATATTAAGTCTAATCCAGTCATCGCCTCTAGGCTCTTGTACACATTCAGACGAGTGTGGGGTACAGTCTAACCCCTCCAACCCCCCTACCAACCCCCAGACCATTATAGTCCAGTCAATCTAGCACAAATTATGGCCTATGATGGAAATAATTAGAACAGAAATGAAACCTGTTGTATGATGTTCCTAATGCTTTATTACATCACATATCAAAAGTAGAGAAAAATGGGATTGGTGGAACATGGTTAAAAATAAACATGTTAATCATAAACATATTGTAGCGGTAACACAGAATGTTGTACTTCAAATGAGTGTATCACCATTATTATTCATTGTAGAGGGTTGGGATTGGTCTTGTTTGGTAGGTAAAGGGTTGTTCTTTAAGGTACTGTGCTCAATAAAAATCTAAACTCAAAATAAAAGGCAAAAAAGACGAATTGAGTATAGCCGAAAGGCAAAAATTTAACACTTTCCTTCTAGAAACAATTGTCAAAAAATACCTAACAAAGATAGAATAATTTTGATGATATCATCAAGTAGCTGAGTAAATTAGCTTTTGAATAATGTATCATAGTTTGAATTTTGATCAATAGTAGCCCAGTGTAAAGAAAAATTAAATAAAACACGCTTTCCTTCAAATAAATGTTTGCCAAAAAAACAAAAATAATAACAATAAAATCATTCGGATTACCACATACCATTGTGTAGCTGAATAAATTAGCTTTTGAATGATGTATCATTGTTTGAATTTTCATCTATAATAACCCAGAGAATAAAAGAAAATGAAATAAAAAACACACTTTCCTTTAAATAAACATTTGCTAAAAAAAAAAATGAAGCCTCGGGAACCTATGATGGCCAGAACCGTCATCAGAACGTGAAAGGGTTAATCATCTTGAACATCTCCATGTATACATTTCATTCATTCACTGTCTACAAAGCTATCTTCAGATGCCATTGCATTTGTGCACCCAACCCCTCTGCATTCTCCACATGCAGCTGAACATTCCAGGCCATGTTTTCTGCATGAGCAGCGTCGAGTGTCGCAATTAACTTTACACTTGCAGCGCACAATCTGCAGCAGTGATTCTGGGGCAGCTGCCAAGTCTGTAGTTTTGGGTTCTAATTGGCCTTGATTACATATCCATCCCCACTCCTCTGGCTTCAAAGTGTTACCCATCCACTCTTGGCACTGAAAATATGTATGGGCACTATGGTAACATAAAGCTGATGCTGTTGGAGGAAGGGTGTGTACTTGAACAGAATAGCTGCCTCTCATTGCCTTCTCACAAAACAATCTGTAACGTAGAGAGTCCAATCCCTCGTTTTTGTCACCACTATACAGACGACTCACTAACTTCTCACCAGCAGCTGTAATTTCTGCCATTGAAGATTGTCTAAGAAAAACCTTTGCATATTCTTGCATATAACTGTCACTTCTTAGTTTCCGAAGAGCAGAGTCTTTCCCAATACCAAACATACGGGAGGTTGTATCACAGCCAGTAATAGCATGTATTACTGACAATAATGTGCATGTATCTTGGCCCAGTTTCCTCTTTACCAAATTGATGTCCCATATTCTCTTCATCTTCTTTGATATTTGCCGTCCCTCTGACCTGAAGAGCAGTGGAAATACCGTCTGGCTTGGCTGCATGCATAACAACACCAGGAGATCGGTATCCTCTCCAATGAGTGTAGTAGGACACTTGGATGCCTCATTTACTGCTGTCGTTGCAATTAGCACATCTGCGTCACCAGCTGCATGAATTGTTTTGATGCCTTTCTTTTGTAACTTGGCACTCAGCATATGAATGAACTTCTGCTTGTTTGTTGTGTTGGCCAGGAAAACTTCTTTCTTTGTTTTTACACACATTCCTTCAGCAAAATTTACTTGCATACCGACAATTCCTTTGGACCTTCTCTTATGTGTAATATCTTTTGTAGAATGACCTGCTTCATAGCCATCAAATACAACTGTGGGATTTCTATACTTCTCGTGAACGTAGTCTACATAGCGCTGGCAGATGGAACTAAATGTGACATCGCGTGACCATGGCAAGCGCTGTAGAAGAGAGCCTCCATCAATCACATAGCTCATAGCATCTTCATCAACTTGAGCTGACATATCTGTGCATTGTGCCAATTTCCAAATTGAATTAGCGAGTGAAGGTTTATTGGCTTGGCGAAGAAGTCCATTGGTCTCAAACAAAGATGATGGAGGAGAAGACAGTTCATATTGGAATATGCTTTCAATATCATCCACAACATCAGGTGCAGCCATTATGAGACGTTGAAAGAGCAGCTGGGAATCAACATGAATCATTTCACCATCTACCTTTGGCGAGACTCTGTGGTCAAGGGTTATCACTTGATTTTTTTTCCTGAAAGCATACTCCATGACATTCTTTCCCTCCATACTTTTGAGTACCTCTCTGCCCACTTCTGAAGCTTTGTGGGCATTGACAGTTTGGTCTGCTGTGACACCTGTGACAATGTTCCGTAGTATTGGGTCTTGTGCAAAGGGGTTTCTTTCTTGCAGGAGACCCAGTATTGATAACATGTCAAGTTCATCTTTCTTTTGTCTTGCATCTGTGGCTTCTTTGTGTTGTTCACTTGTAGTATAACTTGTTGCCATGAACTCTTGCATGGCCATATTGACATCGGCACATGCAGGCATGGACAGCAGCCACTGTGTACGTTGTGCTTCAGACATTCCACGACCACGCGTTAATCCACCAGTAGTCTTCATACTTCTCATTAGTACTTGCTCTATAGCTAAATCAGATGAAAGTCCTCCCCAAAATCTGTCGCTTCGTCGTACAACATGATACCCTGCATTGAATTTATCAAAAACATCTGGATGTTGTGTCTTGAGCTGATGCATCTGTTCCAAGTGGATGTATACAGATTTGGCGTAATGGTTATGGCCAGCAGCAGCGAAGTATGGCAACATTGCAGGTAATGTATGCAGGTAGAGACTCCAGTTTCCTGTACGCTCAGCTTTGATGAACTGTCGAAGAAGGTCAACCATCGTCATATACTGTATCCACAACCGAGCAGTGGAATTGGACGCCAATGTAGCTTTTTCTTCATTCACTCTTTGTTTAACTCTTTCGAGGACACCATCCATACATACCACATCTACAGACAATTCACCTTTCATCAAGTCATCATACATGTGAATTGCATGACGCAAATCCTCTTCTTCAACTGTCACAGGCAGAGATTTATCAGTATCATCAACTTCTTCCAATTGCACATCTGCAGTGCTGTCAACCTTTGTAGTCTCTGGAACAGCACAATTCATTTCTGGAAGAGGAAAACTAAATGTCTGAGATATAATCATTGCATTTAATGCTGCATCTACAAGACAGTGTCCCCTGAATGCTCTTGCTACTGCTTAGCCACTAAGCATATGGGCAACAGCATTTGGTGCATATACCAATTCAAGCAGCTCACCTAGGCCAGTACCAGACATGATTTTGCCGATGCACCTCAGAAAACTCATTTCAGTGTGGAAGGCTCCAAGACGGAGTATGATAGAGTGCAGGTCACTGTTTGTGCTTTCACCAGCAAGGATCATCTGAGCCTTCCACCAGAGAGGTTGATCAAAAGTGAGGATTGGATGCATATTCTGGCGCTTGGCTTCAGAAGACACAAAACAGAGAGTTGAGTATATGCAACTGAGGTTAGTTGGATCCATATCAATCATTGGGAGGAAAATAATGGATGACTTCCCTGGGTGGATACCATGCGACACTGCTTGCATCATTCCTGACCACCCAGGTCTTGGTGAACGAAGTGGTCAAGAAATTTTCCAAAGCAGGTCTAGCATTGCTGTAGGGTCTTCATAGATAGGCAAATGCAGTTTGTCATATATCAAGGGTTGAGTCTCATTGTTTGTTGATTTATAGAAGTGTATTTTGATTCTCCCGACAGCTGCTATATCCTCTGCTGTTACTGATATCCTGGGGATCTGTTTTCGTGGTTTGGTCATAGGTGTTACTGCAGCAATAATACCCATTCCATGAAAAGTGTTGCGACCATCAAGTGTAACAATGTTGTGGTCTACATTGTCAGCAACAAACTGGGTGAAATGTTGTGATGTAATGTTAGGTACATCAATACCTTGGAACTTTGCAGCAGAGCGCTCAAACCGTTTTACTTCAGGGTACGATGAACAGAATCCAAAACTATTGAGGCAGTCAATGAGAAACTTTGATCCGAAGTGGTGGTGCATTTGCACTGACAGACCTATCTGCAGAGGTGCTACTAGTATTCTAGGTCTAGCAGCTTGAACAATTGCTTGACCTATAGCTGCTATTTTGTGCTCAGCTTGTTTCTCGCTGAAGATTGTTTGAAGAAGAAGGTGCAAAGTCTCTGGAACAAAATCGGAATTCTTTTCCAGGGAGGCAATACCATCAGAGCTAGGAAAAGTATCGCCCATAGACTCCATGGACTTTATGTCACTTTTGATGAGTTCTGCAGCTGCCTGAACCAACCTAAGCTTCTCTTTCTCACTGTCTTGCAATTTTGGCAAATTGTAGAACTCCTTAGAATATGTGAAGCTGTAGCTCTGAGTGTGACAATGTTGCCTTTCGTGCCACTGCTTGTGATCACAATGTTGTTACCAAAATGTTCTTCTAGTTTGACTTTCATGTACTTTGCAGTATATGCTTCCTTGTCACAGTACTCTTTCATCTTCTCAACAAGATTATTTACAGATATCTGCATATCCTCATTTTTCTGTAAGTACTCAACCACTTTCAAAAATGCTTCTGCTTTCAATAAATCAATTGGCCTGCCTGATGTGTACTGACTACTTTCACCTGATTGATTGTATATAGCTGGTATCTTCTTTCCTGTTCGGAAATTGGTACTGCATAGTTGGTGGTATATCGCATCTGCTGCATGTAAGTCTTGGGCAAATTCAATCCGACTTTGTACAGTATGAGCCCAGGAGTCCCCACGTTTTTTACACACATCCTGAATAGTCAATTGGAAGTCTCCTGTCCTGACTGGGAATACATCAAATCCTCTTTTCCTTCCAGCGTATTTAGCAGGATGGCCACAAAACAAACAGTGCTCATTAAATAAGAACTTGCCATCACTTGATCGGAGCTGACGGCAGGTAGTCGATGAAGTGTCCTGTTTCTTCCTTAGGTCTCGGCTAATGGAATTTCTGTTGCAGTATTCAAAGCGACATTTTTTGTGCACAGATTGTCCTACAATAGTGGTGAGCATCAATCCACGAAGTTTGCTGGCTTCACTAATACCATCACATCCTTTCTGACGAAGCACAACAGTTGCCTCCCCATTGTCTAGGGTTTCATTGCAAATTACACAGGACTCCATCATGCATCTGAAACAGAAAAGGAGACTGTTAAAAATATGTAGATGATTAAAAAATGATAAAGCAGCACAATTAAAAAGGGAAATACCGAGATCCAACACACAATGATTACTTACACATGAACCAACAAAAATATATTATTTATTTTCGATTTGACAAAAAATATAATTTGAAGCATGTAGATATATTTACAGTCATGTTTATGGACCCTGAAAATATATGTGTAGACACTAAAATCACCCCATTGCAATAATTACAAGTAAAGAGGGCAAATTTAAGGTTTTCGGAAATGGCCTGGCAGCCATATTGGATTTATGCAAATTAGGTAACTTTCCACCATTTCCTTTTTCCTCCACTTTTGGTATGTTGATTAGGAGGACATGTAGATTACATTACAGCAAAAATAAATTCTGTTGCAATTTGTTCCATATCAAACTACAGATTGACTGGACTATTACCCCAGTGCCTAGTTCACCCTCTCCCCGTCTCCCTCATTACTCCCACTCACCCTCCCTCTTTCAAAGCTGTAGTATACGGTTTATGTTATCGTGAATACTTAGGTTATTGTGATTACGTACATTAAATACTATATAATTATGTATTTAAGTATCATACTTTGCTATTATTCATACAGTTACTGCTATGTCTGGGCATGGAAACGAGAAGTGCGGCGAACGAGCATGAAAGCAAGGCATAATCCCCTTGGTAATGGCTGTTTTGCCGTATGTGTGTATTAGGAGGCCAATGCATGCAGTCATGTGTAGTAAACCAAATAAACGGAATCGTATGTTATTACGTGTGTTCTGAACCGTGTCATGATATGTAAAGTGTACCTTTATTGAATACATTCCGCCTCCTGTAATTGCCCCCCCCCCCCCCCCCTCGTCACTTTCTGACGAGAGCCCACCCCCACCCCCACAACAGGTGAGGTTTCCGAGGCTATGACTGTAGCAATGACAGGTGAATATTTATTGAGGCGCGATGCACGACCACTAACAACGATGTCCAGCATGTTGCTCCATTGCCCCCGTGGCTGCAGGACAGCAATTTTGTCCTTCGCCTTGCCACCTTGTACAACAGGGAGATGACCCGCGGTAGAACATTCATACGTTTGAATAGGTAAGTAGATGGCTTTGTCTATATTTATAGTATCTACGTTGTATTTCATCTGTTTTGGCAAAATAAGCGTTCTCACTGTGCTTTCGACCAGTATTTGTGCCGTAGGAACCATGGTTTTAACAGTAACAATCACAATCACCAATCAGCTGGAACTATTGCCATATACTGTTAGAGGACTACAATTTTGCTACAGCATTCTGAAGAGAAGTCCGGCTTTGCCGGAGACATTTTTCTACCAAAAAATCTAAAAATTTTGCCTGCTGTCTAAAAAACCTCAAATATGCTGGCTCGCTATCTCTCGCCAGCTAAAAATAGACACCTGGATAGGGGTAGACGTTTAAAAACACGGCTGAATGGTCCCGAATGGATATAATCCGGCCAAATGGAATCCCTGGATCCATACATAAATTCCAATGCTTTATCATGACAGAGATATTGAGTGTTGCAAATGATATTCAGTCAGTCAGTAGCCGTCCCATATTTCCATATTTGACCGAGTAATGTGAAATTTATGTTAAAATGACAATCCTGGAAGGACTTATCCCAGATACTGTATTAGTATCTGGGGTGAATCCATTTTTTTCTGGGGAATGTGTGAGTATTTGTATTTTATATATATATATATATATATATATATATATATATATATATATATATATATATATATATATATATATACAGTATATATATTATGTACTGTAGTTCTTGCTGATCCTCCCTACCCCCTTGTGGGAATATGAGAAGGCAAATTATATTTTCCCATGTATTTACCCATTAGGCTGGTCCAGCTGTCAAAAAGGGCCTATCCCACACCCACGTCAGTGTGTACATTATTTAAATTGTGTATTTAAGGAGCACAGAGCCAGATATCATGATATGTTCTTGTGGCTGACAATCAATCCGTCTCTCCGTGAGGCAACAATTACCATTGAGGGTGAACGAGGCCTCATGCTGGGTGCCAATGAGGCTGTACTTCAACTCAAAGTGTGCATCCCTAAACATTACTGTAACATTTGCACCAGCTGGCGGGAGTATTGGTGATGAGGACGTGGGTAAATGTTACGCCACAACATAATTTTCCATTACCTCCCCCACCTTTTAATTATTCCTATAGTTAGCAACCAAATATTTTATTGGAATGGTGTTGATGGTAATAGATATTCCTGTGTAAGAGACCATGTTGTGTATTATATACCTCGTGTCCGTTTTACGTAATACGTACACGTTTCATACATACAATTTTATGCATGATAATTTATATAATATCATTTCTATAACAGTAAGACATACACTGCATTGTATCGCAATATCATGTTTAGAGAGAGGATAGATGAAATACAATAGGCCTATATAAAATAATAACATTGCTCATTATCCACACAGGCCTGACCACCGAGTTGCACACACCATGGGCATGACTGCGGCAGGAGTGAGGCAGATGGTCCAACGCGCTACCACGTCCTCCCCTTCCACACCTGCACCACCGCCTACACCTGCCGCCATCGATAACTTTGCTGTCGGTGCCATACGCCGTCACATTCACCGCAAGTTTGCCGACAGACAACATCTTACACTCAGTGTAATAGCGACGGACCTCAAGACAGCTGGTATTATCCCGAATGATACCTCTGAGACGGCAGTTTGGCGGCTCATACACACCATGGGATTCCAATACAAGACATCACAGAGAAAGATGTATGTGAGGAGGGAATCTCTGGATGTGGTGTGTCGCCGGATTGCTGCTCTCCGGGCTCTCCAACATCACCGGAGGGAGGGAAGGAAGGTGGTGTATGTTGACGAGACTTGGTTTACCACCAGGATGGGCCACAGCAGGGAGTGGGTGGATACCACACAGCCTGCCACCAGCACCACCTACAGTCGTCAGGTACCACCAGGAGAAGGGGAGCGATTTGTGGTGGTCGCAGGTGGCACAGCCGAAGGCTTTGTTGACGGGTCCTATCTGTGCTACACGGCCAAGACAACCCAGGGTGACTACCATGGGGAAATGAACGGTGAACTGTTCCTGCGGTGGCTAACAACACACCTCCTGCCGTCATTGCCAGAGCCATCTGTACTGGTGCTGGATAATGCATCTTACCACAGCCAACTGATGGACGAGTGTCGATGCCCTACCACAGCCACCAAGAAGGCGGACCTCATCAGCTGGCTGGAGCACCGCAGGATTTCCATCCCACCTGTTGCCACACGACCTGAGCTGCTGCTCCTCTGCCAGCAGAACCGTCCACAGCCCAAGTACAAGGTCGACAACACCATCCGTGAGTGGGGCCACGAGGTCGTACGGCTGCCACCTGGTCACCCAGAGCTCAACGCCATTGAGGAAGTATGGGGAACCATGAAACACCATGTGCGGTCCTCCCTCCAGCGGTTTACCCGGCCGGATCTACAGGCCAGGTTGGAAGAAGCGCGGCTATTGGCAAATAAGGACGTGTGGCAGGGTGTTGTTCAACATTCCCGGAACTTTGAAGAGGGGTACTGCAAGTCCGACAACATACACGAGAGCGTGGAACCTGTAATAATCAACGTCGCCAGCGACGATGAAGGCGAGGATGACGATGTTTTCATGGGCAGTAATAGCGAATAAATGGTTTACAATATTGTCATGTTTGCCTCATTTTATTCCTACAATATATTTATCGATCATAATGCATCTACTTCATGACAGTAATGTAATGTATGTAATAGTCCTAATGATACGTCACAATATATGCAGTATATTTGGTACTTTATATTTATTTGATAAGGCTACAATGAGAGATGCAGTGATGGAGAGAAGTATATGCAGTCTATAGGTGATGATGTGGTTATCAAATACACAAGTTAACAAAATATTAATAGCTTAACTTAACCATGTTTATATTTTATGATGAATGCACAGTATTTAGCACAAATAAAAACAAGTTATCACAATAGGTCCAGACCACAGGTAATACCAATAGAACGTGTTCTTTGTCCTTCTACCACATGTGCACAAACATCCGGTTATACAGTAATTAACAGTGTGGAATACGTCTTGCCTCCATAACAATTTGCACTACCCCTTGTTTACGTACTCAATAATATCGTAAGCTGCATGAATATTAGTGCATACACTATAATTATTATATCTATATATATACTGACATAATATAAGTAGCTACAAGTACAGTGCATAACATGAACCGTATAATATATTGATGGGAGATGCAGGGAGACGAGAGTGAGGAGGGGGTGTGGATGGGGAGACGGTGAGGGGTGAGCAGGGGGAGATTTAGGGGTAGCTAAGGAGTGGTTTGGGGGTTGTTGGGGGGGGGGGGGAGGGCAAGACGAATACTACACATTCCTTTGAATGTGTACACGTGACCTCCCGGATTCGTCTTAATATTCACGAGTAAACTGCTAACGTAACACATATAGCAAAATGCTATATCGGCCATAAATTAGGTCGGGGTGTAACAGGCTTTGTGCTGAAATACCATACTGATACAATTCATTTGGGAGATATTTGCGAAAAACAGTGTGACGCTGCCTTTGAAATCCATAGTAGGCTATTCCCATTCCCGGAAGAGTTGATATTAGGACGAGAAGAGCCTATCACTCGATCCCTTCTAAACAAAAAAAAACATGGAAATTAATACCAATACTGGAGAGGCCGATCAATTTTAACATGTAGAGTAAAAAACAAATAAAGAAAGAAAAATACAAATCCATGGCCCCCAGACCAGTTCATGAAAGGGGGGGGGGGGGAGAGGAAGATTGCTGTGTGAGTGTGGGGGGGGGGGGGGGTAAGAATTGGTGTGGGGAGGAACATCGGTGGGGGGAAAGAGGGTTGGTGGAGAGGAGAGGATTATTGGTGAGGGGAAGAAGGGTTGGTAGGGGGGAAAGATTGGCGGGGGGAAGGAGGTTTGGTGGGGGTGGAGGATTGGTCGGAGGAGGGGGATTGGTGGGTGGAAGAGGTTATGTGGAAGAGGTTATGTGGAACATGGTCAAGAAGGTGGATTAAGCTTATACAAATCCATCCCTTTATTATGTACCGGTATTTAATCATCTTACTAAACTTTTGTATTATTTGAATTTAAGTGTTATGCCGGGTGGTAATACAACTTAGTTTCGTTATTGTCTATACTCAAATCCAAATGTGGACTTTTTAGACTCAATATATGCTCAACAGGGACACATCGAACACATTCTTATCCAAAATTATGTACTCAATTAGGTTGCAATAAACACACATATATAATTATATACTCTTATTTATTCAATAGCATAGAAGGTGATACTAAGGTTCGCTTAGCTACTAATCAGTAATAGCAAGAGAAACAATGGATATAATTAGAGTAAAAGATGTCTCTTAATAACATACAAATGAACATGGAATATTGGATAGTATTATTGGGGAAATATGCAATTATATATTGACATACATCTACATAGAATAACTCCTTGATAATAATATCTAGTATGTGAGTTGAGTGTCTATCGTGAAGTATTCTGATAAAATCAAGAAAGGTTAAGTTGAACTTTAGAATTACTTACTGAACAATATGGTTAACTGCACGAAGATTTCTATAGTGATTGTTCAGGAGCTCGGGGCGAGATGCGCCAAAGAAATACAAAGAATGCTGCGCGTAAATATATAGGGCAAGGTAGGTCAACAGGTCATCTGCTGGACTGCGATACGGAAAATAACTTATGCGGTTAATGCGATATTTATCTTGAACGTGGGAGGAATACGTTAATTTATAAAGGAAGAGGGAGATGAATTATTTTGACAATTAATTATGAAGTTAGTTTATTGCGAGGAAATTTATATTATATTCATACAATGACTTAACTTGCATATGTAATAATAATATCACGGGTCGGTCGAGGAATTCAGATTTAATTATCTAGATATACTGAATAAAGATTAGAACTTGAATACAACCTATCATGAATCATATAATATTTAGACTCAAATAGGATAACAAACGCATTGATAAAATAACGTGTACTAATAGTTATATATATATACTAATAGCACAAAATGACATACATGACGAAGTTGCACTTAGGTAAATACCTGGTAAGGTATGAAGGAGTTCTGAACTGGTTAACAGATTCCTATAAGGAATACAGAACGAATTAGCATTGTATTCGAGGTTGTGCAAGAGTTAGATAATAGATCTATATAGAACTAGAATTCCTAGACGAGATGGATCGAGATTATCTATTTCATAATAGAATAAGTAAATAAGTTATTTACGAAGAAATAAGTTAATACAAAGGATCACAAAGTCATGAATTGGGTTTTCGAAGAAGTTGGATTTAACTTATGATTATAAGCGATAATATTACTTCTCAATAAGGAGAATCTGAATTAAATTAATTATGAAATTGGGCGTAGGTTCTAGGTAAAAGTTAGATTTGAATAGGCAATAGATACACGTTATACACTTCAACTTCGACTTGTTACATACACAATAGAATGGACATATACAAGGAAAATCTGTGAGTATTCGGCTAGATATCAGTTGACACAAGTATGTAACGTATGCGTATAATGATTCTATAAGATGTTTAACACAAGTTAATAATAGATCTTGGACACAGATCAAGTTAATAATTACTTAGTGCTTCTGAAGGATTAACATATATAACGTAATATATATCGATCTTGGGCACAGATCTAGATAAGAATTAGCACTGGAATACTCGCATATTTGACCTTACCTTCACATCAATAATCACAACGTAAGATACTCAGAGACACTTAGGGTATGTTAAGAGGATAGCATTTCTAGTGCAAGTCTGGCCGACATGGATCATAGATTTGGATGGCTGGACATCAAGGGGAACTACCTCTCACAAGCAGGGATCAAAGGTCCTGGCATCAGAGGGAAGCAGCAGGTCTGGCTGTAGTCTCGAAGGAGAGGGGGAGGCAGTTTCTACTTCAGTTAGATATCCCGGACTTTTTAGCCTGAGGAATATTACTTAGGTAGAGGTGCTTACTTTCTTTAATTTCAGTGAGACTATGTTCGGGTTATTTCTTAGGTTTAATTTATAGTAATTCAGCTTTAGAAGGACAGAGTGAATGGTTGTGATGTAATTTGTGAAGGTAATACTTAGTCTAAATATACATGGTGGTTATAGGTTTATACATAATCAATTCAAGTATTTTATTTAATACCCTCGTTGTTGTTACGGGGCCTAGGTAAGTGTATCGTAAATACGATAGGCTATGACTCTTTTGTGATCCCGTATGTCTCTGTGACGTCACGGTCGCTCCTGCAGCACGACGTAGGATGAGTAGATCGTATATTATAAGATTGTAAATAAGTCTTACCTCATTGCCACGTGGAACTATTGGTGAGTTAATTCCTGGCTAGTATATTAACCCTTATAACCTTACCCTATATATAAATTTATTATGTGAGACCTTTGGATATAAATGAGCTTGTTTCAGATTGAATTCAATTTAGATATGGAGTAGTTTTAATTTAGATTGATTATATTTGATTCATTATAGCTTATAGATATTTAACTTCCATTGATAGTTTACCACAGTAAGATATAACTGTGACTTCCATGATTCTATGATAATCAGGGGTTATTCTTTGTGAAGTTTATATCTCCTTGAGTTTCTATGTTCTCCGGGTTATGTTCAGTTCTCCGGAAAGGTACTGCCAGAGAGATCCTAACATCTCCACTTGTTCCTATAGTATTCCGGTCCCTGATGCCTAACTTGCATAAACATTTGCTCGTCATATTGCAGGTCAGGTTGCTGGTCGAAGGGAGGCTGGTGATAGGTCGAGATGGATTGAAAGCTCGTCAGTGATTGGTCCTGCTTCCCACTCATTTTTATGGGAGACTGACCTAACATCCTGGTCGTTAGAGAACGGGAATGACCTGAGGGAATGGGGAACTCCTCTGCTCCGTTTTCTTCTAAATCATGGGAAGCTTGTATATATTCCCATTTCTCCTGTTGGCTTCTCCTTCTGTCCTTT
Source organism: Paralithodes platypus (assembly GCA_032716605.1). Taxonomy (NCBI): domain Eukaryota; kingdom Metazoa; phylum Arthropoda; class Malacostraca; order Decapoda; family Lithodidae; genus Paralithodes; species Paralithodes platypus. Next base: position 21,484,832 of record CM064505.1, read on the forward strand.
CTGTTCTCCTGCAGGCTGGCAATCTTACATGTCCTACTCAATTTCCATTACTTCACCACATTCGGCCAAGAAAAAGTCGCATTTCAAAATGTAGGTCCGGGTTGTCTCATTGGCCGGAACTGGGGTTAAGCTTCTTAGTGTCAACAACCACATGGTTGTTGGAACATCAGCTTTTGTAGTGGTGTCGATGCACATGTGGACATGTAGAGGAATTTTTGATTGTCTCGCAGTTTGCACCAATTGTGTTGGGGTGTTTACAACAGTTCTGTCTTGTCCTGTGGAAACCATGACTCTGTTGATTTTCATGGCTGCTGGAGTGGGTGAAGGAACTGCTGGAGTGGGTGAAGGAGTCATTGTAGGTGGAGGAGATGTGGTGTCTGGGAGGTCTGCAGGTTGAGTGACCTGGGAATGTCGGGTGAATGATTGTTGGTCCTTGGTCATGGTGATGTTCTGTTGACCTTGTGATGATGGTGACCTCGCTGTAGGCATGGCGGGGACCCTTTGAGATGGCGAGGTAGGTGGGGGAGGGGCCCGCCTTTGATAAGTTGGTCGGAAAGTCGGCACCCATCGTTGAGGAGGTTTCACACGTCGACCAGATCTTGTATTAGGTGGGTTAGAAAGAGATTGCATTAATGATGGTGGATTTACAGAACTCATGTGTGTTGGTGATGAAGAAGAGTTGGATGAGTGTGATGACTTTCTAGACAGGCTGGGTATAGTGCGATGTAGCTTAGAGGGAGTAATAGTAGGTTTATGAGTGGAAGTAGATGGGTGTAGTTTATGAAATAATGGAAGAGGTCTTTGTGATGATTTTGAGATGGATTTAGAAACAGAGTTAGTGCTAAATTCGGCTTGCTCTGATAATGGGTAGGTCTGGAAGAGGGTTGAGTGAGAGGAACAGGTAATTTTGAAATATCGAGGGATGGTGTTGTTGACAGATTAGATGAAGGTTGGGAAGGAAGAGTTGGAATGTTAGCAATAGCTGGCGTGGTAGGCAGAGCAGGGTGATTCAGAAACAAATTGTAAACTGACAGATGGTGAGGGACGAGCAGGTGTAGATAGGGATTTGGTTAATAATTGAGTAGGTAGTTTAGAAGGTGCAAATACAGTGCGTGTAGGTAGGATAGGAGTAGGGTTGTATGATGGATAGGAAAGAGGACCTGGGCGTGGCTGTACAGAGTGTGTGGATTGTGGTAGCATAGGTGGTGTGACATGCAGTGGTTTCTTTAGAGGTGCAGGAGTCAAGGGAGGAATGAGTTCATGTGTCGATGGTTCTGAGGATCCTAAATTCTGATTATTAGATGCAGGCAATATATCATTCTGGTCAGGATCTGCAAGCATAATCATATTCTCATCAATAGGCTGAAATCTACGTACATGTCTGTTACGGTATGTGCGTGACTCACCAAAATAGTTAATGGTAACCTGATAACAATTTGGTACAGTTAAGATTTCGAATGGACCTTTAAACCCCGGTTTGAGTTTAGACGGCACAGGTAATTAAGCAACCATCACGAGATCGCCGATACAGTGTGGACTGGCTTTGGTAGTTTCATCAGGTTGGAGATCTTGAACATACTGGATTTAATGGAGGCGGTTTTTCAGGTGCACTAGTGATTGATCGAAGTTGGAGGAGGGCTCATACGGGGCAGCTAGATGTCGCAGAGGTCACCCCACGCGTTCGTTGGGTGATATTCCATCTTCTCTGGGTCAGGTATTTATTCCCCATTGGACAATTTTGACTTGACTGGGTCAATCCTTGGTGTCCATTTATTGCAACCGTGTCCTGATTTGGTTTGCATAGAACTATGTTCTATGGCTTCTTTCACAGATGGAGTTGCCTTGAGACCAGTATGGAGATGAATGGCTGATTAAAAAGCCACACATTTGGGATAATTGAGACCAAATGTGACGTAAATTCGGGGGCATTATCCGAATGAATGGCTTCAGGTAATTCAAAATATGGAAAGACATGTTGAATGAGGGCTTCTGCTACTGCTATGGCTGAGTGTTCTTTTGCAGGTCAGGCAATTACATATTTGGAATAGGTATCAACAAATGTTATGATGTACTTAAACCCTTGATTTCCTTCCATTGGTCCCATAACATGCACTGCAAGTAATTGCCATGGCTTGGAGGCTACTAGCTTGCCAGCAGGTCCTATCTTTACCCAACGCACAAGCTCGGCAAGCTTCTGTTACTCGTTTCGCAGTTATATAGGATGAAGGGGTCCAATATACTTGTTGAAACGTGGTAATTGACTTTCTTTGTGCTAGGTGGATGCCATTATGCATGTGAATAGATTGCATGGTGGAGAGTGCTGCTTGTGGTGAGATGACAATTTTTCCATCGATGGTAAATAAATTGTCCCCTCATCTGATCAGTTGAGAGAATACTTTGCTTGGCATCCAGTCTGGTTTATCTTTCCTTTGAAAACATCGAAGAAGGTCTTGTTGATCATCATCAAATGAATCTTTATGATGAATGGCTAATATGGGTTGATTCTTTACTTGAAGTTCTAGAGTTATGTCTGCCGAATTGAGGGGAAGTCTTGATAGGGCGTCAGCATTGGTATGGAGTTTTCCTGGCCTATAAACAATGTCGACGTCAAATTCCTCTAATGATTCTCGCCATCTGACAGTTAATGCATTTGTTGTGTCAGATTTACGGAGCCATTGAAGGGCGTGGTGATCTGTGATTATGGTGACCTTGACACTGGCCAGGTAAGCCTTGAAGTACTGTAGGGCCCATATCATACCTAGGCATTCTCTTTTAGTCACCGGATAGTTGACTTCTGCCGGATTTAGAGTGCGACTGGCACAGGCGATGATATGTTGTTTGCTATCCCTGGTTTGTCCAAGAATGGCACCTATTCCGAACCTAGAGACGTCTGTATATAGTCTGAAAGGACGGGTGTAATCTGGAAATGACACTACCGGAGATGCCACTAATTTCTCTTTCAGACTGTGAAATGCTTGGCTTCGTTGATCTGTCCACTGGAATGGTTCGTCTTTTTCTAGTTAGATCATGTAGTGGTTTGGCATTAGTAGCAAAATTCTTGACAAATCATCGGTAATAGGATGCCAACCCAAGGAAAGCTCTTACTCCTTTTACATTAGAGGGAGGAGTGATTTTGCTTTGAGCTTCTAGTTTACTAGTGTGACGCATGTCCAGTGTGAGCATGCTGTACAGAATGCCTAGTCATGCCCCACTCTCGCTAGGATCGTCAGGGCAGGAACTTTGGCTGTAGTCTATGTAGAGTTTCCTAACTTAGTTCATGTGAGCCGTTGTACTATAAGTATTATGAATATGTATTTTGTTTTCATCTGAGTCAACGAGTTCTATTTTATATCATTAGTTATAAGTATTGTGTGTAAAACTTATTTGTAATGATGGGAAGAGAAACAGCCACAGTTGGGGGTCAGTGGGTGCGCCAGGCGGGAGGTGGGCCTAACTCACTCGCATTCCTCCCTCCCTCAGTGCTAGGGGAGCCTTTGTGTATCCCAGAGGAGAGAGAGAAATTACGTAATGGTTGTCAGTGGGCGGTCCTTAGTAGTTCACGTTGGGCTCACTAGAGAGCCGGGTATAAAAAGGAAGTCTAGCCATTTTTTCATCAGAACTCATTAGGCAGAGCGACTTCTCATTTCCCTTGCTAACTATATATATTCTTCTGACTGATGGGAACTTTCTCTACTACCTTACATTCTTATCTCCTCTTTTCCCTGCCCTGTTTAACTTCCATTGTCCCGTTGGTGCAGAGCTAGTCAGCCAACGTATTATCACTTGAGTTCTCACGAGATACTTGCCTATTAAATAGCCTATTTTGGAAGGGTTGACTTAGAATAGGATTGATTTATGTTTGTTGCACTTGTATATGCATTTTCCTGTGTGTTATTATTATTCCTGTTTTCTGCTAGTCTAGGTAATGCTAGACTGGGGTAAGGCTTTTCTGTGTTACGAGTTGTTGTTTGATGCAGTGGTTAAGCGATAAACCTGCATACTCGTTTCGGTTCAGTGATGCCTAGGTTGTCTTCGCGGCTGACTGTGTTGAGTTAATAATTTACAGTGTGTGAGGGCAAGAGCCTAACCACCCTGTATTTTATTAACAGTTTGTTTTTACTTTGTCAAGGAGCCGGGAGAAAACCAGATACAAGGGATCTGGATTTTTCAAAGTGCACTTGTTAGTTTTAATGTAATACTTTAAACAGTCGTGAGGACTTCGCTAGGCTACGAGCCGTTTTTGCTCAGTCACTGCTACCTTTTTGCCTACAGTACCCCAGCTAGACTTTACTCGATAAGTAGATACAGAATAGTATTGAAGCTTTCCTTATGTATGATATTGTTTATGCACTATTGATTTCATGTGTTGCAAGCTTGGCTACTTTAGTGATTAGTGGCCCACGAGCACAATCCGAGTAGGCTATTGTCGTTGCATTTGCGGAGTACTTCCTTTTAATGTTTGCCATTTACTATTGCATATTCTTTTAATTATTCTTATGCCAATTTAAGCCTTTAATAGTATTTAATTGCCAGTGTTTTTGCTTATTGAATTACTGTTCAAAATCCGATACGTACTTCTTACGAGCATCCGAGAAGCATCTAACTTTTTTCAGAAGATTCCTTGCTCGATGCTTAAGGACTATTAATTAACGTAACGTAATAGTGCCGATCCGAAGTAGAGGGTGGAGGACTTCTTAAGTTCATAGTCAAGGGTGGATTACTTCGGCTTCGGCCAACACTATTCTTCGGTGTTGTTGTTTCTTACTTCATTGTTTGATTGTTGACCAGACTAGATAATTCCTGTCTCTTTATTAGTCTGTTGTTGAACACTAGTACCGAGTTCTTGTATACCCCGTTATAGCAGATTGAACTCTGGAGGGTATTGGTGTTTTTTGTTCGGCTGGCAGTACTCAGGGGTTGGGATCGTGTGTTTCCGTTGTGGCAGCGAGCCGTATTCGAGTCCTGATTGAGAGCCCTTGTGTACCCGAGTGCCAGTTCGTAACAAATGGCGACCTTGCTTAGGATTTTGTGAACAGTATACATTTTTGCAGAGTTGTACAACATTTGTTTGTTTGTATTTTAGCGTGCATATTGAAGAATATTTTTTTTGTGTGGCAATTAGTAAAGCATTTAAGAGACTCCAGTTAATTTAGTAATTAGTGCTTGCATAGGAAGTTTAACACTTTTGTCTCGAGAATTTTTTTGTGGACTTCAGTATGTCGTGCATTAGCACTGACGATGAGCGAGAGATGTCATTTGAAGGTGTGCCGTTAGTAACCAGTGAGGAGGATGCTAGAGTTTTTGTGAGTAAGCGGTACCACGTGACGGAGGAGAGGCTGACTGGGGTGGATGTTTGTGGCTTGCACCTGATAGCCAAGGTTTTGGGCATTTCCAATGTAGCAGGGATGTCCAAGGGGGAGCTGATTTCCTGGGTGTTGCGTGGGCGACATGGTGTTTCGGAGGAGAGGGCGTTTGGGGGGGGTTCCTCCCAAGATCCCCTCTCACTCGACTCCCACAGTGCCGTCCACTCAGTTACCGGAGGTTAGCACTCTCCCACAGAGGGATGAGAATTGGCAGATTGGAGTGCCCTCGGGTGGTGCACGTGGTGGTTCCCCAGTTTTTGCCCCCCCTCCTTCAGTAGTGGCAGCTCCCTCTTCCTGCCTGTCTCCAGATATGGTATTTAGACTTGAGCTTGCTAAGATTGAGGCTAGGAAGCAGGAGAATGAGACTAGGAGGCATGAGATTGAGGTTAGGAGGCAAGAGGATGAGACCAGGAGGCATGAGGCTGAGCTTAGGTACGACTCGGAGAAATATTGTGCTAAATTAGATTTAGATAAGACTCGTGCAGAGTCGACAGGGACTCGGATGGGCCGTGAAGGCCAAGAAAGAGAACAGTCCTTGGCCCAATTAGTCAAATTGGTACCGGTATTTAGTGAAACTGAAGTCACAGAATTTTTTAATCGTTTTGAGAAGAAGTGTAGGGAGCATAATTGGCCTGAAGAAAAGTGGGCAGCTCTAGTCTCCTCAAGACTTACGGGTAAGGGTCTGAAGGCTTATGATGCACTGCCTTTAGAGTCTTGCATTGACTACCCAGAATTGAAGAGAGCTGTCCTACGGGCATACGAGTTGCAACCGGAAACATATCGATTGAAGTTTCGGGGTGTTACAAAGACTAGGGAGGTGACCTTTCTTGAACATGCCCGGGACTTAAAAGATGCACTTAAAAACTGGACACGTTCTGAGAAAGCTGAGACAGCAGAACAGTTGACTGAGCTGTTTCTGCTCGAGCAGTTTTATAAGTGTACTGGTGCAGAAATGACTTTAACTATTAAAGAAAAGAACCCAAGAACTCTTCAAGAGGCAGCTGAGATGGCTGACTTCAGGTTGTCGCTAATCAGGGGATGTGAATCTGTAAAGCGTGTTGATGCAGTTCCCAAGGGGCGCGATACTCCAAACCCTCGAGCTCAGGACAATCACTATAGATATGAACCTCAGTTTAAAAGCCAAGATACCAGGACTGAACCAAAGACTACAGCCGTCCCATTACCGAAGGGTCAGAACTCCGCCCCTTATCAGAAGAGACCGATAGGGGAAGTGGAATGTTTTCATTGTAGAAAGAAGAGGAATTATGCAAAATCTTGTCCTAGTAAGCCGCCAACTGCAGCCGTGTCTTTGGTGCGCAGCATAGGTGTGGCTGAAATGTCGTCTGGATTTACCCAGGGTAGTTTGCCAGTGGCAGGGTCACAGGCTATGTATAAGACTCAGGAAGGCTCCTCCCCTGTCCGTGATGTCTTTTGCGCCCATAGAGGGACCGGTAGGGTAAGTTGGGCGGGTTGCCTGCATAAGGTGGAAGTTTTGCGTGATACTGGAGCTTCACAGACAATTTTGAAGAATTTCACGGAGCGACCAATTAATGCGGCACGGGTGGTTGTTGTTCAGGGTATTAATGCGACCAGGTCATACCCGTTGGTTCGTGTGGAGCTGGAAGTTGATGGTGTGATTAAGGACTTAGATGTTGGGATCGTTGAGAAATTGCCAGTGGAGGGCGTCGACCTTCTTCTCGGCAACGACTTTGCGGTGCCTACTTTAGAAGTTCCACCCTTAGTCGTTGCCGAGAGGCCGGCCGACGTGAGTAGGGAGGAACAAGAGTGGGTAGTGAGTTGTCAACGCCAACAGATGGCATGTGTGGTAACTCGTTCCCAAGCATTTAAGGTATCACAGCCTATTTCCCAGGCCACAGAACAGCGGAGGAAGGGAATTAAGGAGAAGCGGAAGGCTGGGAAAAGTTTGAAGAGTTTAGAACCAGTGGCTCTCCCAAAAGACCCAATAGCAGGACCTTTGACCGAGTCTGTTGTAACTCCAGTGCCAAACACAGTTGATAAAGTAGTGGAGGAGGCAGAGACTCAGAGACAGCACCGTTACCTGCAGCGAGAAAACCGGATGTCTAAGTTGGATGTTGGGGGAGGGCATGAGTTGTTGACCAAGCAGTTAGACATGTTGGCTCCCACAGACATTCGAAAGTTGCAATTAGAGGATCCAGAGGTTTTGCAGTGTACCAATGGGGCTGTGGAGTTAGAAGAAGATAGGGATGCAAAGGCAGGGGATTTTTTTTTCGTTAATGGAATTTTATACCACCGATATCAAGATCCTAAAAGGAACTGGGAGGGTGGATCAGGTACAGTTGACCAGCTGGTCGTGCCAGAGGGCTGCAGGGAAAGTTTGCTTAGGTTGGCTCATGATTCTCCATTATCAGGACATTTGGGTGCCAAGAAAACGGTGGCGGCTTTAGGGAAATTGTTTTGGTGGCCGGGGATGAAGTCTCATGTGCAGTCATGGATAAACTCATGTGATATTTGTCAACGTGTCGGGAAACCGAACCAAGTTATTCCTAAGGCTCCGTTACACCTTATTCCTGTGATTGGGCCACCCTTTAGTAAAATTATTGTTGACATGGTTGGTCCACTCCCTCCCACTAAGGCTGGAAATAAATTTTTGTTAACCATAATGGATGTTGCCACTAGATACCCCGATGCATACCCTATGAAAAATGGAATGGCTAAGACGGTAGTCAGTAACTTGTTGTGGTACTTCTCAAGGTATGGGTACCCGGAGGAGATTCAGTCTGATCACCTAATCTAATTTCACCTCCAACATGTTCAAGCAAACAATGCAACAGCATGGGATACGAGCAGTAGTATCGTCAGTGTATCACCCTGAGAGTCAAGGGGTGCTTGAGCGGTGGCATGCTACACCTAAAAGCATGCTTAGGTGTTATTGTGCTGACAACGGTATGGATTGGGATCTTGGATTGCCTTATGTGCTGTTTGCTGCTCGGGAGGTACCTGGTGAGAGCCTGGGATTTAGTCCAAACGAGCTGATTTTTGGACACCGTGTCAGGGGCCCCCTTAACATGCTGAAAGAAATTTGGGAGGGACTGTGCAGCCTTATCCATTATTAAAGTATGTCCTTGAAAGCCGTGAGCGCATGCTTAAGAGTCTGGAGATGGCAGGTAGAAATTTGACAGAATCACAAGCTTTGATGAAGGACAGGTATGATCGCAAAGTGAGGCTCCGGAAGTTCACTGTAGGACAAGAGGTATTAATTTTGTTGCCTTTGGTTGGTAACCCCCTCTCTGCGAAGTACACTGGACCTTATAAAATTGTAGAACAAATTTCAGACTTAGATTACCTTGTTGCCACTCCGGACAGGAGGAAAAAGAACCAGTTATGTCACGTGAACCTTATTAAAGAGTATGTGAGGCGCCCCTCTGAGCCTCTCACTGTCCCTGTGTTGGCTTGTTGCGGCCGTGGTGGAGAAGGAGAGGGGGACAGTCAAGCTTCTGAGGAGGATAGCTGGGATCAACATGTTTCAGCGGATCAGTGGGCGGGGAACTCGAGCCTAAGGGCTGACGAGGCTATAGCTCATTTGCCTGAGCCGCAGTTTGATGCTATCCGTCAGTTGTTCGGTTCATACCCCACTGTATTTGCTGAACACCCAGGCCTCACTACTCAGGCTATGCATGATGTTGACGTAGGGGACCATATACCCTTTAAGTCAATCCCGTACTGTGTGCCCCCGATAAAACAACCAGCTCTGAGGGATGAGTTGGAGTATATGCTCGGTAGAGGGTTGATAAAGAAAGGCACAGTTAAGTGGACTTCCCCCGTAACACTGCAGCCTAAGCCAGATGGCAAGGTACGCTTTTGTATTGATTTCCGTAGGTTAAACGGTTTGACTCCAACTAACCCATATCCTCTTCCTCGGGTTGATGATAGTGTTGACAAAATTGGTAATGCTCGTTTTTTGTCTAAAGTAGATTTAGTAAAAGGTTACTGGCAAGTACCTTTGTCCGAGCGTGCTAAAGAGGTATGTGGTTTTGTTGTGGACGGGAGTACCTACCGGTGCAATGTTATGCCTTACGGACTTAAGAATGCACCAGCAACGTTTCAGAACCTGATGAATGAAATTGTAAAGGACATTCCAAATTGCACCGTATATTTGGACGATGTAATCATTTATGATGACGACTTTGAGAGCCATTGTGAGCACCTTGAGACCTTGTTCCGGAAACTTAGTGAAGCAGGTCTGGTAGTAAATTTGGCAAAGTGTGACTTCGTAAAAGCCACTGTGCAGTACCTTGGGTTTGTAGTGGGAAGGGGACAGGTGTGCCCTCCTCAGAACAAGGTACAGGCTATCAATAAATTTCCGCACCCAACAACCAAGAAGCAGGTTATGAGATTCTTGGGTATGATAGGCTACTACAGATGCTTCATAAAAGGTTACTCAACGGTGTTGGCACCTCTCTCAGATTTTTTATCTAAAGACAAAAAGTTTTTGTGGGCACCTGAGTGTGAAAAGGCTTTCTATCTATCTATCTATATGCTCAGGCCCAATCCCCATTTTGGGGGTAGCCGACTCAAGACAGAGCAAAAGGCTTTCACTTTGGTGAAACATTTGCTATGTACTCACCCGATACTCAGGGCCCCAGACTTTAACAGGCCTTTTCAGCTGGCAACAGATGCTAGTGGTGTAGGGGCTGGTGCCATCTTGCTACAGACAGACAATGAAGGTGTGGAACACCCAGTAGGTTTCTTTTCTAAGAAGTTCAATGCTGCACAAAAGAACTATTCTACAATAGAAAAGGAATTACTGGCGATTGTGCTGTCGCTCAGGCACTTCGAGGTGTATGTTCCAGCCTATGGACCAGTCGTGGTTATCTACACTGATCATCACCCTTTGAGATTCCTGAATCAATTTCACAATCGCAATATGAGACTGACCAGGTGGTCTTTGATGTTGCAGGAGTATAACCTGGACATCCGTCATATTGCTGGATGTGACAATGTGATCGCGGATTGTTTATCAAGGGTGGATGATCAGTCGTAGGCTATCACAGGTGTGTGGGTTTGAGTGGAGGAAAATAGGCTGCCCTTATAGTGCAGCCAGAAAAAACATATTAAAATATAAAAATCATATAAAAACTTTCTTTTGATATAGGTAATCGTATAAGTTTGTCATAGCCTATAGAGTTTGAGTAGTCCACGAACTATCAAATGGCTGAGCTGCTGTAAGCTCGCTCTGGGAGCATGATATTGTGTCTTTTTGCTATTGTTGGGAGGAGTTATAAAATGTGATTTTTTTTTTTTTTTTAATAATAATATGTGTTTTGGTGATAAACTCAGTATTGTTTTAGTGCCATGCGGTCGCTGGGTGTGAGGGGCTTGATGGGGTTCTGTGTTTGTCAGATTTTAGCTCAGGGTTGAGCAAGTAAAATCTTGGAGGAGGTGTGACGCATGTCCAGTGTGAGCATGCTGTACAGAACGCCTAGTCATGCCCCACTCTCGCTAGGATCGTCAGGGCAGGAACTTTGGCTGTAGTCTATGTAGAGTTTCCTATCTTAGTTCATGTGAGCCGTTGTACTATAAGTATTATGAATATGTATTTTGTTTTCATCTGAGTCAACGAGTTCTATTTTATATCATTAGTTATAAGTATTGTGTGTAAAACTTATTTGTAATGATGGGAAGAGAAACAGCCACAGTTGGGGGTCAGTGGGTGCGCCAGGCGGGAGGTGGGCCTAACTCACTCGCATTCCTCCCTCCCTCAGTGCTAGGGTAGCCTTTGTGTATCCCAGAGGAGAGAGAGAAATTACGTAATGGTTGTCAGTGGGCGGTCCTTAGTAGTTCACGTTGGGCTCACTAGAGAGCCGGGTATAAAAAGGAAGTCTAGCCATTTTTTCATCAGAACTCATTAGGCAGAGCGACTTCTCATTTCCCTTGCTAACTATATATATTCTTCTGACTGATGGGAACTTTCTCTACTACCTTACATTCTTATCTCCTCTTTTCCCTGCCCTGTTTAACTTCCATTGTCCCGTTGGTGCAGAGCTAGTCAGCCAACGTATTATCGCTTGAGTTCTCACGAGATACTTGCCTATTAGATAGCCTATTTTGGAAGGGTTGACTTAGAATAGGATTGATTTATGTTTGTTGCACTTGTATATGCATTTCCCTGTGTGTTATTATTATTATTCCTGTTTTCTGCTAGTCTAGGTAATGCTAGACAGGGGTAAGGCTTTTCTGTGTTACGAGTTGTTGTTTGATGCAGTGGTTAAGCGATAAACCTGCATACTCGTTTCGGTTCAGTGAAGCCTAGGTTGTCTTCGCGGCTGACTGTGTTGAGTTAATAATTTACAGTGCGTGAGGGCAAGAGCCTAACCACCCTGTATTTTATTAACAGTTTGTTTTTACTTTGTCAAGGAGCCGGGAGAAAACCAGATACAAGGGATCTGGATTTCTCAAAGTGCACTTGTTAGTTTTAATGTAATACTTTAAACAGTCGTGAGGACTTCGCTAGGCTACGAGCCGTTTTTGCTCAGTCACTGCTACCTTTTTGCCTACAGTACCCCAGCTAGACTTTACTCGATTAGTAGATACAGAATAGTATTGAAGCTTTCCTTATGTATGATATTGTTTATGCACTATTGATTTCATGTGTTGCAAGCTTGGCTACTTTAGTGATTAGTGGCCCACGAGCACAATTCGAGTAGGCTATTGCCGTTGCATTTGCGGAGTACTTCCTTTTAATGTTTGCCATTTACTATTGCATATTCTTTTAATTATTCTTATGCCAATTTAAGCCTTTAATAGTATTTAATTGCCAGTGTTTTTGCTTATTGAATTACTGTTCAAAATCCGATACGTACTTCTTACGAGCATCCGAGAAGCATCTAACTTTTTTCAGAAGATTCCTTGCTCGATGCTTAAGGACTATTAATTAACGTAACGTAATAGTGCCAATCCGAAGTAGAGGGTGGAGGACTTCTTAAGTTCATAGTCAAGGGTGGATTACTTCGGCTTCGGCCAACACTATTCTTTGGTGTTGTTGTTTCTTACTTCATTGTTTGATTGTTGACCAGACTAGATAATTCCTGTCTCTTTATTAGTCTGTTGTTGAACACTAGTACCGAGTTCTTGTATACCCCGTTATAGCAGATTGAACTCTGGAGGGTATTGGTGTTTTTTGTTCGGCTGGCAGTACTCAGGGGTTGGGATCGTGTGTTTCCGTTGTGGCAGCGAGCCGTATTCGAGTCCTGATTGAGAGCCCTTGTGTACCCGAGTGCCAGTTCGTAACACTAGGATCTGGGGAAATACCCTGCTCTGATACAATGTGTCCTAGAAAGTTTACTTTATTTTTAGCTAGGGTACATTTTTATGGTTTGAGTTTTAAACTGGCATCTCTGATTCTCTGAAATACTTGTTTTAACCTTTGTAAATGTTCTGCCCAAGTTTTCCCGAATACAATAATGTCGTCTAAATATGTTAGGCACGTTTTCCAGGTTAATCCTTGTAGAACAGATTCCATTAACCTAGAGAATGTGGCAGGCCCCATTGCATAGACCGAAAGGCAATACCGTAAACTCATATAATCTGCCTTGGCTGGTGGAGAAAGCTGTCTTGTGTTGATGTTCTGGTAGGACTGGAACTTGCCAATATCCTGCTTGAAGATCTAAGGTAGTGAACCATTTTTCTCCAAGCAGGGAGTCTAATGAATCATCAATTCTGGGGAGTGGTGTAGCATCTTTGATGGTGACGTCATGCAGTTGCCGGTAGTCAATACAGAAGCGAGTTGATCCATCTTTCTTCCGGACGTGTACTACCGGAGAAGAGCAAGGGCTGGTGGAGGTTTTGACTACTCCTGTGGCAAGCATATCTTGTACCTGATTATCTTCTTCTTGTCTCTGAATTGGGTTTTTCCGACGGATTGGTTGCTTTATGGGATGTGCTACAGTATGTATAGGATGATGAAGCATTTTGGTTTTCCCCATGTCTCAGCTGGAGGTAGCAAATATGTCTTGATATGAGATCAGTATGTTTCTGAGATCAGTTTGTTGACAAGTAGTCAGAGTGGAGGGAATATCAGGAAGGGGGTTAGTATATTGGGGGGGGGGGGGGGAGTATCTGTAGGTACAGATAATTCTTCTGAATATACTTCAAGCTCACCAATGGCTAGTCCCTTTGGTAATGTAATTGGTTTATCTGAGATATTAGCTATTTTGGTACAGTTTAATTGATTTGGTAGCAAATTAGGAGCTGTTAGGCAGGCCCCATCAAAAGGGTTTTGAAGGTGTGGGGTCAAAATGACATCTCCCATGAAGGTGGGTACCAAAGGTATCCACTTTTCATGATGAGGAGGAAGTGTCACAGATGTGAAAGTGATAGCTTGGGAAATGATATGAGTGTTGTATTTCACATCTTCCGAAGTTTTGTGGGGCAGGTTTTGTTCATTAGATGAAGGAAAGGTTGATGACTGTATATTAGCTGTTTGATTAAGGGGAGCAGGTAGGGAGATTGAGATTAATTACTGAGGTTGTTTAACCCCTCTTTGGCGGGGCCTGACTTAAGGCTGTCTAGAGATCACCTGCCTAAAGAGTGGGGCCCGCCTTAAGTCGTATGCGATGTTGAGCACATAATTGTCTCTGAGAGAGAGTCCGAGCGGTGGGAGGAGCGTAGGTTGGCTCTGACCATTCGGCATGGCTCCCGTGCCGTGACTGGCCCCACCTCCGCACACATCCACACCCACTGCATCCCTAGACAGGGAAATATGTAAGGAAATTACCATATTTTAGGGATTTTTCCTTTGTGTTGCACGATCGTTGCAAGACAACCCGTGATCGTAGAAGGATGGTTCTGGTGTCATTGGAAAGCTCAATTAACGCCCTTTCACGGATACATAATTGTATTACGCTCTGGCTCTTCTTTATGTATGAAAACGAGCATGGAATGAAGCTCGTTTAGGGTAAATATGCCCGCTCGGCAGGTAGTAGAACTTATTAACCTAGCCGCTCGTGGAGTGTTAAGGCAGAGTTTTTTTTTTCTTTGTTGTTGGAGGTAGGGCGAATGTTAATGTGCGGTGCCTACAATCAATAGAGGCACTCAAAGAGATTAGTAGATCGAGGCCCAAATATCCATCGTACTTAGTCTCATTAGGATCATATATTACAAATGAATGATCTATTCCGTTATAGGGAACAGGGGTACTAACGTATAGGGGAAGAGTCTGTCCCAGATTTGGAATGACTTGATCATTAGCACTGACAAGAATTATGGAGGAAGGTTGTATCTTCCCGAAAGCACTGTGATGTTTTCGGAAAAATGGAAGGAAAAGGCATGAACGGGAAGCTCCCGTATCTATTAGAAGTCAGACTGTCACCCCGTTGAGTGTGATGTTTTGATATATTGGAAGACCATCTGAAGTTGCCCCATCATGAGCCCCCGCCATTGTGACGACTATTTGTTTGGGGGGGGCAGCTTCAAAATCCTGGGGGTCCGGTTTCACAGTCTCATGTATATACTGGTCTGCCTCTTCTTCACTGTGTACATCTTCTATTCCTGCTGTTCCATCTTCAGTGATAGTAGCTACCTTACGTGGCTTTATCCAGGGAAATGGGCCCACCAGCTTGGCATCCTGGTCCATTTCTTGGTTAGCTCAGTGAAGGATATTTTTAATGACCATAACATGCACGGTCCAGTGCACGGTTTCCAGTCAGCTGGCCTAACTCTGGCCCATTCCTCAGCTTTCTCATTGAGACGAGGAGCCACTGGACCACTTATGGATGCTGCTGCTGATGGATGTGTGGTCACTTTGCTGATAACGGCTATCTTGTCTTGTTCCCTGAACTTTTTGAGAGCCATGATACGCCTTATCACAGGCATGTCAGCATCATAAGTTGTAGGCTCAATAATGGAGAAGTGATCCGCCACTGTTTCTGGCAAAATACTTAAGAGTGCCTTGAACACAATCTTTTTCCGTTGTGCTGCGGTTTCTTCTGGGAATGAATTGATCGTTATCTGTTGTAATTGCTCAATTGTGCTGTCTAAGTCTCACGAATATTTAATTTCATGAAATCTTTTATCGGCAATGATCTGACCAAGTACTGGATTGATAGCGGTATTTACATATGTTTCAAATTGTGCCCAGGTTAACCCAGGCATGTTATCATGCAAATACCCTGATGCCTTGGTTGCATATTTCCCTAGTTTCACTACTATCGTGTGATTCATGTGGATCTTGGAAGCGTCCTCGTTTCCAAACATAATGTCCAGAACCGGTTTAATTATTTCCAGGTATGTATATAATTATATATGTCATAATCTTCTGGCTTGAATGCCAGAATATCGAGTGATCTAATTGCTGCCATGGTGAATATTGTGTGAAAATACTGACTGAGTACTTAAAAAAAAATATTATATAACAAACTCGTTGATATGCCGTATCGAGTCACCGTTGCCGCCAGTGTTATGCCGGGTTGTAATACAACTTAGCTTCGTTATTGTCTATACTCAAATCCAACTGTGGACTATTTAGACTCAATATATGCTCAACAGGGACACATCTAACACATTCTTATTCACAATTATGTAATCAATCAGGTTGTAATAAACACAATAAACACACATAGATAATTATATACTCTTATTTATTCAATAGCATAGAAGGTGATACTAAGGTTCGCTTAGCTACTAATCCGTAATAGCAAGAGAAACAATGGATATAATTAGAGTAAAAGATGTCTCTTAATAACATACAAATGAACATGGAATATTGGATAGTATTATTGGGGAAATATGCAATTATATATTGACATACATCTACATAGAATAACTCCTTGATAATAATATCTATGTGAGTTGAGTGTCTATCGTGAAGTATTCTGATAAAATCAAGAAAGATTAAGTTGAACTTTAGAATTACTTACTAAACAATATGGTTAACTGCACGAAGATTTCTATAGTGATTGTTCAGGAGCTCGGGGCGAGATGCGCCAAAGAAATACAAAGAATGCTGCGCGTAAATATATAGGGCAAGGTAGGTCAACAGGTCATCTGCTGGACTGCGGTACGGAAAATAACTTATGCGGTTAATGCGATATTTATCTTGAACGTGGGAGGAATACGTTAATTTATAAAGGAAGAGGGAGATGAATTATTTTGACAATTAATTATGAAGTTAGTTTATTGCGAGGAAATTTATATTATATTCATACAATGACTTAACTTGCATATGTAATAATATCACGGGTCGGTCGAGGAATTCAGATTTAATTATCTAGATATACTGAATAAAGATTAGAACTTGAATACAACCTATCATGAATCATATAATATTTAGACTCAAATAGGATAACAAACGCATTGATAAAATAACGTGTACTAATAGTTATATATATATACTAATAGCACAAAATGACATACATGACGAAGTTGCACTTAGGTAAATACCTGGTAAGGTATGAAGGAGTTCTGAACTGGTTAACAGATTCCTATAAGGAATACAGAACGAATTAGCGTTGTATTCGAGGTTGTGAAAGAGTTAGATAATAGATCTATATAAAACTAGAATTCCGAAACGAGATGGATCGAGATTATCTATTTCATAATAGAATAAGTAAATAAGTTAATACAAAGGATCACAAAGCATGAATTGGGTTTTCGAAGAAGTTGGATTTAGCTTATGATTATAAGCGATAACATTACTTCTCAAGAAGGAGAATCTGAATTTAATTACCGGTAATTATGAAATTAGGCGTAAGTTCTATGTAAAAGTTAGATTTGAATAGGGAATAGATGCACGTTATACACTTCAACTTCGACTTGTTACATACACAATAGAATGGACATAACAAGGAAAATCTGCGAGTATTCGGCTAGATATCAGTTGACACGAGTATGTAACGTATGCGTATAATGATTCTGTAAGATGTTTAACATAAGTTAATAATAGATCTTGGGCACAGATCTAGTTAATAATTACTTAGGGCTTCTGAAGGATTAATATATAACGTAATATATAACGATCTTGGGCACAGATCTAGATAAGAATTAGCACTGGAATACTCGCATATTTTACCTTACCTTCACATCAATGATCACAACGTAAGATACTCAGAGACACTTAGGGATAGCATGTTGAGTGCAAGTCTGGCCGACATGGATCATAGATTCGGCTGGCTGGACATCAAGGGGAACTGCTTCTCACAAGCAGGGATCAGAGGTCCTGGCATCAGAGGGAAGCAACAGGTCTGGCTTTAGTCTTGAAGGGGAGGGGGAGGCATTTTCTACTTCAGTTAGATATCCCGGACTTTTCAGCCTGAGGAATATTACTTAGGTAGAGGTGCTTACTTTCTTTAATTTCAGTGAGACTATGTTCGGGTTATTTCTTAGGTTTAATTTATAGTAATTCAGCTTTAGAAGGACAGAGTGAATGGTTGTGATGTAATTTGTGAAGGTAATACTTAGTCTAAAATTACATGGTGGTTATAGGTTTATACATAATTATCGATCGAAGTATTTTATTTAATATCCTCGTTGTTGTTACGGGGCCTAGGTAAGATATAACTGTGACTTCCGTGATTCTATGGTAATCAGGGGTTATTCTTTGTGAAGTTTATATCTCCGGGAGTTTCTATGTTCTCCGGGTTATGTTCAGTTCTCCGGAAAGGTACTGCAAGAGAGATCCTATCATCTCCACTTGTTCCTATAGTATTCCGGTCCCTGATGCCTAACTTGCATGAACATTTGCTCGTCATATTGCAAGTCAGGTTGTTGGTCGAAGGGGGGCTGGTGATAGGTCGAGATGGTTTGAAAGCTCGTCGGTGATTGGTCCTGCTTCCCACTCTTTTTTATGGGAGACTGACCTAACTTCCTGGTCGTTAGAGAACGGGAATGACCTGAGGGAATTGGGAACTCCTCTGCTCCGTTTTCTTCTAAATCATGGGAAGCTTGTATATATTCCCATTTCTCCTGTTGGCTTCTCCTTCTGTCCTTTCTGTTCTCCTGCAGGCTGGCAATCTTACATGTCATACTCAACCCTGTTACTTCATTAAGGAATAGTCAAGCAACAACTATACTCCGTTCACCCACCTACAGCTATTATTTTGTTCACCTATTTACTTCACGACCTTTGTATTTAATGTTTTTATGTTTTTACTCCAAGCACCCTATTGAGGGGTAAAAATGGCAATAAATACACAAGTTCGAGAGCAGAGTCAATAGAACACATTGGCCAGAACCGTTGATGAGGGGGGGAGGAGGTGGGGGGGGGGGGAGTAGAGGGGGGGGGGGTGAGGGAGCGATAGGGGGGAGGAGGTGGGAGTAGAGGGGTGTGTGTGTGAGGGGGGGTGAGGGAGCGATAGGTGGAGGAGGTGGGGGGGGGGGAGGTGTAGAGAGGTGTGTGTGTGAGGGAGCGATAGGGGGGAGGAGGTGGAGTAGAGGGGTGTTTGTGTGAGGGGGGTGAGGGAGCGATAGGGGGGAGGAGGTGGGGGGTAGAGTGGTGTGTGTGTGTGGAGGGGGTGAGTGAGGGAGTGATAGGGTGGGAGTAGAGGGGTGTGTGGGAGGGGGGTGAGGGAGTGTTAGGGGTGGGGGAGCGATAGGGGTGAGGGAGTGATAGAGGTGAGGGGTGGGGGGGGGGGTAATAAGGTGGGGGAGGGTGGTCAGGTACTAAACATACTAACTAGACCTAGGCGTAAATAGAGTTTTGATGAGAGCAAGCCAGAATATTACATGTAGGCATATATTTAGGCTTAATTAAATTTAGGACTCTCTCTCTCTCTCTCACACAAACACTCACACACACACACTATTTGAGCATGCTGAAGGTTGAGGGGTACTTTAATACAGTATGTGATATTCTCACTTTGGAGGAATATACAACTTGTAAATGAATAAAAATGTGAAAATGGAGAGTACAAAGGAGTACAAAGGAAATCAAGCAACAACAGTCTAGTGACCCTTCTAGTGTGCTTGTCCTCCAAAACACTGAGGATCAAGTGTCCAAACAGTAGTTTAGAGTGGGTAAGGGAACATTGGAAAGGGAACTACTGCCCTGGAACTAATGTCCGTGGCAGGATTAGGAAGTTAGTAGGGGACTGAGGGGGGGATAAAATAAAGTTATTCATTTACAAACGCAGTCAGTCGCGGGTTTGATGCGAGATATTTGTCTAAGCAGAGTTTAAATGAATCAACGGTGCTGCTGTCTAAAACGTCTCGGGGAAGCCCATTCCACAAGTTGACAACTCGATTGAAGAAGAAATTCTTAGATTCGTGTGAGTTAAAAGATTTACCAATAATTTTGCAACCGTTTCCCCGCGTGTAATTAGATTGGTGGATAGTGAAGTACTTGCTACAGTTCATATTTTCAATGCCTTTGATGATTTTGAACACTTGAATTAAGTCACCTCTTAATCTGCGCTGGGTTAAAGGAAATAGATTTAATTCGCTATAACGCTCTTCGTATGGTTTGTTCTTTAGGCTAGGTATCATTTTGGTAACTCTACGTTGAACTCGTTCTAGCTTGTTTATATCTTTTTGGTAATAAGGGCACCAGGATTGAACGCAGTATTCCAGAAGAGGGCGGACTAATGAATTGTAAAGGGTTAGGATAACTTCTTTGGATTTATGCTCAAATGACCTGCCTATAAAGCCAATTATTTTGTTTGCCTTCTTAACAACTTCTGAACATTGTTGACTCGGTTTTAGGTTACTCGATATTGTTACTCCCAGATCGGTTTATACATTCTTAAGCTGAGTGCCATTCATCGAATAGTTTGCTTTCTCATTTAGGTATCCGATATGTAGTACTTTACATTTATCCGCATTGAAACTCATTTGCCAAATTTGGGCCCAACATGACAATTTATCTAGATTGTGTTGCATATCGTCAACTTGTTCTTTTGAGAGTACGCTATTTGCAATTTTGTATCGTCAGCAAATTTTGAGATTGTACAGGTGAGACCCTCATCTATGTCGTTGATGTAAATTAGAAAGAGAATTGGTCCTAGTACCGATCCCTGGGGTACCCCGCTACTTACATTGGTCCATTTAGAGCCTTACCGTTTATGACTACTCTTTGCTTTCTGTCGCTGAGCCAATTTTCTATCCATTTCAACACACCGTCTTGTATTCCATGCGTTTTTAGTTTTAGCAGTAAACGTTTGTGGGGAACTTTGTCAAAGGCCTTTTGAAAATCAAGGTATATAATATCTACAGCTTTACTCTCATCGTAGAGGTTGAGGATATCGTGGAAGAAGTCTAAGAGGTTTGTTAAACAGGTTAAACAGGTTAAACAGGAGAGAGAGAGAAAGAGAGAGAGAGAGAGAGAGAGAGAGAGAGAGAGAGAGAGAGAGAGAGAGAGAGAGAGAGATAGAGAGAAAATGGGGGGGGTCTCATTGTAAAGTCACTCAGCCCAGATCGTTATATTGGCTGAGTCAAGTAGGCCCAGGCTGTGTTTCCAATCATAATTGCTTAAGCCGGTATCACACGAGCGCTTTTTCCCTAAACATTTATCCTCAACACTGGTCTGGCAGCTTATGAGGTCAACATTTCAAATATTTCGGTTGCCTAAATTGATCTATCATCAGTCTAGTTTTCGATACCAGTGCAAAATATTCCAGAAATGTTGCCAGCAAATTTTAATCATCGAATGTTGACTATAAAAACTCTCGTGTGATACCGGCTTTATATGGAACAGACTTTTAAAATGTTCCAGTTACTATATATATTTTTCTATGTATATTTTTGTATATATATTCCATGTGAATAATCCAGGATGCTGATAAATATATTTTTGTTTTTCAATTTTCCATGGTGATCATACATTTACTTTTATTAGTATTGTTATCTGAATGTATACTGTAGCGTACGAATATGGAATATACTGCATATTGGTTGAATCAAGTACAACAGAGGTTCTGTATATCCCGGTAGGATCACATGCTTTCATTAATTTCATTGGGAGGTGTTTATATGTACAGTATATATATATATATATATATATATATATACTGGAGAGAGAGTGAGAGTGAGTTATTTCAATGGTGTACATTTATGCGCATATGGTATTTTGTGACTGGAGAACTGAACCACTGTACCATTTCAACCATTAGATCTCACCCAGTGCCTACTCGAGTACACCCTGTTCCAAATAGGTGGTCGAGAAATCATGAACCCTAACCTCAGTAACTCAAAAAAGGCTAGATCGAATGGGCTGTAAATTTCGCCACCTCTCCCATGGCTGACCCTTCCCAAAAGGTAGAAATATTAGCTGGATTACTTCAGTCGTTTATGAGTTACATAGGTTAATGTTCAAGAGTTTTGGACTACTTGGAGTAGGGTATAGTTGTACTTGGGGGGTAAGCTGGTCTATGCTTGAGTCGCCCATAAAACCATCAGGCCCATTTTTACAGGAACCAAACACGAATTTCTAGCCCCAACATTTATCTGCAACTCAAATGTTACATCTTGTTTTGGTTTGTGCTTCTCCCTGTTTCAAGATTATAGCCCCTTCTGTACCGGCGACGTCTATTTGTATTTCAATCTGTCTATATTTAGACGATTTTGTGCCGTTTAAGAAGGATCTGTGGTAGTAAAACGGGATTAGATGAAATATTTCGAAGCCTGTTAATTTGCTGGAGACTCTTTTGAAACTGAATAAAATCATTTCAATATACCTAGAATAAAACTAAAAGGACGTCGCCGGTACAGAAGAGGTTAAGAGGGAGGTAGTCGCTTTTTCTGGACCCCTTCTCCCTCATGTTTAGCATATTAGTTTTGACATTTTAAGACGCTCGTTCCGTTAGTTTGGCGATTATGAGACCGTCCGCGTCATTGCTTTATCAATATTAAGACCTTTTGTACCATTTAGGCGTCCATATTTTCCTGGCGAGCGATAGCGAGCCTGTAAGCCTTCGACCGGAACATTTTTCTTCCGAAAAATGTACCACTTTATCTTGAAAAGGGTCTAGGGGCAAGTTTTGTTTTAAGTTTGATGGAGGTCTAGCGAGGAAACTCAAAATATATAAATAAATTAATAAATAAATTATATAGACCGAAAAACAAGCACTATGGTACCTCCTTAACCCTTAATTAGCGGCGAGCAACATAAGTCGAGTTAAATAAAGCTGGACTATGTGGCGGCGTTCGACATAGGTCGTGTGGCAATTTCAGCACGTAATGTTGCTGAGAGAGAGAGACAAGTGGTGGCAGGAGAGTAGCGAGCGTATGACTGCTCCAGACCACCGCGGCGAACCTACTGACACGAATCCCACCTCCTCCCTCCCTCTCTCACTCGCTATATACGGAATTGTATGGGGAAAGTGCCTAATTACATGCTTTTTGCACTCGCGTTGCACGGTTATTGCAAGAAAACTAGCCATCATAAAAGGATCGTTATGGTGTCATTCGAAAGCTCTGTTTATGCCCTTTCAGGGATAGATACTTGTTTTACGTTCTGGGTCTTATTTAGGCATGAAAATGATCACGTAAACAGCCCTATTTTGGCTAAAAACACCCCGCTGGGCGGTACATATAAATAAACCGCATAGGCCGCTCGTAAGGTGTTAAATATCACTAGAATTTCAGAGCGACTCTATTTTCACTTTTACACGCCATGCTTTGCCGGGTACACGTTCCATATTGAATGTTATAGAAACTGCATATTGATTCTGGGTACGTATAGCGTTATTTGAATTCGGGGTATATGAAATCGAAGGAAATAGAAATGCATAGCGAACAGTGCGGGATAAAGTAATGAATTTGTGGAGATGGTCGAACTGAAGTACTACATAAAATACAATAATAGGTAAATATAAATGCGTAGAGAAGAGCAAGGAATAAAGTAATTAATTTGTGGATATATTGACCGAACTAATATATTACATAAAGTACAGTAATAGGAAAATAGAAATGCATAGAGACCAGTACAGGCTTAAGGAATGAATTTATGGATATGACCAAACTGAAATAATACATACAATACAATAATAGGTAAATAGAAACGCATAAAGTACAGGACGGGGTAAAGGAATGAATTTGTGGATATGGCCGAAGCATAATAATACATAAACAATTGATAAAATACAATTATATGAGATTAAACTATGTTTCTTCCCGAAATGTGGCTAGAACACGCCCATTATATATATCATATAGTATATACTATATTTAATATTACTTCAATTCAAAATATAATGTAACAATATAATATACAATATCTAATTTTTAACGTCGTTCTTAAAACCAATAACCCCTCAAATTAAATTAATGAAAGCGTGTGATCCTCTCAGATTCGAACCCAGCATACCTTATGCAGAACTTGCACATAACCATTACACTATCAAGACAGTTACTATATACTGTACATGACTACGATTAATATCTACTTATCGAATACTGGATATCAATCTAATCATGTATTTGACCAAACTGCACTATACAAATAATAGCCTAATGCTTATGCAAGAGGAAAGAACATATTATTGGGTACAAATCAACCTCGCTACAAAATGTTCCCGAACCTAAGTTCCTGGCTAGGTTAAATAATTATAATAAATAAACACCAAAAGCTAATACGCACTATATATTATGAGAGTCTATGTACCAAATCAATACATATACATTATACATTTAACTCTATACAGCGGTTCAAAGAATGTGAGGCACTATACCCGGTTCCGAATAGGTAGACCAGAAATGATTAACCGTAACCTCTGTAACTCCTAAAGGGCTCGAGCAAATGGGCTGTAAATTCCCACACCTATTCCCTGGCTGACCCTTCCCAAATGGTAGAAATACTAGCTCGAGTACTACAGTCGTTTGTGAGTTATAGAGGTTAATGTTCAAGAGTTTTGGCCTACTATTTGGAACAGGTTATGGCTGGTAAAATCGGAAACGCTAAGCAATGTCTAAGTTAAGTATTGAACAAAGACCATAACAAAAACCTAAATGAATACGCATACAGTATATGGAAGTTATAATATGTATTTTTGTCTATGTGTATGAAGGAGACAAAAGGCAAAACTGTCTGTAACAAGTGTCCACCCAAGGTTGAAAGAGTGATAGAGAGCCAACATCAAGGTACACGAGGCAATTTAGGTGTCTGGGAAAGAAGTTTGGTGTGCTTGTAAAGTGTAGTGAAATTAATAGGAGGAGGTGTTTGTGAGAGTTAGCTGGATTACTTTCTGTGTAGGTGAGACACAACTTAGACAGTGGGGGAAGCCAGGCAAATGAAACAGGATTTCCAGCAACTCCTTATCATATGCCTATATGGCCTCCCCCGGGTACTGTCCTACTCGATTGGTGCCTACAATCACCCCAAAATAAAGACCCTAAAATACCCTCAATAAATACCTAAATTGTTATAAGTCTGCGCATCAAATAACTACATATATACATTTAACTCAATACATCAAATATCTACCTATATACATTTAACTCTATACATAAAATATCTACCTATATACATTTAACTCTCTAAATCGGCAAAATAAAATAAATGTGAAAAATAAGTATATCTATCTATCTATTGCCTAACGCCGTGATCCCCGAAGGGGTGGCCACGAACGAACCGCCCCATGCACCTCTGTCCCCAGTCAGTCGACGCCCCTCCCCCCAACCAGCACCGCCTTCGTTCATATACTTCCTCACTCCATCCTTCCACCTCTCTTTCGGTCTACCTCTCCCTCTCTGTCCCTCCACCTCGCTCTCGTACACCCTCTTAGTCATTCTCTCGCTTTCCATACGTTCCATATGGCCGAACCATCTCAAGTTGTTCCTTTTCACACTTTCTAGCACATCTAACTCCACACCACACCTCCTTCTTACTTCCTCATTAGTCTGTCTATCCCTCCATGTAACTCTGCACGCACTTCTTAAGTAATTCATTCCCACTGCTCTCACTCTTGGTCTGAGTCTCTCTCAACCAACGTCCATGCTTCGCTTCCGTAAGTCAGTGTCGGGATTACCACACTGTCATGCAAGGACTTCTTCACTTCCATACTGACCACCCTATTTCTTGTTACTGCTTTCAGCGTTTCTACAACCCTCTTCCCCTGTTGTACCCTCTCCCGCACTTCTTCATCCATAGTCCCATCTTTACTCAACACACTGCCCAGATACTTAACCATTAACTGTCGGCGCCCGGCTATAGTCGAGTGAAATAAATGCGGCCTATGTGGCGGGGCCCGGCTATAGTCGCATGCAATTTTGAGCACGTAATGTGCTCTGAGAGAGAGCGGAGCGGTGGGAGGAGTGTAGGTTACCGCATGACCGCTCGCCACGGTGGCCATGGAGCTACTGAGATGTACTGCACCCTACTCCACCCTCCCTCACTCGTTTCACACGTAATAATGTGTGTAATAATCTGTGTAAGGAAATGACCGTTTTTACCGATTATGCCCTTCGGTTGCACGATCGTTGCAAGACAACCAGTGATCGTAGAAGGATGGTTCTGGTGTCATTGGAAAGCTCATTTATCGCCCTTTCAGGGATACATACTTGTATTATGCTCTGGCTCTTGTTTATGCATGAAAAAGAGCACAGAAACAACCCCATTTATGGTAAAAAAAAAACGCTGGGCGGCATGGTAAAATATACCGCCTAGGCCGCTCATTGAGTGTTAAAAGAGTTGACGATCTCCATAGCCTGACCGTTCAGCTTCACCTCACACTCTGTGACTTCACCCCTTTCGAAGACCATAACCTTGCTCTTCCCCGCGTTTACCTTCAAATTCCGTTTTTCGCACACTGTTCCAAACTCATATACCAGACCCTGCAACTCCCATTCATTATCACTCATCAGAACTGTAACTTCCGCAAACAGCAGTATAGGTAGGTACCACTCAATTCCCTCCCTTTTCAGCAATACACCAACATCCACTGCTCTTGATAGTATTTCTTTCATGACTCCATCCATATATACAGTAAACAACCACGGGGACAAATAAGTATATAAATAAAACAATTATGAATCACGAGTTGGTAATATCGAAAGTGGTAAGCAATGTTTGCTTTGGTCTCCCGGTGTACATTTTAATTGGTTCATTAAGTGGTCTGAGGAGAAAACGTGTGTGTGTGTGTGTGTGTGTGTTAATATACTTGTTTGTGTGTGTCTGTACTTTAATATTCGTGTTTGTGCATACTGTATATGCACTGTATATTGCAAGATGTACCTATTAATGTGCTTGTTCCTATGCTCTCTCTCTCTCTCTCTCTCTCTCTCTCTCTCTCTCTCTCTCTCTCTCTCTCTCTCTCTCTCTCTCTCTCTCTCACACCATGGTTACCTATTACCTTTTATACAAACAAATATAAGTACTTTACCTTTCCTCGCCACCCTGATATTCAAAATACCATACCTGAAAGAAATGGAGAGGGGAGCATGTAAAATAAGCCAAATGAACAAGCAAGACTTACTGTAATACTACTTGTAGAATATGTATATGCTAAAATACACACACTGAGAGAGAGAGAGAGAGAAATGTGGTTGTATGTGTGTATAATAGAGAGAGGGAGAGGAGAATGTGAGTGTATGTGTATGTGTATTACAGAGAGAGAGAGAGAGAGAGAGAAATGTGAGTGTATGTGTGTATACACGTGCACGTGGTACCCGTCTTGCAACTCAATCCCACCCCTACTCTGTGCAACTCTCCAACCCAAGAGTGAAACGTTACTCTCAAACTTTCTTCTACTCAACAGCTGAGCTCTGGAACACTCTCCCAGAATCAGTTTTTCCCGCTTCCTATGACTTAAATTGCTTCAAACTCTGTGTGTCCAGGCATTTTGGCTCGAACGTCCCTTGATTTTGGCCTGTCACTCTTTCAACTATGGGGGAGGCACTCGCTATAGGCAGTTATGCCTTTTGCCTCCCTCAATCACATAGAAAAAAAAAATTAGAGAGAGGGAGAGGAGTACAAAGGAGCACAATGTACAAAGGAGTACAAAGGAAATCAAACAACAACAGTTCTAGTGACCCTTCTAGGCTGCGTGTCCTCCAAAACACTGAAGATCAAGTGTCCAAACAGTGGTTTATAGTGGGTAAGGGAACATTGGAAAGGGAACAACTGCCCTGGAACTAATATCTGTGGGAGGATTAGGAAGTTAGTGGGGGACAGATGGGTTAGTAACTGAGGGGGGGATAAAATAAAGTTATTCATTTACAAACGCAGTCAGTCGTGGGTTAGATGGGAGATATTTGTCTAGGCGAAGTTTAAATGAATCAACGGTGCTGCAGTCTATAACGTCTCGGGGAAGCCCATTCCACAAGTTGACAACTCGATTGAAGAAGAAATTCTTAGATTCGTGCGAGTTAAAAGATTTACCAATAATTTTGCAACCGTTTCCCCAAGTGTACTTAGATTGGTCGATAGTGAAGTACTTACTACAGTTCATATTGTCGATGCCTTTGATGATTTTGAACACTTGAATTAAATCGCCTCTTAATCTGCACTGGGTTAAAGGAAATAGATTTAATTCTCTAAAACGCTCCTCGTATGGTGTGTTCTTTAGGCTGGGTATCATTTTGGTAACTCTACGTTGAACTCGTTCTAGCTTGTCTATATCTTTTTGGTAATAAGGGCACCAGGATTGAGCGCAGTATTCCAGAATAGGGCGGACTAAGGAATTGTAAAGGGTTAGGATAACGTCTTTGGAATTATGCTCAAATGACCTGCCTATAAAGCCAATCATTTTGTTTGCCTTCTTAACAACTTCTGAACATTGTTGACTCGGTTTTAGGTTACTCGATATTGTTACTCCCAGATCGGTTTCTCCGTTTACATTCTTAACCCGTACAGCCCCGGCCGGTTTTATTATTTTTGCGCACCAGAACCCGGGCAATTTTTCAAATTTGTTTTCTTATAAATATATCAGAACGTGTTAGAAAATAATGATAGACCTGAAGAAATGTGAAAAAAGTACTTACCTAGGCCATTTGGGGGTCCTGGGAGATAGTGGGGGTCCCCAGCCTCAGTGGAGCCTTAGCGCCATTTCAAATCTCCCGTGGCAGCAGCCAGTTGCCAGCCGCCAGGCAGCATGACTTATTTTGCACCTCTCGGACATAAAGTGCGCTTCAGAGTTCGTAGAATGTCTTTGTATATCACATAATGTCAATATAACTGAAGTTGTAGTGTGATAAGTGCCTTCTTTCAAGTATTACAAGTGCGCACGAGTGTTAGCGTCCCCGTTGCCATGGTGATGGCGGCCATCTTGGGAGGCCATCTTTGCTCAGGACAATAACAAAACGCACATACGAACGCACGGCCAGACAGCGGACCGAGTGACCCACATTCCACAGCACCCTTCCCTCTTTCTTTCTCTGTCTGGCTGTCACTTTCACTCAAGGTCACTCTGTCTCTCCTTTTCATTGAATTATTTGTAATTGTTCATTGTTTTACCTAAGATTATGAGGTGTATATACATTGTTTTACGCACTTATTGTCTCGTATTCTTATAATTATTTGCACACAATTTTATAAGTTTTGAATTTACTTAGTGTTTTATATTGTTCGGTACTTTGCACTTGTAAATTATATATATATACACACTGTTTTATATTCACTGTTTGCGTCTTTTATATACACTGTTAGTATTACATTATAGCGTCTTTTATCGCAGTCTTTGAACACTTTGAACACTTAGAAGTGCTCGAGGGTGTGATAATCCCTGAAGCAGGTGGGAAAACACAGTCCCACATCACATTCTTCACACATCGTCCGGGTGTCTGTCCGTTTGGGTGAATGTCTGCCTGTGTTGCGACACACATGACACCGTCTGCGTGGGTTGGGGATTACTTGGTTGGGCGGGACAAAATCGCAAAAGTGGCGTTGTGTCAGTCTGGCGGGCCTTCTGGTGCTTGAAAACGAGCTGCGGGACGTTGCTGGCGGCGTAGACCATCCCTGAAGAAGAACAGAAGCTCCCGTGCAAGTTCGATGCAGTACGACTCCATCGTCTCAACTTCACCTGTTATTTCATGATATTGGATGTGGCAGTTGTAGAGGGTGAGGTCGAGTAGGTGGGAAAATAGTTTTTTATACCACTTCATCGTCTTCCTGGCACACTCGACCGACGATATGACAGAGTCTGACTTGTCAACCAGCCGCATGTTGATGTTGTAGTCAATGATTGCAACTGGTTTTTTGACCGCCTCACCTGTGGCTCTATCACGGCGTTTGGTGTCCTCTAAGCGGGGCAGGTGGATACTGGTGAGGATATTGACGTCACGATTGTCCATCCACGAGAGCATCAAGATATTATTTGCCTGGAGGTGGATGATGGAGCCCTTCTCCCGCCTTTCGGGTAGCTCTGGCATGTAGACACGATTCCTCCTGACGGTGCCACAGACGCCAGTGTTTCTGATGTACAGGAATTTGGCAAGGGAAGGGCTGGTGTACCAGTTGTCGAGGTACAAGATGTGGCCCCTGTCCAAATATCCCTCCAACATGGTGATGACAACGGCCCCAGATATCCCATATGTCCTCTCCTCCACCAGTTCAGTGACCCTTGCCCATGTAGAGGATGATGTCCTGGATGTAGCCGGTTTTGCAGTCGCACATCACGAACAGTTTCAGGCCATAACGGTGACGCTTGCTGGGGATGTACTGTCGGATGCTAATATTCCTCCTCCACAGCACCAGACTCTCATCAATGATGAGTTTTTGGTGAGGTTTGAAGGAGGCTGCAAACTTAGTTTTCAGGTATTCAAATATAGGTCTTATCCTCTCCATCGGGTCTTTGGTATTCCTGGGGCGATCCTGGTTCCTGGTGTGGCTTGCCAGGCTATCAATAAAGTGCAGGTTTCCCATGATTGCCGTGAATCTATTCCTGCTCATGACTTTCCCAAAGAAGGGGGTTGCGATGAGGGGATCAGATGACCAGTACTTCCTGAGAGACGTCTTCTTGGTGACCCCCATCAGGATGACCAGTGCCAGGAATGAGTAGAACTCATCGGAAGACAAATCCACCCATGAGAGACGTGCCGAGTTCCTCTTCTGCTCCTTTCCTGCCATAAAATAATAGTTGTACCAGTTCGTCTGGTCAACAATCAAGCCGACAAGGTTGGCAGTGAAGAACTGCAGAAAAACACCCAGTCTTGTGGTGTCAGGTCCACGATTGGGCATGGTAGGGCCGGCCTCAGCTGCCCCCACAAAGTTGTATTGTCCTGGTAGATAGTTCTCCCCATCCATCCAATCCCACCTATCAGCGCCTTCGTCATCGCTAGATGGGGCATTGGGGTCATCAGGGTCATCGTCAGGGGCACCGGGGCGGGTCGGGCGGGTGCGGGTGGAGCGTGGGCGAGAGGTGGACCTCAAACTTGATCGAGAGCTAGATCTAGAGCTCGAGTCGTTGCTGGGGCGTCTTATTTGCTTCACCTTCTGCATTCGGCCGCAGGTGGCACGCCCGCGAGATATGACACGCCCACGTCGTTTGCTTGCAGGGCGTTGGGGCAGGTCGGGGCTTTGTGGAGAGGCTGGTGATAATGCAGTGGCGCGGGAGGGCCCTGGTTCAGGTGAGGGAGACATTCGTGGGGGGGTGTACGGGATGGAGCCTGAAGGTGATAGTTGGGGGGGAAGAATGGCGAGGCGGAGAGTCTGGTAGTAGTGGTGGTGGTGGTGGTGACTCATCCCTCCCCGCGTGCTCTGGGTCAGGAGGGAAGAGGGAGCATTTTGGGTCACGTGACTGCCCTTGTCTCGCACCACGTTGTGCCATTTCTACATCACCAGGTTGTTCTATTTGTCCATCACCACGTTGTTGTTCGTCACTATGTTTATGACGACCATAGAACCTCCCCGGGGTATTTTTCTTGAGTGGGGAGATTATGCGAAGTGGGGGAGAAGGCAGGCGGGGTTGTGGGGGTACCTCCTCTTCACTCCCAGACTCGCCCCTTCTTCTCTTCAATCCCTTTCGTTCTTCCCCAGGTACACGTACGTAATTTTGAGGGTCAGCAGGTTCATCTGTAACAACAACCTCTTCCCCACTTTCTGAGGATTCAGTGGGGTCTTGGGGAAGTGGGCGGCGGGGAGGTGCACTTGCCCCTTGCTGTCTTTGTGACGGCCTGCGCGGCCTGACAGGAATCTGAGCAAGCTCTTCCTCTAGCTCACTTATTTCAGCTTGTGAGGGGGCATACTCGTCCCCAGACTCGTCCATTGCCGAGTCAGTGTCACTATCAGGGCTGTCAGTGTCGTACAGTATATCCATGACCTCCTCTGTACTGCAGGGGCGGGTAAGGCGGGCACTATAACGTCGAGACATGGTGTTTCACTCGAGAGGGTGCTGGGTAAACTGACCATGAGGTGTGGGAAGGCGGGTGCCCTCTCCCGTTCCCGCGCGCGCGTATGGACAAAACGGTTTGAGATTAGTCCGCCGGCACCCAAAGTAGTTCCCATATAAATCTAGAGCCATTCTGAGAGTTACGACTGGAGCTATAATGGTGACACGTTAGGCGCGTCTCTGGGGCTGTGCGTTACATACATAGCCGACGCGTCAGACGCGTCGCTGGGGTCCACGGGTTAAACTGAGTGCCATACATCGAGTAGTTTGCTTTCTCATTTTGGTATCCGATATGTAGTACTTTACATTTATCCGCATTGAAACTCATTTGCCAAATTTGGGCCCAAAATGACAACTTATCTAGATTGTGTTGCATATCGTCAACTTGTTCTTTTGAGAGTACGCTATTTGCAATTTTTGTATCGTCAGCAAATTTTGAGATTGTGCAGACCCTCATCTATGTCGTTGATGTAAATTAGAAAGAGAATTGGTCCTAGTACCGATCCCTGGGGTACCCCGCTACTTACATTGGTCCATTTAGATGCCTTACCGTTTATGACTACTCTTTGCTTTCTGTCGCTGAGCCAATTTTCTATCTATTTCAACACACCGTCTTGTATTATGCGCTATTAGCTTTAGCAGTAAACGTTTGTGGGGAACTTTGTCAAAGGCCTTTTGAAAATCAAGGTATATAATATCTACAGCTTTACTCTCATTGTAGAGGTTGAGGATATCATGAAAGAAGTCTAAGAGGTTTGTTAAACAGGATTTTGTTTTACGAAAGCCGTGTTGAGTATCTTTAAGAATGGTTAAAAACACATGTGCAGATATGGTCCCAGGTTTATTCAATGTTTCGCCTTCTACTGCACATGTTTTTTTAACCATAAATGTTGCAGCCTATGCTGTTTCTTTCTTATCTTTAACCCTTAATTAGCGGCGAGCAACATAAGTCGAGTTAAATAAAGCTGGACTATGTGGCGGCGCTCGACATAACTCGAGTGGCAATTTCAGCA
This sequence comes from Paralithodes platypus, assembly GCA_032716605.1. Taxonomy (NCBI): domain Eukaryota; kingdom Metazoa; phylum Arthropoda; class Malacostraca; order Decapoda; family Lithodidae; genus Paralithodes; species Paralithodes platypus. The sequence goes on from CM064505.1 coordinate 21,517,439, forward strand.
CGTAATGTGGCTGAGAGAGAGAGACAAGTGGTGGCAGGAGACTAGCGAGCGTATGACTGCTCCAGACCACCGCGGCGAACCTACTGACACAAATCTCAGCTCCCTCCTCCCTCTCTCACTCGCTACATACTCAATTATGTACTGAAAGTACCGAATTACCTGCTTTTTGCACTCGCGTTGCACGGTTATTGCAAGAAAACTATCCATCATACAAGGATCGTTATGGTGTCATTCGAAAGCTCTGTTTATGCCCTTTCAGGGATAGGTACTTGTTTTACGTTCTGGGTCTTATTTAGGCATGAAAATGATCACGTAAACAGCCCTATTTTGGCTAAAAACACCCCGCTGTGCGGTACACATAAATAAACCGCATAGGCCGCTCGTAAGGTGTTAAGTATGTTATTTTCCTCTAAGTGATTTACGAGTCTGTCTCTTATGAGTGTTTCTAGCATTTTACATACAACTGATGTTAAGCTAATTAGACGATAGTTACTGGGTAGGGATTTGCTGCCTTTTTTGAATATCGGTGTTACGTTGGCTAGCTTCCACTGATCAGGCATAGTTCCTGACTGCAAGGATTTATTGAATAGCAATGTCAGTGGTTTGGAGAGCTCATACTTAGCTTCCTTTAGAACTCTAGGTGAGATTGTATCAGGTCCAGGCGTTTTATTTACCCTGAGTTTATCTAAACAATTCAATACTTCTCTCTCTGTAACGGTGATATTGTTTAGAACATCTGAATTATCAAACTGAATCGGCGATGGTGTAGGGATATCACTGAGGTCTTCTGTTGTAAAAACTGATGCAAAGAAGGTATTGAGGGCATTACTCATTTGTACTTCGTCTTTGGTGTATTCTCCATTTTCATTGACTAACGGTCCAACAGTTGAAGTAACAACTGTTTTCTTTCTGATATAACTATTGAATTATTTCGGGTTTGTTTTACTTTGATTCGCAACATGTATCTCCAGGGTCTTTATACTTTGCTTAATTAACTTTTTGGCTTTGCGTCGTAGTTCTACAAATGTTACCCGTTCTTCGTCATTTTGTGAGGATTTAACTCTATCATTAGCAAACGTTTTAGCAAGCAGACAGTCTGAAATATCTTATATTCCACCATTTGGGCTTATCATTATGGTCTGTACGCCTTATTTTCGATGGTATGCAGTCTTGCACTGCCTTAAGGTAAGTGGTTGTGAAACACTCCCAAGATGTATTTATGTCGTTATTGTTAGTCAGAAAGCTCCAGTCAGTTTCTTTAAACATTGATCTAAGTTTATGGAAAATTACTTTTTTGAAATTAGGGAGTTTCTCAATGCTGCTATTTGGTTTGTTACTATTAAGCTTTAAAATTAAAGTTATCGTATGATGGTCGCTGAATGTGAGTGTATGTGTATGTGTATCGCAGAGAGAAAGAGAGAGAGAGAGAGAAATGTGAGTGTATGTGTGTGTATTAGAGAGAGGGAGAGGAGAATGTGAGTGTATGTGTATGTGTATTACAGAGAGAGAGAGAGAGATGCCTTAATGCTTCATAAACGAATTCTGACACTCACCGAGAATATATAATAAAATATGAATATTTAATTTCATTACATGCATAAATGATTATGATATCTCTCTCTTTCTCTCTCTCTCTCTCTCTCTCTCTCTCTCTCTCTCTCTCTCTCTCTCTCTCTCTCTGTAATACACATACACATACACTCACAATATATCTCTCTCTCTAATACACACATACAGTCACATTTATCTCTCTTTAATACACACATACACTCACATTTCTCTCTCTCTCTCTAACACACACACACATACACAATCTCTCTCTTTCTCTCTCTTACACACACACACACACACACACACGCAAACACACACACACACACACACACTCTCTCTCTCTCTGTCATAACAAAAAGTTGGAAAAAAGTGTTATAATAAAAATTGAGCAAAACAAATTGAACTAAGGATACGTAAGGGCTATACAAGATAAGGACTAAGGGCTGACAAGGGCTAGGTAAGGGCTAAGGGCAAGTATGATCCAAGGGTTCAAAGGGGTAAAGAAAGAGGACATTAATTATTAAAACCTGGTAAGGGCTATAAAGGGTAAGGGCTAGTAAGGGCTATAGACGGTAAGGGTTATAGGCAAGGGTTATAAAGGGTAAGGGCTATAGAGAGTATAAGGGTTAAGGGTTATCAACGTCTATAAAGGGCTAAGGGTTAGGACTATAGAGGGTTAAGGTTATAAAGGGTATAAGGGCTAAGGGTTAGGAAGGGCTATAAAGGGTAAGGGCTATAAAGGGTATAAGGGCTAAAGCTTACTAAGGGCTATAGAGGGAATAAGGGCTATAAAGGGAATAAGGGCTAAGGGTTACTAAGGGCTAAGGGTTAGGGAGGGCTGGACACACCCCCACTGTGAAGGTCGGTACAAAAAGTGGGTCTTAAAAGGGCACACCGTGGGACGTCTCTCTCTCTCTCTCTCTCTCACACAGAAAATCACAATTACGTACGAATGTATGTATGCATTAATGTATCTGTGGGAATGTACAGTACGCATGAATATATGTGCCTGGAGAGAGAGAGAGAGAGAGAGAGAGAGAGAATATAATACCGTGGATTAAACTTCTATTGATAAATGGGAAGGAATTCGACTAGTTTTTATTTCCGTACCCGCTCTCCTCTCTTCCAGTCTATCAGTGTATCTATTTTCGTTCTATACATTTCTCCAACACACACACAGTCACACACACGTTCATAATCACATATGCATGCAAACACACGTAGTATCCCGATGTATCAATGGGAAGATATTATTGGGATGTAATTTGTGCTGTATCTAGTATCAGTGCATTACCACAAGCCCACCGACACATCAATAAAATACCCTCATTGTTCCCTGATTAAATAGCACTGTATGAATATTCCCATATTCAAAATATGCTATAGGGGTGCAATGCCTGGTGAGTTATCTGCTCAACAGGTGGCGTTGTGTGTGTGTGTAAGTGTGAGAGTTCGAGTGTAGGGGGTTAGACAGTGAAGCACGGGAACGAGGTGGCTTCAGAGATGGGGTCGTTTCGGGCCATGAGTGAGCACCGTGCCTCATGTGAAGGCAAGATGGCAGGCGCTCTTTGTACTCTACGTGCTTCACATGTCTCACTCCCTAGACTGGAACAAGACCTCACGGGCTTCACTGTTCATTGTAAAGCGGTGAATTGTAATGCCCGAGAGGAAGTAAGTTGGAATATAGAAAAAAAAAAAAAAAAAAAAGTATACGTACAGTTGGCCAAATAAGTCGTGTTTCCGTTGTCATTACCGTTTCGCTCGCTGTGTGCTGTATTAACGTCTGTCAGATGTGTAAAGAAAGGAACATGTTTTCATATCTCACTCAAAACGATGAATTAATGCTTAGATAGTGCTGATACCAATTGTTGATCGAAATCTACTTGGTGCTGCGTCATCACTTATTTGGTCGACTGTACAGTACATCATACATACACACCATCTATTCAACAACACCCCCTGCGCGTGCACACACACACATACACACACACCTCCCCTTGGCGTAACAGATAGCGCGTCTGGCTCGCAACCAGAAGGTCCCGAGTTCGAGACCCGGGCGGGGAAGAGACATTTGGGCAAGTCTCCTAACGGTGTAGCTTCTGTTCACCTAGCAGTATAAATAGGAACCTGGAATAAGTGGACGAAGTTGTGACGTCCCATCTGGGGTTGGTGATCCGTTACAAAGCGAGATGGGTATCGTACTGGTCAACCTAAGCTACTGGTCAACCTAAGCCTTCGGTGAGACTGGTACCATAGTGAGAATGGTACCGTACAGATTAACCCTAAGCCTTCGTTTCCAGATGTCGCCAATTGACTAAAATACAGACTACACACTCATCCACAGCCATTCCAACGATACATAAACACTTAACATGTATTTCACGCAATACATTCCCAGTTAAGGCGGCGCGATAATAATGAGCTTAGCTCGCATTGCGTGGATTCCCCTTGACGAACAAGCAAGTGAATGAATTACACTACGGTCACAGTAGCCGAGCGCACTGAGTCACCATACTCTAGTTGCTTGGATCTGGTAGCGCGGGTTCAATCCCAGATACCTGTGAGAGAGGTTTCTGTCAAAAACTTTCCTGGCTGTAGAAGTTAGGTGTGGATGTGTCACCTCTGGGTTCCACCTGGTTCCCTGCCTACATCCTACCTATTCTGGTGGTATGTAGGTGCCCTTGTGGCAGCCGAAGTCAATCTGTTGAGTACGTATGATAAGTTAGGTTAAGGAATTGTGTATTTTCAGCTGGAAAGAATCGATAACACACACACACACACACACACACACGGTTACCTAGCAGACAAAGTAATTTGTATTGGAATTCCCTGGAAAACAATATAGGCCTATGAATTGATATCCTACTCCAGGCAGGTGGGATTTAACAAACAATCTATGAAAGAGCAATCCTGAATCTACGTCGTCCTCTCTTATGGGTATATCGGTAAATTGTGGCAGCCGAGGTCACTCTCTTGACAGCTTAGGAAAAGATTGTTGGGATATGGCTCTTTTCAGTACCTACATGGGCTGTCGGCTCCAAGTAATCCTGTATTGGGGTTTGTGTTTGTGTTCTCTCTCTCTCTCTCTCTCTCTCTCTCTCTCTCTCGCTCGTTCATTTCTGGTCTCAAGCACTCAGGAAAGAAATAGAACGACTGGAAAGAGTACAATGGTTACAAAGATTAATTCATCGATTAGAGACTGGTCGAGCTATAAGGACAGGTTGAGAGCTCTTGATCTTTTTTTGTTGGAGACAGGCAGACTTCGAGGTTAACTCATTGAATTATTTAAAATACTTAATGGGTTTGACAATGTGGATAATAGCATAATGTTTAGCCTCAATATGAATACCATACGCAACCATGGCTGGAAATTAGAATTGAAAGGGTTCAGCACTAGTATTTATGGAACACTTTTTCACATAATTATAAGATGTGCTCTACCTGGAACAAACTTCTCTCAGAAGTTGTAAACAGTTCTTCAATAGAGCAGTTCAAGAAGAGAGTAGATAGTATTTTGCACACTCTGTAAAGAGTGTAGTGCACTAAACAGTCTCTCTCCTTCCACTTCGAGTAACTCCCCGGAATGAACCGCAAGGTCTCTGATCATGAGATACTAACTGATATGACGGGTCTGAAGACGAGCCACCCAAATTACAGCTACAGAATAGCCAGTCTGCAACTCCAAGACCCCATAATCAAGACAAGAAAATAGCAGAGAAACCCCAATTCTCCCATGCTCTAGCCCTGGACAAATACCCAAGCGACCCCTGTTTTCACCGTTTTCTACGACGAGACAAAGGTATGGGAGGTCACCCAAACTCATTAGCTACCTGCTCGGGTCACGCCCCCTCGCAGCCCGATACCTGCACGGGCTACATGTACTCAGCTCCTGGATATGGAGGACACGAATGAAAAGTGGTTATGCAAATAAGACATCAACGGCCTGGATTCTACCGACAGAAATGGATATCAACGAGAGGACACAGTGCGGCGGATCGGGAGATCCAATATACTTCGACCAAGAGCAAATATTAAGCGAGCTATATCAATGCGAAGAGGTAACTAGGATTAAAGGCCTATCCTAGTTTAGGTAAGATTGCACCAGCCTTAAGCCAAGTTGGCAAGTATTATATATGTAAGATTATACCTTGGAAGTATGCCATTCTATTAATACCTCACTTCCAAGGCTAGGTTAAGTATGTACCTCACAATGATCACATAGGGGAGGTGTGGTGGAGTGGTCTTGCCACTGGCCTGGTAATCCAAAGGTCCCGGGTTCAAATCCCGATGTATCAATGGGAAGATATTATTGGGATGGAATTTGTGCTGTACCTAGTATCAGTGCATTACCACAAGCCCACCGAAACGTCAATAAAATACCCTCATTGTTCCCTGATTAAATAGCAGTGTATGAATATTCCCATATTCAAAATATGCTATAGGGGCCTGGTGAGTTATCTGCTCAACAGGTGGCGTTGTGTGTGTAAGTGTGAGAGTCCGAGTGTAGGGGGTGAGACAGTGAAGCATGGGAACGAGATGGCTTCAGAGATGGGGTCGTTTCGGGCCATGAGTGAGCACCGTGCCTCATGTGAAGGCAAGATGGCAGGTGCTCGTTGTACTCTACGTGCTTCACATGTCTCACTCCCTAGACTGGAACAAGACCTCATGGGCTTCACTGTTCATTGTAAAGCGGTGAATGTTAAGGCTCTCAGCCTATGCCCGAGAGGAAGTAAGTTGGAATATAGACAAAAAAAAAAAAAAAAAACAAAAAAAAAAAAAAAAAATCCCCATAGCCTTGTGACTCCGAAACCATAACACCAAGAGTCAAAGCTAATCTTGCATAGGACCTACAAGAAATAGTAGAGGAGTATGCAAATCACACCCAGCTTTATTCCTTACTCCCCACGACGGGATCGGGATATAAGAACAAAGTGTTGGTTTGTATCAGCCTACTTCTGCCCTGCCCGGAGAGTATGCGATCCTGAAGTGCCCCCCTGCGGTCCTGTAGGAGGGACATCCCACCTTCCTAAAGCCTAGAGCCTGAAGTGCTGCCCGAGGACGCCTTACACCCCGGAAGTGCTGCTCGAGACGCCCTGCCCCAGGACACCCTGCCCCTAGAAGAGCTGCCCCTAGGACCTACGATCTACGTTGGCCAGCCCTGCACTCTCTTCACCAGCCCTCCAAACCTTCCCTAAAGTTCTGTGTGTCTTTTCGTTGTGTTTATTGTTGTTGAGGTATAGGTTAAAATATGTGAATCGTGTTGTTATAATTTATTCTGAGATCTGTGCCCAAGATTTTTAATTACGTATTGTATTCATCCTTCAGAATTATTATATAAAGACTTAGTTAAGGTCTGTGTTTAAGACCTAGTGTTCATAATTAATTTATTCTCTCTAGAACGTCCTACGCATACGTTATATACATTTGTTTTAATTAACTTACCTTACACACTTCACAGATTTTCCTAATACCTGTATATGTATTCTGTTGTGTATTTTGCAAGTTGAGGTCGACGTGTATTTCGTGTGTAATTACCCTTTTTGAGTCATCACTAATTACCTAGAACCTATGCCCAATTTAATAATTAATTAGCCACAGTACCCTCATTGAGAAGTGTTGTTATTTTATCAACACATTTATTCCCCGAGCTCCCCCATTTTTACTCTCTAACTTAAACTCCAGTGTAATTATTTAATGAAATAATATTTACGTTCATTTGATTACTGATGTAAGTAATTCTGATTCTTCATGCCTGGGAATTCCGGTATTGCATAGAGTCTGTTACTTAGTTCAACATCACTTACCCTACACCCGTATTTTGGTGTAGGTTTATATTAAGACTCTGTTAACTCGTTCAGACGTCTTGGTAATACATCTTTGAGTATTACCTTAGCACACCTTTGTCGTGTGCGTCACCTTCCTGTTAATTCATTCGGGCCTTTTGGGTACACTATTTTGAGTGTTACCTTAGTACAACTTTGTCGTGTACGCCCCCTTCTATTGTGTACGCCCCCTTCTATTCCTAATTAGTATTGAATTAAATATTTACTTATACTGTCATTCCTTGATAGTTTCAGAGCTCTAAGCTCATTTTATCAATTATAATATATTCTTAAATACAATTAATAGATATTCCCCTATATTCCATTCCTAATTATATATTCAATTTATATCCGAATTCCTCAGCTCGTTTCGTTATTCTTTACATACGATTGTTGATGTGAATGTAAGATATTCATTAGAAATTACATAATTTAATCCACCCACTTAATCTTTTTGTGAAATAAATTAAATCTTCTCTTGCCCCCAATTTCAGAGTAATATTATATAAATTACCATTCTAGTTGCATTAACTTTGAAAATAATTTCAGCCACCTCAGTCCAGTAGGTGACCTGACCTCCACAGGTTAATTAGGAAGGTCACTTGAGTATACCGCGATTACCTAGCCGGCCCGCCACTACCAGTCATCTGACTCAGTCTCCAAACTTGAGTTATTATTTACTCTCTCAACTCTTCCAGCCTCTCTTGTTGCAGATTGTGTTCTAGTGCTTTCACAGTTGTTTTATTCACGAAAGACACTCGACTGACATCACGATTATTATTAAGGTTGATTCTATAAGTTACGTATGTTATTGAGTTGCATATTATTCACCTTGTTTATGACCTCTGTTGAAGAGCGATTGCTCCCCATTTATGATCTACCATTTATATGCCTGGTAATCCTTGCCTGATAGTTCCAATCATTATCTAGGTGAAGCTACAATCTGATTTTCAGGTATTAGATCTAATTGAATAAATAGGTGTTATAATTGTTATGTGTGTTGTTATTGAGTACTGTAGTACCTAATTGAATACTTATTTGTGAGAGTAAGACTGTGTTAGATTTGACCCTGTTGAGTTACTTACGGTCTATTAGTCCAAATCTTGATTTTAGTAAAGACTATATCACGAGCTGTAAATATTATAGCCCGAAATAACACTAACTATTCCGTTTCTTTCTCTCTATCTCCCTCTCTCTCACACACACACCATCTATCGCTGCCACGCTCCTCCAAATCTCATCTGCTTACCCTCCCCAAATTCTTGAACCTGTTCTTCCCACCCCATCTGTTTCACTCCATCATTATTCAAACATCTCTCTCTCTCTCTCTCTCTCTCTCTCTCTCTCTCTCTCTCTCTCTCTCTCTCTCTCTCTCTCTCTCTCTCAGTGGGTTTGTAGGCATGTACTGTAAGTGTAAGTTCCGTTTCTGGCAAAAAAAAATCTATCCTATATAAAACACTTTCCTTGTAGGCATTTCCTGATCCATAAGGTTATACTTCGTCCTTTTTCCGTTACGTCTCATTAGCCGGAGGGTGCGGAGGTTGGGGAGAGAGCCTTTTACTATACTGTCCTATTCTTATATTAGAAACTGTCACTGCACTTAGTAGTATTAAGGCCGGACAACCTAGTAGGGACCACAAGGTCTGTGTGGTCGGAGTCTCTGAGTGTAACCGGATGTAACTCTCACTCTCTCTCTCTCTCTCTCTCTCTCTCTCTCTCTCTCTCTCTCAGTGGGTATGTAGGTATGGAAGTGTAAGTTCCGTTTCAGACTAATTTCTTTCGATTCTATATAAACACTTTCCTTGTGGGCTTTTCCTGATCCATAAGGTTACACTTCGTCCATTTATAATACAATAAACTGTCCCTGCATTTAGTAGTATTAAGGCCGGACAACCTAGTAGGGACCACAAGGTATGTGTGGTCTGAGTATCTGTGAGTAACTCTCTCTCTCTCTCTCTCTCTCTCTCTTATTATCAAGCTTATCTCTATATACAACACTGTAGTGTGGGCTTGCTTCCGTCTAACCCCCAAACCAATGGGACTATGAAGATGAGACTTGGCATGGATACTCAGCGGGTCCGCGGGATTTAGATAATTAAATATATATTTATTATTATTATTATTATTATTATTATTATAAAGTTTGTTTTGTTTTTGTTTTTGTTTTTCCATTTCATTACATCAGCCTTATTTGCTCACCTGTGGCATGTGATCCACGTAGAGTTTATTATTTCGGATTATAATAGGGATATTGATATGATAAGGACTATTCTTTAACCCTCACAGGGCACGGGTACCTGAGCTAGTTCTCACAGTATAGACAGTGCCTTTATAACGATGAATATGACTTAACTTTAATTAATATTAGAACATTCACACCCACCTACATACAGATAACATACACACTCCCGCTCTCACACACAAACATACACACACACACATATACATACACATCCACCTACCCACACACTTTTAACTCTCTCTTCAACACACATACACACACACACACACACACACACAAATACATAAACATCCACACCCACCTACCCACACACTCTAAAAGTTACTCTCTCTCATACATATACACACCCATACAACACACACACACATACTCATCCTCTCACTCTCTCACACTATCTAACAACACACACAAACACACACACACACACACACACACAAATCAACAACAACGTATGATATAATTGACTTACCAACCTAATTAATACAAACAAATAAATACATAATCAGCAACACAAAGTTTCCACCGGTAAATACAAATTATAATTACGAAATTATGCCCGGATTTCAACACAATTACAATAACATTATCACACTTATTTATTTTAAGGGGGAGGTGGTCGTTTTTTCTGGATCGCCTTCTCCCTCATGTAAAGCATATTTGAAATTTTAAGACATTAATTTGGCGATTTTGAGACTTTTCGCCCCATTTCTTTGTAAATATCAGGACCTTTCGTGCCATTTAGGTGTTGATATTTTCCTGACGAGCGATAGCGAACCTGTAATTTTATAAGGAATCGGCCTCCGGCCGAGAAATATTTCTACAGAAAAAAGGTACAAATCTATCTTGAAAGGGGCTCTAGGGAGTGTTTTATAAGGTTGATGGAGGTCTAGCGAGTAAACTAAAAGCAAATATAAAGCAATAAATACATAGACAGAAAAAAAAACACTATCTCCTTTTTTTTTTTTTTTTTTTTTTTTTAAGAGACAATGAACGGAGGAAGGAAAAACACAGATAAAACAAAAAGGTCCATGTGCCTAAAGGCATCCTCCATTCATAAAATGTTTGTAACAACTGGATTTAAACATTTGTTGATTGTAAGTTTGTGGAAAGCAATTCGAGGGAAGTGAATTCCAAAGAGTAGTAGCTCTGGGGATAAATGAATTTTGATAAGCAGAAGTTCTGCATTGTGGAGGAGAAAGTGTAAATTCATGGGCGCTCTCAGCTGCCCTAGTTCTACGGGGAAAGATGTGGAGAGGCGGCACAATTGAAGCAAGTTCCTCGGAACAATTGCTGTGAAAATATCTGTAGAATAATGCAAGGGATGCAACGTTTCTTCGTATGGCTAATGTAGGAAGGTCCTGTGTGATTGCAGGGTTATTGATTAATCTAATAGCTTTATTTTGAATTTTGTCCAACTGCCTCAATGCAACCACTCCACTTCCACCCCACAGAGGTGAACAGTAATCCATCTGAGAGCGCACATGACTTTTATATATTACGGCCAACTGCTCGTCAGTGAAGAATTATCGAACTCTGTACAGGAGTCCCAGTTTTTTAGAGGCATTCTTAGCAATGCTTCTAACATAATGTGTCCAGCTCAAGTTAGTAGTTAATGTTACACCGAGGATGTCAATACTAGGGGAAGTGGGAATATTTACATAATTAAAAAATATATGGGAGTCAGTGAGATTCTGTCGGTTAGAAAATTGAATGTACTTGGTTTTCTGTGCATTAAAGGAAACTAGATTCTCTTGTCCCCATTCATTAATTCTAGAAAGGTCCTGGTTTAGAGAAATTGCAGTGTTTATTTTTGAATTTATAAGATCGGGTTGGGTGAAAGAATTGGTAAATGTGAAGGAACTGTGGAGTGTTGAGTCATCTGCGTAGGAATGTATTGGATTATGAGTGGTAGATATGAGATCATTGATATGAATGAGGAACAGAGTTGGGGCCAAAACTGATCCCTGGGGAACACCAGCATTTATTGAGTGAAATTGAGAATAAAGGCCATCTACCATTACACGTATTTTTCTGTTATGAAGATAAGAAGAAATTAGTGGAACTAATGATGCAAGGCCGTAGTGTGACATCTTCGACAATAAGGATTGATGCCAGACTCTATCAAATGCCTTTGATATATCCAGTGCTATTGTATGTGTTTCACCATGTTGATCTGTAGCTTGGTTGATTTGATGCGTAAGAAGGCAAAGAATGTCTGCAGTTGATCGACATCGTCTAAAACCATATTGCCTATCACTGATTAATTTATTATTCTCCAGATGCTTAATTATGTGATTATTTAATATAATTTCAAAAACTTTGCCAAGAGTGGAAGTTATAGCTATTGGTCTGTAGTTTGATGGATCTGAAGAGGCACCTTTTTTAGGAACTGGATGGATGTTTGCTTCTTTCCAGGGTACTGGGAAGCATGAGGTATGAGTACACAGACGGAAAAATTTTGCCAATACAGGAGCGAGCACCAAGGAGCAATTCTTAAGTACTATTGGAGGAATTTCATCTGGACCAGGAGCCTTATCTACTGAGAGATTCTGCAAAATAGTTTTGACATGTCTGGTGTGGATCTTAAGTGAGGGAATTTCAGGTGAATTAAAATTAAGTACAGGGACATCTTGATTTATTTCATCTAAGGTTGAGTTGGTGGAGAAAATATCTGCAAGAAGGTTAGCTTTACCTCGTGGGTCACTTACAAGATTGCCAGTCGGAGATTTTAATGGTGGAATGGATGAAGCAGTAGTGAAGTTGGATTTGAATGAGTTAAGAGTAGACCAAAATATTTTTTTATCATTTGGATTATTTATAAGTTTATTTGCCTGCTTGTGGAGAAAGTTTGATTTAGTTAGGTTTAATACAGTTTTGGCATGATTTCTGATGTTTCTAAAGTAATTAAAGGCTTCATGTGTTTTTGATCTTGTGTATGCATTGTAGGCTATTGCTTTTTGTTCAGTTACTCTAGCACAATTATGGTCAAACCATTTAGGTGAATTAGATCTGTTACTGTACTTTTGATGAGGAATAAAAGTTTCCATTCCAATTTTTACAAAATCTTGTATGTGGCTCAAGGTGGAGTGTGCATCATTAGAAAAGAAAGAGGTCCAGGGAATATCAATAAAGAAACCTTGAAGACCCTCCCAGTCTGCCCTATCGTAATGCCATTTAGTCACCAAAACAGGTTCAGAGTGGGAAGGTGTGGTAGGTGATAGACAGGTGGCCTGTATCAGACAGTGATCAGAAGATCCAAGTGCTTCTACAGTAAATACCCGGGGGAAACAAGCTTACTGTATATCTGTTGTGTAAATATTTGTTGTATAAACAAAACCATCCTACTGTATATATTTGTTGTATAAACAAAACCATCCTACAGTATATATTTGTTGTATAAACAAAACCATCCTACAGTATATATTTAATGTATAAACAAAACCATCCTACAGTATATATTTGTTGTATAAACAAAACCATCCTACAGTATATATTTAATGTATAAACAAAACCATCCTACAGTATATATTTGTTGTATAAACAAAACCATCCTACAGTATATATTTAATGTATAAACAAAACCATCCTACAGTATATATTTAATGTATAAACAAAACCATCCTACAGTATATATTTGTTGTATAAACAAAACCATCCTACAGTATATATTTAATGTATAAACAAAACCATCCTACAGTATATATTTGTTGTATAAACAAAACCATCCTACAGTATATATTTAATGTATAAACAAAACCATCCTACAGTATATATTTGTTGTATAAACAAAACCATCCTACAGTATATATTTAATGTATAAACAAAACCATCCTACAGTATATATTTAATGTATAAACAAAACCATCCTACAGTATATATTTGTTGTATAAACAAAACCATCCTACAGTATATATTTAATGTATAAACAAAACCATCCTACAGTATATATTTGTTGTATAAACAAAACCATCCTACAGTATATATTTAATGTGGGAATTATGAAAACAAACTATATTATGCATCTGTCGTAATATGAAGACTAAACCATAAATATAATTGTTATTAAACGCCACATATATACTTAGCATATACCGATATATCTGGCATACCGAGAGGTATGTATATATATATATATATATATATATATATATATATATATATAATTTATACCGAAGACATTAAACACCAATTCTGATTTCTAGGTTGCAGAGTTAGGTATGCAGTTGTTGTCTCTTTCTACTTCATAGAGAAATATTAAGTGGTGAAAATTACTGTGCAGGGTCTAACTTTTTCTCTCCCGTCCCGTGTTCTGACCAGTTCCATGGATTTTCACCAAATTTCACAGGCACATCCAATAGGAGCCGGCAATCTGTGGAAACACTAGCACACTTGCCAGATGTCACCATATTCTTTTGTTTATCACAAATATAATCTATTATTATTCATTTCCCTCCAACACCAAACACCTCCCAAAGAAATTAATGAAAGTAAGCATGTAATCCACCGGGTTTCGAGCCTAGGTTACCACATACAGATTTGAAACACTCTAACCGTTACACTATCAAGGCATTGAATATTGAACATTGCTAATACTTACTATATCTCTTTTGTTGTGATTTCAAAATATCATGTATAATTTAAAATTAATTTGTCCTACAATATGGTGTGTAACAGATACATCTAATGGATATATATTTTATGAACCCTTCCTGCCCGGGTGTCATTTTAAAATGACAGTGCGGCCAAGGGGCTGGAGCCCGGGTGTCATTTTAAAATCCATATGCTTGAAAGCATGCTTTTAAAAATATACTTTGCAGGGTCGATCGCAGCGCCACCAAGCCTCAACTACTACCGTTATCAGTTAGTATGTGCCCGCCATAGCGAGTTATAGCAAAAACAATTCTTCCGACGCATCCGATTCCCTGCAACCTCCTGTGCGCCCCACTGCTACCCCGCTAGCTACGTCGACGCCTGTTGCAAGCGAGAAAAAGACACAACGTAAGAAACCAAAGGTTTTATCGAGTGATAGTGCGATTGAGAGAGAACTTTTTGCCATCGAAGAAAGCAGTGGCAAAAGCTTGATCGACAAAGAACAATTTATTAGTGCGAGTGAAGAGGATGATTTTGTGGGGTTTGAGGGTGATGACAATGTTGATTTGTTTGAGGGAGGAGACAGTAGTGATGATCCTGATGAAGAAGTGGTGAAAGAAGGTGAAGTAGATATTCCGAGTGTGCTTGAGCCTAGGCCTACCCCGCTGCCATTGCTTGGTCAACCTAGGCCTACCCCGGGAACTTCCCCTTCCCCTTTGCCTGCCCGTACGCCCTTGAAAGTGGGCAAATATTTATATAAGCAAACATTGGTGAAAATTGCAGCCAAGAAAGCACGCAGGGCAGCAGAAAAAGCAAGGGAAAACGATGACAGTGATAGTGACGCCGACTCTGGTCTAGCGACCATCGGCATTCTTTTGTCCCGATGCATTGACCCGGAACGCCGCGCGGGTCACCCACAGCCCTCAGCTTCATCTCTCCCTCAGGATGAGCAAAGGGCCTCTACAAGTGGTACTAGTGGTGCGGCATTGTCCTCCCACAGTGTGCCACCACAGCCCTCACATCGAAGAGCATTATTTGGAGCGAAGAAGCCCTCGGCTCACCGCAAAAGGAGTCCAACTCCCGAGGCTGAGGCTCTCATTGTTCCACCCCCCGCAGCCTCCCGCCCCCACGCCGCCGACGCCCGGTCACTTCTTCGCCAGAATTGTCCCCCGAAGAAGATGTTGACGACCCCAACATTGCCCCAGATGACCTGACATCACCTGAGGAGGAGGAGGACGAAGAGGAAATCCTAACACGACGAGTTCGAGGGTGTGGTCATGGGCGTGCGGCTCAGCCTGCCGACGCCGCTGCCGCTGCCCCTGGGCATGGCCGTCCGCGTGGGCGTGTGCCTGCGCGTGCGCACTCATCGGAGTTGTTTGTCTGGACAAAGGGGGCAGATTTTGAGCCAGATTGTCCTGATTTTGACGAGAAGCAGCTTGGCTCAGGAGTGACAGTAGCATATTCCTGTGGCCCAGATGCTACACCCAGTGAACTTTTTTGTGGCTTCTACGACAACGAGGTCATGGAATACCTCGTCGAGGTAACTAATAAACACCATGAAATCTGTGCTAACTTTCTTGGCAGGAAGACCAATGCCAAGATGGTGGCATGGCAAGCTGTCACTGTGGCAGAAATGTATGTTTTTTCTGGCACTAACTATGCTGATGACACACATCAGGAAACATGCACTGGCTAATTATTGGATAACTGCCGACCTCATCACAACTCCAGCATTCGGAAAATACATGTCCAGGGACAGGTATTTTGACATCCTGTCGTATCTCCACCTGACCAACAACATGCATGTCCACCTTCCCGACGCGCTATGGAAAATCAGGAAGCTGTATGACATGATACGTCATCGGTTTACCACCTACCTGATTCCATTCCAGAAGATGTGCCTCAACGAGTCTCTGGTCCTGTTCCGTGGTAGGCTGCATTTCAGACAGTACATCCCGTCAAAGAGACACCGTTTCGGCAACAAGCTCTTCGTCCTCTGTGACTGCAAGACGGGGTATGTGCTGGACTTTGTGGTCTACAGCGGCAGTGGTGGCGAAATTGTAACTGATCCCGACATTGGATTTGACGGCGCTGTCGTACAGAAAATGATGGAGAAATACTTCCACAAGAACCACATCCTGTACACAGACAATTACTATACGTCGCCAATCCTCACCAAGTACCTCCATGACCGAAAAACCGGAACTGTCGCACAGTCAAGGCCAAGAGGAAGGGCATGCCAGTGTACCCGACCAAGACCAAGAAGACGGAGATCTTCCACAAAAAGAGTGGCCCCATCCTCTCTATCCACTGGCATGACCAGCGGAAGGTCAACCTCCTCACCATATGCCACAAAGCCGAGATGGTCGCCACAGGGAAGGTGGACAGAAAGACCAAAAACCCCGTCCAGAAACCAGCTGCTGTTCTGGACTACAATATCAACATGCGTCTCATCGATAAGTCCGACATGCAGATGGGCTTCATCGACTGCCTGTGAACATCTTGCAGGTGGTACAAGAAGTTTGTTCTACATACGGTAGATATGTCGGCCCTCAATGCCCTACAATATCTACCGACTGAATACTCCAGGAGCCAAGAAGTACAAGTCACTGGGCAAGTTCCACGAGCAGGTGATACTTGAGCTCCTGGAAAAACATGCTACAGCCGGGAGACCACTACAAGGACCAGGCCGGCTGGACCGCACGGCATGGGCAGACTACTTCAGGAAGCACCAGCTCCACCACCTTCCTCCCAAAGTACCAGGTGGTAGAGCTAGGAGTCAGAAGAGGTGCCATGTGTGTAGCCAAACAACTCGCAGACCCCATAAACCCACAAAAACCACATGGGAATGCCTCGAGTGTGAAGGGGCACTGTGCGCTGGACAGTGCTTCAACGAGTTTCACACTCTAGTCCAATACTGAAGTGCCCGTGACAATGACAGTGAAAGTGACACTAAAATGTAGGCTAATAATAATATAAAATAATGAGTAAAACTGAAAGAGACACAAATAACTAATAATAAGTGCCTTCATAACAATATAAACAAGTGAAAGTGACACTAAAATATATATTATAGCTTACCTAGCAATACATAAAAGTGAAAATGACACTATCAATTATCATAGTCCAGTGAAAGTGACACTAAGAATATAATAACAATAAAAGTACAAGTGAGACACAAAAATAAATTCATAAAAACAACTTTTTTGAGTGAAAATAACATAATAATTATAATAAATGGCAGAATAAACAATAAAAACACTCAAATCGCTTCCTGGCATAATTGCGGGTGGGGCGACGAGTGCAATAGTGCGTTGTAGCCGGGGCCGCAGTTGAGTTTTCGGACGCGTCTAGATAAATATGCGCCTAACATTACCTCCACTAACATCGCCATAACTCAACGCCAGTCTACACGGCAAGGTAAGGAGTACATAATGTCGATCTTTTCTCTCCTTCGGGCTCCTCCGACCATAAACTTATCTCTGTCACCTGTCCTATCTCTCCAGTACGACCACCCGATCCTCCTAGCCGGCGGCGCTTGTGGTACTTTGGCGCTGCCGACTGGGAGGCTCTCCGGCAGTACTTCTTTGATTTCTCATGGAATAATTTCTGCTTCCGTGGCCAGGGACCCTCGCGGAGTGCTGAACGCATTACCGAGGTAATCCTATTGGACATGGAAGCATACATTCCATTTTCTTTCTCTCAGACTAATGCTAACAAATCTTGGTATACTCACGCCTGTTCTACTGCTGTCCGCAATAAAGAGGAAGCATTCAAACGGTACCGATGCCTTAAAACTCAAGACTCTCATTCTTCCTATGTTTCTACCGGGAATCAAGCCAAATCTGTTCTTCGACTTGCCAAACACTCTTTCATCAATAATAAATGCACTGAACTATCCAACTCTAGCTAGCTCTTCCCAAGCTTTCTGGCATCTAGCCAAAAACCTCTCCAACAAAATATCTTCCTCGTCTTTCCCTCCCCTTTCCCACTCGGATGGCACAACCATCACTTCTTCCTCTGACAAAGCTAAACTCTTCCCTCAAACTTTTGCTAGAAACTCCACCTTGGATGATTCCGGTGCTATTCCTCCCTCTCCACCCTCCTCTCTCTTACTTATGCCTAATATCCTAATCTCTTCTAAAGATGTACTTTCTACCCTCTCTGGGCTTAACACTAATAAGGCGTACAGTCCGGACGGTGTTCCTCCTGTTGTTTCAAAACCTGTGCTTCCGCACTGACTCCCTGCCTAGGCAAACTCTTTCGTCTCTGTCTATCCTCTAACGTCTTCCCTTCATGCTGGAAGTTTGCTCGCATTCAACCTGTCCCAAAGAAGGGTGACCGCTCTCAACCCTCCAACTATCGTCCAATTGCTCTCATCTCTTGTCTTTCTAAAGTTTTTGAAACAATTCTTGCTTCCAAATTTCTTAAGCATTTCTCTTCTCATAATCTGCTCTCAGATCGCCAGTATGGCTTCCTTAAGGGTCGCTCTACTGGTGATCTTCTTTCATATCTTACTAACTATTGGTCATCCTCCTTTCGGGACTTCGGTGAGACTTTTTCTATTGCACTAGACATATCGAAAGCCTTCGATAGAGTCTGGCACAAATCTTTAATTTCTAAACAACCCTCCTTCGGTTTCTATCCCTCCATCTGTGCCTTTGTCTCTAATTTCCTTTCCGGCCGTTCCATAGCCGCGGTTGTGGACGGCCATCGTTCACTTCCTCACCCTATAAACTCCGGTGTTCCTCAGGGCTCTGTCCTATCTCCTATTCTCTTTCTAATGTTTATAAATTAATGATCTCCTCAACTGTACCTCAATTCCCATCCATTCATACGCAGACGACTCAACCTTACACTACTCCACTAGTTTTTCAGAATGCCCCAGCCAGCAATCCCTCAACGACAAACGTAATGAAGCCATAGAACTCTTAAATTCTGATCTAAATACTATCTCCAATTGGGGCAGAGAAAACCTTGTTACCTAAAATGCTTCCAAAACCCAATTTCTCCATCTACCTAACCGTCAGGATCTCCCAGCGGACTATCCCATATTCTTCAGCAATACAAAAATCAACCCTTCATCTTCTCTCAATATTCTTGGTGTCTCTTTTTCTTCTGCTCTCATTTGGAAGGACCATATTACCAGTCTTGCTAAGGCAGCCTCCCAGAAACTGGGTGTGCTCAACCGCCTTAGGGGGTTCTTTTCCCCTGCACAGCTTCTTGCTCTGTACAGGGGCATAGTGCGTCCTTGTATTGAGTATTGTTCACATGTGTGGGGAGGTTCCTCTCACACCGCTCTCCTAGACAAAGTTGAAAGAAAGGCCTTTCGGATCATTAACTCCCGTCCACTCACCAAATCTCTGCAATCTCTCTCTCTCCGCCGCAATGTTGCATCTCTTTCGCGAATAGCTACTATAATAATCAGTGTTCCTCAGAGCTTCCCCAGTGCATACCACCTCCTTTACGTAGGGCACGTGGTACCCGTCTTGCAACTCAATCCCACCCCTACTCTGTGCAACTCTCCAACCCAAACTACTCTCAAACTTTCTTCTACTCAACAGCTGAGCTCTGGAACTCTCTCCCAGAATCAGTCTTTCCCTCTTCCTATGACTTAAATTGCTTCAAACTCCGTGTGTCCAGGCATTTTGGCCCTGTCACTCTTTCAACTATGGGGGAGGCACTCGCTATAGGCAGTTTTGCCTTTTGCCTCCCTCAATCACATAGAAAGAACAAAAAAATTGACGTTTGTTTGATCAGTGTAGCTATTGTATTAACGGAGATAGGCCTTTGTTTACGAGTGTTGATTTCCAGCCATATCACCCAGATACGAGCACTGTCATTTAGAAAGGCTGCTCGGGCAAGAAGGGTTAAGCACATTTCTATTTTTCATGGAAAAGTAGAGTATTGTATACAAAATATGCCAATTGGTTGTTGATTGATGTGTGTTGATAAACTTGAGATATCTTTGTTATTCCCCATTTATTATTGAAACTTTAAAATCGTAAGCAATGTTAATGATAATGTGATAATCTAACGTGATATACGAACCCTGAGAGCTAAAATATATCACATATATCAAATTGATAACATAGCTATTAGAAAATGAACACAAGCGACATAAAAAATTATAAACCCAACAAGTAAGGGCGATTTGTAACTGACTAAGTCTCGGCTGACATCTCACCCGCCTTACCCAATCACAAGCCATGCAATTTTAACACATGTAGGGGCTTCCTATCACCAGGGTAAGTCACTACGGTGTTGGTAAGTTAGGATATCAACCCCTGATTGGCTGATAGGCTCGAGAACTAAGCCGTCTCAGTAGGCAATCCCCCACAGGTACGAAAATATGACAGACAAGGGAGCAACAACAACACCACCATGGTTGTGGGGGCAGGGCTGGCCCAGGAGACTGCAGCCACTGCCAGCGGCGTGAGGGGAGAAGTCGGGGATCAAGGGCGCGCGGGGACATCAAGACAGCCCACCAGTACACATGTGTGGGCAGATGTGGTGGGTACAGGCGTGGGACAAACACAACAACAACAAGTGTCAACATCCCGGACGCCACGAACCCCCACACCCCACCCCCACCACAACAACAACAACAACAACAACGATGAGATGACACACGCCATACAAATTACCCTGGCTCACCTCAGGTCTGTGGCGGATCAACAACAACAGCAACTGCAACGGCTCATGGAGCAGCAACTTGAGTTCCAAGCACAATTAGGTGAGATGATGAGAGTACAAATAAATGAGGCGATGAAATTGGTACTCGCATGTGTAGCCAACAAAATGAACAATAACCAGGCGGAGAACAATAGTGACAATGCGAGTAATATTACAAACTGTAAGCAGGGGGAATATCACAGTGTTAGAGGGGAACAAACTGAACTTCCATTAGTAAGAGACGATGTTTTAAACAATGTTTCCCATGCCTTGCCAAGAAAGGTCACGGTTAAATCAATAAGGGAAAAACTAGAAAAACTTTCAGAAAGGGATGGTATGCGCCTCCTCTCTGCTGTTTCAACAATGAAAGAGACAGCCAAAGTAATTGAGGGTATGGTAGACTCGGTAGAGACAGCTAGTGTTGAAGAAACCCAAGTAGGTAGTGATAATGAATAATACAGGAAATTGTGATACAGGCCTAAAGGTGTTATGTTGGAATATCAATGGCATTAAGCAACGCTTTGTAGAGCTTCAGCATTTTGCAATGTTGCATGACGTGGATGTAATATGTCTCCAAGAAACCAGGGCTAATGAAACATTTCGCCCTAGATTTGGAAATTATATTGCCCATGTACACAACTGCACTGAAACATCTGCCAGGGGTTTGATTACGTATGTAAAAAAGACTATACCTGTAAAGAGGTTTTATTGTTCTTTTGGTAGGGACACTGAAAATATATCTTTAAAGTTATACCTTGATGATTACCAACTTAATATAATCAACATATATGTAGGTTGCAACTCACTCGATACACAAGAATTTCCTGACCTGCTATATGAAGAACAGACTCTATTGATGGGCGACCTAAATGCTCACCATAGAGCTCTGTCCTCGCATGAAGGTAGGAATAATACTAATGTTAATGGTCAACGATGGTTAAATTATATAAACTCCTGTAATGAGGTAAGACTAATAGGACAGCCGGAGTCAACGCATGTCCTATGTGGCAGGCTAGATTATGTTTGTCTGTATAACGAGCCATATCGTACCTGTTCTGTTCACAAGCAGGACTTACTATTATCTGATCACTTTGCACTATTAACTAAGCTAGATGTTAAAAAGAGGCGGGTTGATGGGGGGAGGAAGAGGCTCCAACTCCTACCACAGCATACCAAAGAATTTGTGGAGGGAATGAGTAAGTGGTTTGAGTCATACCCTGAGACTAACTCAATAAATACTTTCTATCAAGATCTAACAAGATATGCTGAACAGCAAATCTCTCATAAAAAGACAACAAACAAACAGCAATCAAACAAGAAAAAATACAAAAATAATAGGGGAAACAAATACCGTTCAAATGCCAAGGGTGGAATCTGGCAAAGGTGGTACAGGGATGATAAAGAGGTACAAGATACCACCAATTTGTTAAAAACTGCTACACAAATTTGGAAGGGTAATAAAACTGGTGAAAACTTTGAAAATATAAAAATCTGTGGTCAAAGGGCCCATCAGGCTAAAATTAAAGCAAGGGAGTAATTCTGGTTAGACTTTTTAAATCACACAAATAAAGATACATCCATCAGTGTTGTGTGGAGGAAAATAAATATTGCAAGGGGGAAAACTAACCAAGCTGCAGCACATCCCCACCCTCAGGAATATGCTCAAACCCTTATGGATGAATGGGCCTCTGCCTCCACCTACAGTAATCTGCCTCTCAGAGTTAGATATAAGCTAGGACCCAACCTGCTGGATTTTCGCCAACAAGTAGACGAAGCAGTAGCCATTAAGGATGACTCGTGTAAAGATATAAACACTTACGAGCTCCAAAGAGCCCTATCCAACAACAAAAGTAGTGCCCCAGGGGAGGATGGGATAACATATCCCATTCTACGTGCAATGACAGAGGTTGCAGGCAATCCATTGCTGGATTTCTTTAACCTTAGCTATCGCAACAGTGTCATCCCTCCTGACTGGAAAAGAGCTGTCATAATTCCTGTACCCAAGGCTGGTTCTGTTACAGCCATGAGACCTATATCACTTCTTTCTTGTTATTGCAAGACAATTGAAAGGATTGTCCTTAACCTGGCAAGCGCGATAGGCCTCACGGAAGGCTTCCTATAGGGAACGCGATAGGCCTCACGGAAGCAGGACCATAAAAAAAGCCTTCCAAAAAAAAAAAGGGCCTATCAAAACAAAGGATTTTGTCTCTAGGTGAGATAATTCCCCTCTAGTACTCATCCATGTGTTTCTCACCCCTCCCCTCTTTCCCCACCTTATTCCCCCCTCCCCCCCCCTCCTCAATTATCACCTATTTATCCACTTATTATCATCATTTATCGGTTATTTTTCTCTCCCGCGATAATGTAGCACAAGTGGGTTGCATAAAATATCGTTATGCAACACCCAGACACCGGCACACACCGCCCCGCTCGTCTCAGTTGACTCCCAGACAGCGAGAGGGGAGGGCTGCCTGTGTCTCTCTCTCTCGCCTGAGATTATGACCGGGTGGCCAATATCTTCGTTTTTCACCACCCAAATGCTTTTCCCACTTATTTTAGCACTCTTGAAGGTTCATATATACATCATATATGCAAAATAAAAGCATACCGAAAACAAATAATGGTTTATATTGTAAATATAACGAATTCTGTCAGAATCCAGGGCTAGAAATGCACAAATAACTACCCTAGCACCTAGGTCTATATCGCGCTTGTCAGGTTAATAGGCTACTGCACAAAATAGAGTCACAATTGAGCCCGCATTTGAATGGCTACATCAAAGGCAGAAGTAGAATGTCCTGTATCACATCATATCTCTCTAACCATAGGTGTAACTTTACTGTATTTTTAGATTTAAAGGGTGCATTTGATGTAGCAAACAGGGATGTAATACATTGCGAGTTGGCGAAAATGGGTGTAAAAGGTAAACTATTGGGCTGGATCAAGGAATACCTCAGCAATAGAAGTGCATATGTCGTCTTTCAAGGTAAAAAGTCTGAAGTACGTAAGCTTGAGCTGGGTACACCACAGGGGGGAGTATTAAGTCCAATACTATTCAACATATTAATGCACATTATTGTTAGACTCAAATTTCCCAGAGGAGTGATCTGTGAAAGCTATGCTGATGATATTTTGATCCAGGCCGATAGTCACAGGGACATGCAACGTGCCCTAGACTTGGTAGGAGAAGCTTGTGACCAATTAGGCCTGGTAATATCAACAAACAAAACAAAAGCCATAACAAAAGGTTGGAATCGTAACAAGCCTCTACATCTTCATGGTAATGTACTGGAGAGGGTAGACTATTATAAATATCTGGGAGTGTATGTTGGGGGACTACAGGGTAATAATGCTGAATTTAATCATGTAATGACCACCTGTAAAAGACGACTAAGGCCCCTTAAAGTAATGTCATGGAAAGGCTTGGGTGCCTCCATCACTATCCTCAGGACCATGTACATTGCCTATATTAGATCAGTAATTGACTACCATGCACCTGCTCTCTCCTGTCTACCTGCTAATCAGATCGAAAAACTTGACAAACTGCAAAATGAAGCCATGAGACTTATTTTTGGATGTCCGAGAAATGTCAAGGTAAAAAATCTTAGATATGAGTTAAATCTATCGTCCATCACTGATAGAATAAAAGAAACAAATATGATAATAGGCATACGAACACTGAGAGACGACAGAGAAACACGACCTAAGACTGCACTAATGGAGCTACTTAGAATAGATGACTTAAAAGGCAGGGACTGGCCACATGTAACTGCTGCTGACATTCTTGACTACCAGCTTACAGACTACTATATCGGTGACTGGCAACTGACTGACCCCACCCCGCCCACCCAGCTTACAGACTACCATCCAGATGACCGGCAATTGAGTGTCCCCCTTCCGCCCTGGGAAGAGGCCACTATTGAGATTATAGTGACACAACTCGACACAAAAAAGTCTGAGATCCCGTCCTACGCTCTGAAGACAAACTTTATGTCACTAATAGAAGATATGACAGATGAGAACACTGATCAGGTATACTGTGACGGCTCACTTAACACCGTAACTGGGAGGGCAGGAGCTGCCATCACTATTATGAGTGGTGGCAACTTTGCTCAGGAAGACGATGAACTATCCAGGCTACAGGACTGGGCCTCCTCCACTCAAACTGAGCTGGTGGCAATAGCGATGGGAATTGGGAGTATCTTTCGAAGGGGAAAGAATATTCTTATCCTATCTGACAGCAGGGCGGCCTTGGAAGCTATCTCTAGCCCCCAACCAACCTATCCTTTCCTTGTACAAGATATCAGACGGGGGATAAAATGTGTAGGGGAGAAGGGGCTAGGGGTCAAATTTGCCTGGATTCCTTCACATGTAGGCATCCCAGGCAATGAAAGGGCAGATAAGCTTGCCAAGGAGGCCTCAGAGAAAGAAGAACCTGATCATATTCTTGAACTGTCATTGAAACAAATGAGAACTATAATTAAAAAGACACAAGAAGAAAGAGTGGATGAAGACAGAGCTAGACATCATAATACCAGCCGATCTATAAACTACTACAATAAAGTAGCATTTACGACCAAATACACCTATGGTAAACGTACAACGAGTAGGGGGGTAGACTCAGTACATGCAAGAATAAGGCTTGGCTATTGTTATCCATGGCAGCTGAATTGGCAGGTAGAAGAAGAGCACAGGCAATGTAGGGTTTGCAGAGCTCCCAACAAACACTCTCTCGATCACTATATCCTGGAATGCCCAATGATTAGGGAATACAGGAATAATCAGTTAACCACAATTGAGGATCAAGCAATATACATGCTAAAGAATAACGTAATCAATAACATACTAAAAAAACACAAGAACTTTGCCCCCACAATAATATGTACTGTAAACATGAAACATGAACCTTATAAGTATGCACCCCTTGCCCTCCACACATCTCTTCTTTCTTACAAGGTCACACTTAAACCCTTTGTAACGCCCTCTACACGATTTCATATTTTCATTGATCATGTCACACTTATAATATCAGTCAGTATTTCTTTACTTATCACTGCTATTCTCATTTAATAGATTGACAATGTACAGTATATACATATCCCTCTGAGACTCTAACACAGCTTTTATTTAAATAATCTGTTAAGTGCCAATTCATATCC
The DNA here is from genome assembly GCA_032716605.1 of Paralithodes platypus. Lineage (NCBI taxonomy): Eukaryota > Metazoa > Arthropoda > Malacostraca > Decapoda > Lithodidae > Paralithodes > Paralithodes platypus. The sequence continues at coordinate 21,543,478 of CM064505.1, forward strand.
TTTTGCAAGCCAATATAAATGACCCTTGCATATGTAAGCAACATAATTGTCCTCAATATTCTTTGCTAATGGTTTGATCTACAATTAAGTACCTTCGGATATGCGGCATATCCATCCCGGAGGACTACTAGTATCTTCCTTCTGAATATTGTTTTGCTACTAAACTTAATTGAATCTTGATCTTTAAGCTCTTCATAAGACAGTGTAATCTTCTCTAGACTGCAGTTGACAACCATGCCTTGCTGCCCCACTTCAGACCCTTACCATCCAAAATTGCCAGACCATCAATTAAAACATTCTCCATTACCAAATGTTATATTCAATTCACCCAGACTCATCTGATTCGTCCAGACTGGTAGAGGCGGTGGGGTATGCCGGCTCGTCCACAGCCCAGCCTCCATGCCACTTTTGACCGATCAGAGCTTCTGAATCTCACTTCACCAAATTAACTTTTACCACCCAAAATTAATTATCTTTTGCCTTACCACCCATTTTTATCTCCAAGCCTTCTTGACGTGCCATACTGAGGCTCTCGGAAAATGTGTCTCAATACCAACAGTGCCTCCCCTAAACCCCCAAACTAAAATCAACAACTCACGCAAGTTGGGTCAAGCCCCGACACTCTTTATGCTCCTACTTTTTCACTTTCTCTCTTACTACACCAATAAAAACTTCCCTTCTTTCACCCTCACCCACCTTTTCTATATTCATTCATTCATTCATTCATTGCACGTATACAGTTTCCTTCCCTACTTACTGATATGTTGTGTCAGGTACGATGAAGCGATACTGCCGATATCTGTAGACTTGCGTTGAAATTCAAACTTTCCCTTTTAAGATTTTTTTTTTTTTTTTTTTTTTTGTACTACCATATTTATCTTCAGTACTATCGCTGGCCTTAAACAACTTATTTATATGTAGTATGTCCCACCCTCCCCAACACATACACACACACACACCTCCCCTCTCACACTTTCCTCCTCCCTGGAGTACCTTACCTCCTCCTCCTCCCCCCCCCCCCCCCCCTACTCCTCCTCCTCTCCCACCCATTCCTCTACCTCCTACAAAACCCCTAACCATACTGCTGTATTGTCCTCAATATTCTCGGCTAATGGCTTGATGTACAAGTACCTCCGGATATGCGGCACTTGTCCCTCCCGGAGGACCACTTCCACCTTCCCTCCGAATATTATTTTATGGAAATAAAATAATTTGAATATGAATCTGAATCTGTGTGTTTTGGGTGCTGGGGCAATGCCTTCTCTATACATAATTATGTATAGAGAAGGCATTGGCTGGGATCTGGTGACTGGGTCACGACGGGTAGGGTCCCTCTAGGATGTTTAAGAAGGGACATACACACTCACACACCTCCCCTCTCACACTTTCCTCCTCCCTGGAGTACCTTACCTCCTCCTCCTCCCCCCCCCCTCCCCTACTCCTCCTCCTCTCCCACCCATTCCTCTACCTCCTACAACCCCCCTCCCTCTCTCCCATAACCACACACCCTACTAAATATTATATTACTATCGGCATGTAAACTTCTCCACTGGTCATATTGCGCTAACTATCCCCTCAATAACCATTATTGTAATCAGAATTTGAACCATGTAACTCATCTTTGTAAAATATTTGTATTACTATAATTCCATTATAACTTCGGTAGTTGGTAATATTAGTCACATCATGTATGTGACTCTTGTATTCAGCTAACTATGACCTCAATAACCGTTGATGTAATGAAGAATGTGAAGTGTCCCTCATATGATTGTAATATATTTGTGGTACTATTATTGCATAATAATTAATGTAGTTCGAAATATTAGTCACATCTTGTATGTGATAATTGTATTCAGCTACCTATGATCTCAATAACCATTGATGTAAGAAAACATGAATAGCCTCCTCATATGATTGCACTAGTTTTGTAGTGCTATTATTTACCTGTCAATTAATAATTCAGTCACTTTTTTTTTTTTTTTTCCATGAGCACGTATATACAGCATATGTGGCAATCAAATGAGGAAACTATAATAACACCAGACGACGATACTGTTGTTACAGTAGAATAATGCTCTTTGAGCAGTATGTATTGCCTTACCAGTGGTTGTCCCCTTATTATTATTATTTTATTATTATTATTGAAATACCACAGGAACGAAAATTCCTGGGAGCGAAACTTCCACCCCCAACGAGATCCCTCTCTTTCTACCACCTCCCTCCACATGTTACACGTCTCGTTAATCACAGTCTTCTAATATACAAATCACATTTCCTTACCCCCTGACATTCTTGAAATACCCACTAAGTATATTCAATTAGATACCAACCATGCAGACTATAATACGTTCGTTGTGTATGGGTACGAGGCGATCTCAAGACACCTTAGCTCCCAGTGCACAACGAACCGGATCATGATTATGTCCGCCTGTATTAAATTATGTATTATGTTGATTTATACCATTGCCTATTTTTGTAATAATTGTATTCAGCTAACTATGATCTCACTAATCATTGATGTAATGAAAATATGAATAGTCTCCTCATACGATTGCACTAGTTCTGTAGTGCTATTATTTACAACCTGTCAATTAATAATTCAGTCACTACAAGCTTGCTTGCTTGTTTTTTTTTTTTTTTTTTTTTTTTTTTTTTTTTTTTTTTTTTAATGAAATACGTATATACAGACCATGTGACAATTAAATGAGGAAACTATAATAACGCATCTGAATAATGCCAACCTGACTTATAAACACAAATATGAATGTAACCAGACGACGATGCTGTTGTTTCAGTGGAATAATGGCTCTTTGAGCAGTATGTATCGCCTTACTAGTGGTTGTCCCCTCACAGGATAGGGGGCGCTGCTCAATAAACTCGCCCCTCGGGGCAAAATCAAAATCAAATCCTCTCTCGCTTAGTGTTTTTTCTTATATTTTATTTTCCATTTTGGCTGTGTTCACTTTATATCAAGCCCTCACTGACAAAATGTAATTGGTAGATGTTAAGCCCGGGCATCTTGACCTAGCGATTTGTGACAAACGCCTAATATTTATGGCCATCCATTCTCGGGAATTACAGCGTCTGGCAAAAAATAAAATAAATAAATAAATAAATATATATATATATATATATATATATATATATATATATATATATATATACTGTATAGTGTATACTGTATATATATTATATATTTTTTTTTTTTTTTTTTTTTTTTTTTTTTCTATGTGATTGAGGGAGGCAAAAGGCATAACTGCCTATAGCGAGTGCCTCCCCCTTAGTTGAAAGAGTGACAAGGCCTAAATCAAGGGACGTTCGAGCCAAAATGCCTGGACACACGGAGTTTGAAGCAATTTAAGTCATAGGAAGAGGGAAAGACTGATTCTGGGAGAGAGTTCCAGAGCTCAGCTGTTGAGTAGAAGAAAGTTTGAGAGTAACGTTTCACTCTTGGGTTGGAGAGTTGCACAGAGTAGGGGTGGGATTGAGTTGCAAGACGGGTACCACGTGCCCTACGTAAAGGAGGTGGTATGCACTGGGATAGCTCTGAGGAACACTGATTATTATAGTAGCGATAGAATAGCGAGAGAGATGCAACATTGCGGCGGAGAGAGAGAGATTGCAGAGAGTTGGTGAGTGGACGGGAGTTAATGATACGAAAGGCCTTCCTTTCAACTTTGTCTAGGAGAGCAGTGTGAGAGGAACCTCCCCACACATGTGAACAATACTCAATACAAGGGCGCACTATGCCCCTGTACAGAGCAAGAAGCTGCACAGGGGAAAAGAACCCCCTAAGGCGGTTGAGCACACCCAGCTTCTGGGAGGCTGCCTTAGCAAGACTGGTAATATGGTCCTTCCAAATGAGAGCAGAAAAAGAGACACCAAGAATATTGAGAGAAGATGAAGGGTTGATTTTTGTATTGTTGAAGAATAAGGGATAGTCCGCTGGGAGATCCTGACGGGTAGATAGATGGAGAAATTGGGTTTTGGAAGCATTAAAGTTAACAAGGTTTTCTCTGCCCCAATTGGAAATAGTATTTAGATCAGAATTTAAGAGTTCTATGGCTTCATTACGTTTGTCGTTGAGGGATTGCTGGCTGGGGCGTTCTGAAAAAACTAATGGAGTAGTGCAAGGTTGAGTCGTCTGCGTATGAATGGATGGGAATTAAGGTACAGTTAAGGAGATCATTTATAAAAATTAGAAAGAGAATAGGAGATAGGACAGAGCCCTGAGGAACACCGGAGTTTATAGAGTGAGGAAGTGAACAATGGCCGTCCACAACCGCGGCTATGGAACGGCCGGAAAGGAAATTAGAGACAAAGGCACAGATGGAGGGATAGAAACCGAAGGAGGGTAGTTTAGAAATTAAAGATTTATGCCAGACTCTATCGAAGGCTTTCGATATGTCTAGTGCAATAGAAAAAGTCTCACCGAAGTCTCGAAAGGAGGATGACCAAGAGTTAGTAAGATATGAAAGAAGATCACCAGTAGAGCGACCCTTAAGGAAGCCATACTGGCGATCTGAGAGCAGATTATGAGAAGAGAAATGCTTAAGAAATTTGGAAGCAAGAATAGTTTCAAAAACTTTAGAAAGACAAGAGATAAGAGCAATTGGACGATAGTTGGAGGGTTGAGAGCGGTCACCCTTCTTTGGGACAGGTTGAATGTGAGCAAACTTCCAGCATGAAGGGAAGACGTTAGAGGATAGACAGAGACGAAAGAGTTTGCCTAGGCAGGGAGTCAGCACGGAAGCACAGTTTTTGAGAACAACAAGAGGAACACCGTCCGGACCGGTGTATATATATACACCGGACCGGTGTATATATATATATATATATATATATATATATATATATATATATATATATACATATATTTATTAAAATCATTATTACAAAAATACCAGAATGTACAGCAATACAAAATCGACAACATAATGCAATAAATATTTCGAAAACCAAAAACATATTTATATTTGTATTAACAACACGGTAACAGTAATGGTTTAATAGCTGATGCAACTATTGAAATGAAAACAATCACGGGTTTTATTGGTGGAATTCAGGTAATGGATCACATGTATATTATGGGTTGCATCCAATCCTTTACAATAGATTTCAACAGGATGTAAATGCAAATTAAATAATTTTAGAAACTATTATCCACTTCAGTACTGTGTTAAATATATTTAACTACAGTCTTACTTTTTTATTTATTTATTGTTTCAGCCGGTGGAATACTTACAAGGAAATTTGCATTTATTTGTTCCTCCCCAACCTCAACTCGGGTGGGGGACATCAAATAAACAACTTGTCATGCTTAAGGGCGCCGGATTTCGATTACAAAATCGTCTGTCCCCCACCCGAGTTGAGGAGGAACACTGGACCTCCTGCCTAGCAGTTATATTTGTCATCAAATAAACAATATATATGTATCTATCTATAATATATATAATATATATAATATATATAGTATATATATAATATATATAATATATATATATATATATATATATATATATATATATATATATACTGTATATAATATATATAATATATAATATATATATATATATATATGTATATATATATATATATATATATATATATATATATATATATATATATATATATATATATATATATATATATATATATATATATATATATACAGAGAGAGAGATACAGTAGATAGATATAGATAGATAGATATACTTAAGAGACGTTTAAAACAGATGCCGTGTTATTTTAGAATCTTAAAAGAGTGGCCTCTGAAATAAAAAATAAAAAAATAAACCAATTCAACCGAGCTATATATTTTGCACTGTCCTGTACCGGTATTTATATTTACTTGATCGCTTAGTACCTGATTCCTAAATATATTGTACGTTTTCTTTTGAATGTCATTTGGTCCAGCGCCATGGTAATGATACGTTAGTGATAGGTGCCTTATCAATCGAAACCTGCTGTCTTTATGCAATGATATTTTACTTCACCACAATCCGCGCTCACCTAAATTCCAGGTATGACCCTTCACAACATAGACCGGATTCGGTACGTGTCTCCTCCTGGGCGACCTAGATGTGTGTGTGTGTGTGTGTGTTTTTTTTTTTTTTTTTTTTTTTTTTTTTTTTTTTGCAGATGTTATGTTGTCCTGGTTAGGGATCTGTCTCTGACACTAATTCCACCGATATATTTGTTGAAGCTATCCCGAATTCAATCGAAGTGTCACATTAATCTATCTATCTATATATATATATATATATATATATATACCGGTATATATATATATATATGTATAGTATATATATATATATATATACTCCATCCATTCATCTCTCGGGTCTACCTCCCCCCCCCCCCATTGCCCTTCCACCTTACTCTCATCCACTCCATTAATCATTTTCTCACTAACCAGAAGCTTCACATGACCAAACCACCTCAAGGTGTTCCTCTTCACACTTTCCAGCACATCAACATGTGCACGTACTTCGTCATTCAACTATGTATCTCTCATGTGACTCCACATGCACTTCTCAAGTAACTCATTTCCAACCCTCTTAAAATTAGTCTATAGCAAAAGTAGCATTAATGTTCATAAGAAAGTTGTGTATAACTTAAGATCACACTCATAAATAGTCTTAGAGAGCGAGAGAGAGAGAAGGCCCTGGCTATCCTGTGAGAAAAGGCCAAACATTTTCGTCAAAACACGCCTTCCAAATAAGCATTTCAAAAATATTCCTCCTTCGTGGTTGCAGAGGAGGAGGAGGGAGAGGAGGAGGAGGAGGAGGAGGAGGAGGATGAAGAGGAGGAGGAGGGAGAAGGAGGAGGAGGAAAACTGGAGGAGGGGGAAGGAGGAGGAGGAAGACTGGAGGTGTTACTATGTGTTCCAAGGAATAATTAGTATCTCAAAGACATGCATGCGGCACATTCCGTAGAAATATTCTTGACGCAACTTGAGGGAGAAGGGAGTACATAATAAGAAACTACCTCCCCCTTAACACCTTACGAGCGGCCTATGCGGTTTATTTATATGTACCGCCCAGCGGGGTGTTTTTAGCCAAAATAGGGCTGTTTACGTGATCATTTTCATGCCTAAATAAGATCCAGAACGTAAAACAAGTACCTATCCCTGAAAGGGCATAAACAGAGCTTTCGAATGACACCATAACGATCCTTTTATGATGGCTAGTTTTCTTGCAATAACCGTGCAACGCGAGTGCAAAAAGCATGTAATTAGCCACTTTCCCGATACAATTCCTTATATAGCGAGTGAGAGAGGGAGGAGGGAGCTGGGATTCGTGTCAGTATGTTCGCCGCGGTGGTCTGGAGCAGTCATACGCTCGCTACTCTCCTGCCACCACTTGTCTCTCTCTCTCAGCAACATTACGTGCTGAAATTGCCACTCGAGTTATGTCGAGCGCCGCCACATAGTCCAGCTTTATTTAACTCGACTTATGTGGTGAGCCGCTAATTAAGGGTTAAATACTTCAATACTCGTAACTTGACCTTGTAGCTTACGGGCTTCAAACGAAAGAAACCCAGAGCTCTCAATCGGTTCTCACAGCTCAGTCTCCGGATTGATAAAATAAGTGTAGCCCTAGTTTGGACTCTTTCTAATTGCTATATTTCTTTCATGAGTTAATGGAGACCAGGATTCAACAACATATTCTAGGAGAGGTTCTCTCTCTCTCTCACTCTTTTGGTTTTTGGGAGACACTCGTACAGGCAACCTGCCTTTTGTCTCCTTCATACACATTACAACAACAATAAAAAACACACACACACACACAACTAAATATGACCCAATAGTTTGGGGGCTCTTTTTTTGTTCTTTCATTACACTATTTGGAAAACTTTAGATCACTAATAATCAGAACACTCCTAGCTTTATCAAAGTCAGTTTCTTCTAAAGGTAGCGCCAGCGAAGTTAACAATAATCTGGACCACTTAACTTTTTATAACTCGAAATTGATGAAAACAATCAGGCTGAAGTTGTTATCATTTGCGAAGAGTCCACCAGGAAATAGGTGTGGATATTTACAGCCAGTTTGCTTTAGGCTCTATTGAGTTACAGAGAGGTCAGGGATCAAGATTATTGCTGGTGCTACCGTACCTATTGTGACGCACCCCAGTGCTGGGCAACGCAACCTGATTGTACTCCTTGGTACTCCACTGTACCGCCCGTGATCTGGCTACCGTCAGCCGCTATGTATATTGAGTGTGACAACTTATAACTATGTTCTTTGTATCTCTGCAAAGGTCTCGTCATGTGCTAACCAGTGGTGGGTTTTGTTTTAAGCCATGTCGAGACCTTCCATTTAATATGTAGTATCAATAGAGAAGTTGATAGATAGGATAATGGGAATTCAGAGAGAGAGAGTGAGTTGGGCTTCAGAGCAAGAGGGTAGCAACACGCCGCGCTGCCGGCCGGGTGGTTGCCAGACGTATGGACTGGTTGGCAGCCTTGCCCTTATAGCTAGGCGCGATAGGGTTGGTAGTCCATTGTTGCCTGCCTGGGCTGGGCCCATGTTGTCGTACAGCACACTGCCTGGAGGTTGGCTGTGTGTTCCTGGACTAGGTTGCCTAGAACCTTTGAGATTCTAACATCCCTTGCTCTCTCTCCCCACTTCTCACGGTTGCACTCTTTCTCTCTGACGACATTACTCTCATTTCATTCTTCTCTCTATTTAAATGCATAACCTTCCCTTGAGGTCCTAAAGGAGTTTCAGCACTCACCTCTCGTATTACTCTTAGGACAAGCATATATTTACATGTATTAGATTTAAGGGGTTAATGTGAACAGCGATCTTCTTGATGAGGATAGTTGGTGAACGTTCTACATGTTCACGAGTTATATGCCCTGCTCATCATCCCATTTGTGACTAGACTGGTGCCATGTGTAAGAGCCCGACCATGCCCAGGAGTTGTCTGTAGAGGGACGAGGACTTAGCCTTGATTTGCATACCGAGCCAGGAGCGAGTGTAGCACCCGAGACTACAGCTCGCTCGTAGTGCCGGTATAGTAGAGTAACGTAATTTATCTGTCCTTGTGTTCTCTACAGTCTTCTCCTGGGTTCTCGCTTTCGGTGCTGGGACTCGTTGTTCCTGTGACTTGGCCTGCTAGCTAGAACACATGGGGATGATGAGTGGGATATATCTTTATTTTACTATGCATTGCAGCTCTCTTTAAGTATATATCTATAACAATTTACAATACACATTACTCACACACAAGACAACACTATTAATACTTTCATGTATCAATTAACTGCACTGTCGTTTTGCTGCTGTGTCCGGAGTTCTGTTGCGTAGGGCGCATACGGACTCGGAGGGGAGACAGAGTGAGAGAAGCGAAGTAGCCTATGCGGTAGTAGGCTACCGGCGCAGTACTGTTGCCTGCAACCTTTTAGTTATTCCAAGTATAGATTCATTATTATAATAAGTGACTACTGTTTATGTTCCTCCCATGTGTATTATTAGGTATCTACTGGATCATGAACATCTTGTATGCTACATGCTAGTGCATGTTAGTAGGGGACAGTTAGTGTAGTGCACGCGCTTTCAAGTAGGCGTGTACATTTGTCATTTAGCATTTCACTGTCATACCTTTAGCCTGCTTCTATTCTACATTATTAGAGGCTTAATATTAACGTAGTTTCTTGAGTATTGCATTTCTTTAGTAATAACGTAACCTATAAATGTCTGAGGGAGTTTAGCCTCATAGCCTACCCCTGTTGTACACTTTCGCCGAGTTAAGGTACCTCGTTACCGTAGACGATAACTCTGTAGGGCGTTGGTGCTTTTGTTGTCTGGAGCATATAGTATTTGGGACTGGAATCGAGCGTGTCGTTGTCACTTAAGCCATTTCTGTCCTACGATCAAGAATCCCGAATATGTATTGCCGATCCAGCCGTAACAAAATGGCGACCTTGCACAAGATTCAGTAGTATCCTATCACATGTTTTTTGGAGAACTATTCTATGCTACCTAGTAGAGCTGGCTTGAATTTTCTTGCATATTGGAGGAATTTTGATTGTGTCATTATTGTATTGGTGGACTTGCAGATTGTTTCGTTAGGTGTCTAGAGTAGAGTCATTCAAGCATCTTTAACATTTTGTGAGTCGAGACTGCAATTAGTAATAAACACTTTTTTTTGTTTATGAACAGCAATTGTATAACCAGCACTATGTCTAATGACTCATCATTTACGGGGGAGGATAACACGGTACAGCCTAGTGACCAGCAAGTACAGCAGATATTTAGGGAGGGGAGTGTTATAAGTGGAGAGAGGGATGCCCGGGCATTTTTGCAGACACCTTTGACCGAACAGCGCCTGCAGGCTATTGATTGTTACGGTCTTCGCTGTTTAGCCACGGTTTTGGGGCGGGACTGTCCTGACAGTTGGCCCAAGAAGAATTTGGTGGCATGTTTGTTGGGTGATGGCGATGGGGCGGTGGGTGGAGTAGGGTCTTGGGGGGTTCCCTCCAAGCCCCCATTCCACTCTACCCCTGAGCTGGGCCCTCAGCCAGCGAGTCTTAGCACGATGCAGCAGGAGGGTTCTCAATGGCAAGCTGGCTTACCCGTAAACACGTCTCGGTGTGGATCCCCCATTTTGTGCTCTCCCCCCCAGGCCTGTCTCCTGAGATGTTATTTCAGCTAGAACTAGCTAAGTTTAAGCTGCAGGAGACTCAGATACAACAGGCTAGTATAGAACGCATAGAGGTTGCTAGAATCCAAGCCAATCAGGATGCAACCAGGTACCAGGCTGAAATGGATGTCGAGAAGTCTAGAGTAGAGACCACGGGGCGTCATCTCGGTGGTGGGCACCGGGATACAGACTCACTTTCGCATTTAATTAAGTTAGTACCCGCATTTGATGAGACAGCAGTGACTGTGTTTTTTGCTCGTTTCGAAAAGAAGTGTCGTGAGTATGACTGGCCGGAGGTTAAATGGGCAGCATTAGTTTCATCACGTCTAGTGGGTAAGGGGTTGAAAGCCTACGATGCACTGTCACTGGACGAGAGTGTCGTGTATGGACTGGTGAAGGAGGCTGTGCTCCGGGCCTACGAACTGCAACCCGAAACTTATAGATTGAAGTTCCGTGGCGTGAATAAGAAGAGCGACGTCAGTTTTATGGAGCACGCACGGGACTTAACAGATGCATGTAATAACTGGTTTCGGTCCGAGCACGCAGAGTCGGCTGAGGAAATTAAGCAACTTTTCTATCTGGAACAGTTTTACAAATGTACTGGAACCGATCTAACGCTGAACATTAAGGAAAAATGTCCCAAGACAGTAGAGGAGGCTGCCAAGATGGCAGACCTCAGATTATCATTGATTCGTGGTTGCGGTGCCGCTCAGAGGGCTGAGTCAGGGCAGAAGGGGCGCTATACCCCACCCACCAGAGTTTTCGATAATAACAAATCCTATGACACACATAACCACACTAAAAGCATTGCACCTAATAACACCTACAAACACAAGCCTCTCCCGTTTACTAAAGGTCAGGCCCCTTCTTCGCCCGCACAAGGGAAGAAGCCCATTGGGGATGTGAAATGTTACAAATGTCAGAAGCTAGGCCATTATTCACGTGAGTGCCCTAGTAACACTCCCGCTAAGCCGGTGTCATTGGTTCACAGTATCGGTGTGTCTCTGAAGGCTGCAGCAACTGCCCGGGGTAGGTTGTCAGCAGCTGAGGCACACGCGGTAAAGAAGCGTACGGAAGGCTCGACACCTGTCCGGGACACTTTCTGTAGCCATCGGGGACACGGGTTTGTGAGCTGGGGGAGTGAACTACGGAGGGTTGACTTGTTGAGGGATACGGGGGCTTCGCAAACTTTGTTGAGGAACTTCACAGGGAAACCGATAAATGCGGCCAGAGTTGTTGTGGTGCAGGGTATAAATGCTACGAGGTCATACCCACTTGTGAGGTTGGAGTTGAGAGTGGGAGAGGTGTGCAGGGAGCTGGATGTAGGGATCGTTGAGTGTTTGCCAGTTGAGGGCGTCGACCTTCTTCTCGGCAACGACTTTGCGGTGCCCACTTCCGGGACTCCACCCTTAGTCGTTGCCGAGAGGGCGGCCGACGTGGATGGTGAGAATCGGGAATGGGTTGGGAGGTGCCAACAAGATGAGATGGCCTGTGTGGTAACCCGATCTCGCTCTGCGGCTCCTGCACAGCCTAGCACTCAACCTCGGGGACAGTGGAGGAAGGATCAGGAGAAGGTTGCTAAGGGCAGGAAAAGGGACATTGATTCTGCTGCACTTCTCGGTGATTCGGTACTTGGACCTATAATGAACACGGGAGTTGACTCTGGCCCAGAGATGGTGTGTAACAAGGCAGAGTTGGGTAAGACTTCGCGTGAGGCAAGAGCTGTAGCGAGAGCCACTAAGGCAGTAGAGCCTACTAGCCGGGGTAATGTCTTATTACAAAACCATCTTGATGCATTGACGCCCGGGGACATAAGTGAGCAGCAGCTGCAAGACGCTAGCCTAGCTCGTTATAGCAATGGTGCCATAGAGTTGGAGGAAGATGGGGATGCGAGCCGGGAGAGACTTATAGGTTGCATGGCAGCGGCAGGTAATAACTTGGTTAATGCACAGGCGGTCATGAAGCACCAGTATGACGCCAAGGTGAAGCTTCGTGAGTTTTCGGTGGGTCAGGAGGTAATGTTGCTTTTACCTTTGCCTGGACACCCCCTTTCTGCCAAGTTCATTGGGCCGTATGTGGTGGCTAAGAAACTGTCCGACCTTGATTATCTCGTTGCAACACCTGACCGTAGGAAAAAACATCAGTTATGTCATGTTAACCTCATGAAAGAGTATGTGAGACGCCCCTCAGAGCCTCTCACTGTCCCTGTGCTGGCCTGCAGCGGCCAGGGTGGAGAAGGAGGTGGGGACAGTCATGCTGCTGAGGAGGATAGCTGGGACTGTGTCATTTCCGCGGAACAGTGGGCGGGGAATACTGAACAAGAGGCTAGGCAAGCTGTAAGTCACCTGCCTGAGCACCAGGGTGCTGCTGTCCTAGGCCTGTTCAGGTCATACCCTCTGTTTTCGCCGAACACCCAGGTCTCACTACTCAGGTAACGCACGACGTGGACGTCGGTGATAATGTGCCCTTCAAGTCAGTGCCCTACCGTGTGCCCCCGGTAAAGTTGCCAGCTTTACGGGAGGAGTTAAAGTACATGGTTGAGAGAGGGATGATCACTGAAGGTTATGTGAAGTGGACATCACCCGTCACGTTGCAGCCAAAACCTGACGGCAAGGTGCGGTTCTGCATAGATTTTCGTAGGCTAAATGGCTTGACCACCACCAACCCTTACCCTTTGCCTCGAGTTGACGACAGCGTGGACAAGATAGGGAATGCAAAGTACCTTACTAAAATTGATCTTGTAAAAGGCTACTGGCAAGTACCCCTGTCGGACCGAGCTAAGCAAGTTTGTGGTTTTGTGGTAGATGGCAAGATCTACCAATGTAACGTAATGCCTTATGGGCTTAAGAACGCACCTGCCACGTTTCAAAACCTGATGAACGATATTTGTGACGAAATCCCTAACTGCACGGTCTACCTTGATGACGTGATAGTATATGATGACGATTTTGAAAATCACCTAAGGCACTTAGAGACCCTGTTTAGGAAGTTGCACGATGCTGGGCTGGTGGTGAACCTGAGGAAGTGCGAGTTTGTAAAGGCTACTGTGCAGTATCTTGGCTTTGTGGTCGGGTTAGGCCGGGTGTGCCCCCCCCTGAGCAAGATACAGGCTATCAATATGTTTCCCAGGCCCACCACTAAGCGCCAGGTCATGCGGTTCCTAGGTATGATAGGCTATTATAGGCGCTTCATCCGGGGATACTCTACTGTCTTAGCACCGTTAACTGATCTACTGTCGAAGTCAGTGAAGTTCTGTTGGGCTGCGGAGTGTCAGAGGGCTTTCGACCTAGTCAAGCACCTGCTGTGTACACATCCGATTTTGAGGGCCCCAGACTTCTCCAGGAGTTTTCAGCTGGCGACTGATGCCAGCGGTGTGGGTGCCGGGGCAGTGTTACTGCAGACTGATTCCGAGGGCTTGGAACACCCAGTGAACTTCTTTTCTCGCAAGTTTAATTCGGCACAAAGGAATTACTCGACTATAGAGAAGGAGCTTCTGGCTATCGTTTTGTCGCTCAAACATTTCGAAGTTTATGTTCCAGCCTACGGCCCGGTAGTGACGATTTATACGGACCATCATCCCTTGAAATTCCTAAATCAGTTTCACAATCGGAATATGCGGTTGACCAGGTGGTCCCTAATGCTCCAAGAGTATAATTTCCACATTCAGCATATTGCCGGGAGTGAGAACGTGATAGCAGATTGTCTATCAAGGGTTGATGATCCAAGATAGTCGTGCACGGTGTGTGGGTTGAGCAGGAGTAAAATTAGGCTATCATTACGCCGTCCAAAAAGATTATAAAACAATAAAATAAACGAGAAAACTTTCTTTTTTTTAGTTTTGTAACTCTTTATTGTTGTAGCATGATGCATGCAATATTGTGTTTTATGTATAATTCACACTTCAGTTGTTGTGCACCTTTTGCAATTAGTGGCAGCTAAGGGTAGCAGGTCGGTTGGTTGCCTGTCAGATTTTGATAATGCTTCTAAGGTCGATTATCTAAAATCTTGGGGGGGCTGTGACGCACCCCAGTGCTGGGCAACGCAACCTGATTGTACTCCTTGGTACTCCACTGTACCGCCCGTGATCTGGCTACCGTCAGCCGCTATGTATATTGAGTGTGACAACTTATAACTATGTTCTTTGTATCTCTGCAAAGGTCTCGTCATGTGCTAACCAGTGGTGGGTTTTGTTTTAAGCCATGTCGAGACCTTCCATTTAATATGTAGTATCAATAGAGAAGTTGATAGATAGGATAATGGGAATTCAGAGAGAGAGAGTGAGTTGGGCTTCAGAGCAAGAGGGTAGCAACACGCCGCGCTGCCGGCCGGCGGGGTGGTTGCCAGACGTATGGACTGGTTGGCAGCCTTGCCCTTATAGCTAGGCGCGATAGGGTTGGTAGTCCATTGTTGCCTGCCTGGGCTGGGCCCATGTTGTCGTACAGCACACTGCCTGGAGGTTGGCTGTGTGTTCCTGGACTAGGTTGCGTAGAACCTTTGAGATTCTAACATCCCTTGCTCTCTCTCCCCACTTCTCACGGTTGCACTCTTTCTCTTTGACGACATTACTCTCATTTCATTCTTCTCTCTATTTAAATGCATAACCTTCCCTTGAGGTCCTAAAGGAGTTTCAGCACTCACCTCTCGTATTACTCTTAGGACAAGCATATATTTACATGTATTAGATTTAAGGGGTTAATGTGAACAGCGATCTTCTTGATGAGGATAGTTGGTGAACGTTCTACATGTTCACGAGTTATATGCCCTGCTCATCATCCCATTTGTGACTAGACTGGTGCCATGTGTAAGAGCCCGACCATGCCCAGGAGTTGTCTGTAGAGGGACGAGGACTTAGCCTTGATTTGCATACCGAGCCAGGAGCGAGTGTAGCACCCGAGACTACAGCTCGCTCGTAGTGCCGGTATAGTAGAGTAACGTAATTTATCTGTCCTTGTGTTCTCTACAGTCTTCTCCTGGGTTCTCGCTTTCGGTGCTGGGACTCGTTGTTCCTGTGACTTGGCCTGCTAGCTAGAACACATGGGGATGATGAGTGGGATATATCTTTATTTTACTATGCATTGCAGCTCTCTTTAAGTATATATCTATAACACTTTACAATACACATTACTCACACACAAGACAACACTATTAATACTTTCATGTATCAATTAACTGCACTGTCGTTTTGCTGCTGTGTCCGGAGTTCTGTTGCGTAGGGCGCATACGGACTCGGAGGGGAGACAGAGTGAGAGAAGCGAAGTAGCCTATGCGGTAGTAGGCTACCGGCGCAGTACTGTTGCCTGCAACCTTTTAGTTATTCCAAGTATAGATTCATTAATATAATAAGTGACTACTGTTTATGTTCCTCCCATGTGTATTATTAGGTATCTACTGGATCATGAACATCTTGTATGCTACATGCTAGTGCATGTTAGTAGGGGACAGTTAGTGTAGTGCACGCGCTTTCAAGTAGGCGTGTACATTTGTCATTTAGCATTTCACTGTCATACCTTTAGCCTGCTTCTATTCTACATTATTAGAGGCTTAATATTAACGTAGTTTCTTGAGTATTGCATTTCTTTAGTAATAACGTAACCTATAAATGTCTGAGGGAGTTTAGCCTCATAGCCTACCCCTGTTGTACACTTTCGCCGAGTTAAGGTACCTCGTTACCGTAGACGATAACTCTGTAGGGCGTTGGTGCTTTTGTTGTCTGGAGCATATAGTATTTGGGACTGGAATCGAGCGTGTCGTTGTCACTTAAGCCATTTCTGTCCTACGATCAAGAATCCCGAATATGTATTGCCGATCCAGCCGTAACACTATACTCATCAGAACACTCCTATCTTTATCCAATCAGTTTCTTCTAGTTTCTTTCCCAGCAGTAAATAGTCTCAAGCAGGGTTCGCCTGAGTAATATGCGTCACCTCGAACTTTTCCGAGTTTAGTGGCATCTCGGACCATTCACCCAATCTAACTTTATCTATGTTAAGGGGGAGATAGTTGTTTTTTGGACCCCCTTCTTCATCATGCTTAACCCCATTGTTTTTTTGAGATTTTAAGACGTTCCTTCGATTAGTTTGGCGAGTTTTGAGACCTTTCGTCCCATTTATTATCAATATTGAGGCCTTTCATGCCATGAGAGAGAGAGAGAGAGAGAGAGAGAGAGAGAGAGAGAGAGAGAGAGGGGGGGGGGGTGGCAAAGGTAAGAGGGGGCCATTTCTCAAGAGGTGCCATTCAGGGAGTTCACAATAATGTTACAAATTGAGTCATGCATCACAATGTGTTGGGAGGTGGCCAGGCATGCACACACCACGCATACATACATAAACAGACACACACACGCACACACACACAGGCTACATATAGACACATGCTGATACCCCACACATAGCCACACCCAGATATATTATCTCTCTCTCTGTCTCTCTCTCTCTCTCTCTCTCTCTCTCTCTCTCTCACACACACACAAAGGCTATAGCCTTTGTGTGTGCAGAAAATATACTCACTGTCATTCACACACGCCCTCCCTCCCCCTGACGTAAACATACACACAGGAGGAATCATACCCACATAGTCACACTAACACACAGACACACACACACACACACATTATAAAACTGTTGGTGGTGTAATGGTTTAGGTGCGTATGTTCTGGATGTGGTTTCCCGTGTTCGAATCCCGGGAGGGCCATATGCTTTCATTAGTTTATTCAAGTACATTGGGGTTTGTATTTGATATTAATGTTAAAGAACGGGGTGTCACTTATATACTGTATATATATATTGCTCTGTGTTTATTGTTACTATATTACCGTATTTCCGAAACTTCTAATTGTTCTGTTTTGATTTGTGTAACCTCCACAAAAGGTGAGTGTTAAGGGGGGATTGTTCACTTTTTGGGCGTGTTTTGCATGTATTCATTATTGTTATAGTTTCCTCCCTATACCTCCATCAAATTTAAAAAAAAAAATACATCCATTATATCCCCCTTCTAGATTAATTTGTACATTTTTCGGTAGGGTTCTTCCAACATTACAGGCTCATTATCGTTCGTCAGGGAAAAACTCGACACCTAAATAGCACGCAAGGTCTAAATATTGATGAAGAAATTGAGTGAAAGGTCTCCATAATCAACTAACTAATGGGGCAAAGATCTTAACATCTGAAAACTAATGGGGCTAAACATGAGGGAGAAAGTGGTCCAGAAAACCGGCCCGTCCCCCCTTAAGGTGGTTTCACACGCACGAACAGGTTTTGTCGTCAATATTTACGAGCAATTGTTGTATGGCAGCCTCAAACAGTACGATAAAAACGATCAAAAAGGTCAAAAATTGGTCCTACGGAGCCCCCGAAAGTCGATTTTACAGGAGTAAAAAATTGAAGGCAAATACACCCAAAATACCGGTTTTTGCGCGCTAACGCGCACGCGGTTGGACTTTGAGAGTTATCAATCATCGTCAAGGTTGCGTGGGATACCTACACATACAAATCTGAGCCCTCTAGGTGCCATAGGACAGGAGTAATTGGGACCGGAGTACCTGTGAGGACACGTTGTCGTCGCTGGGGTTTAGCGTTACATACTGTACATTGCCGACGACACGTTGTCGTCGCTGGGGTTCAGTGGGTTAAGGGTAGGCAGTTGTTTTTTCGAGTCCTCCTCCTCCCTCATGTTTAGCCCTATTAGTTATGAAATTTCAAGACATTCACTCCATTAGATTGGCGATTTTCAGACCTTTTGCCCCATTTCTTTGCCAAAATTAAGACCTATTGTGCCATTCAGGAGTCGATTTTTTCCTGGCGAGCGATAGCGAGCCTGTATTTGAAGAGGAATTGGCTTTCGGCCGGGACATTTTTCTACCGAAAAATGTACACATTTATATCGAAGGGTGGTCTTGTGGGTGTTTTATTTTAATAATAATAATAATAATAGTTCTTAAAGCTAGCGCATGCTAAGCTAGCTAAGAATAGCTCAATAAGGCCGATTAGGCGTATTTCCATTGGGGTCCTGTACTACTACCGCATCCCTTTGCTCATGAGGGATGGTAACGACTCAGTGCTTGTGAAAAATCTTTAATGCGCCGAGCGTGGGCGCGAACCCGGGCCTTCTGGGTGGAAGTCCGAGACGCTAGTCACTACACCAAGCGAGCCGCTATTAAGTTTGATAAAGTTTTATAGAGCAAACTAAACCCCCTCCTTAACCCAATGAGCCGAACCAGTAAATTATGCTGCACAATACCGTCTGAGCTCCCTTTACTATCCACGCTCTCTCTCTCTCTCTCTCTCTAATAAACTCACAGAATCACTTGGTATTTGCTCTCGCTATAACTATCTACGCTACTCTCTCTCTCTCTCTCTAATAAACTCACAGAATCACTTGGTATTTGCTCTCGCTATAACTATCTACGCTACTCTCTCTCTCTCTCTAATAAACTCACAGAATCACTTGGTATTTGCTCTCGCTATAACTATCTACGCTACTCTCTCTCTCTCTCTCTCTCTCTAATAAACTCACAGAATCTCTTGGTATTTGCTCTCGCTATGACTATCTACGCTACTCTCTCTCTCTCTCTCTCTCTCTAATAAACTCACAGAATCACTTAGTATTTGCTCTCGCTATAACTATCTACGCTACTCTCTCTCTCTCTCTCTAATAAACTCACAGAATCACTTGGTATTTGCTCTCACTATAACTATCTACGCTACTCTCTCTCTCTCTTGTTACGCTGCAGCTTGCCAGAATGCGCTCGTAACTCGCTAGCGCTTGCCAGGGCAGTGATATGGGCTACAATAATCGTAGAACGATGTTTTTTCTTTCTTAGAGTTCATGTTGTCTCAGACAGATCAGTGGTGATCTTTATTCTTGTCTGTGACACTTGGAAGTATTTTATATCATTGATAGAATATAAGATGCATTGTGTGAAGTTGTAAGGAGAAAGAGAGCGGGCAGCGTGGTGGTAGTGTGTGCGTCTGTATGTACGTGCGCATTCCTTCCTTAGGAGTCTCCCTCGCTCGGAGGAGTTTTTCCCATGCTCCTGATTGGCCTGGCGAGTCACGTGACTTCTGCTCCTCATGACGTAGTCGTCTGTGATTGGGTGCTGCTGCCTTTGTTAGTCCTGAGGGGGCTCCTGCCCACGTTTCTCCTGCAGAGCTTGGCATAGCGTGCTTGGTCCTACATGTCCTTTGCAATCTGTCCCCAATATAACCCCCTATACTGCTGTTTCTCTCTCTGAACTTCTTCTTTTCCAATACTTCCTCTCTTTATTCAATTACTTATCCCTTCTGGTTCTGCATACGACTTCCATAGTCGGCCAGTCGTATTACCAGCACCAGTTCTCCATATATGTTTGCACTAGTTTTAGGGATTAGTAGAGTCATAGTCAAATGGTATCATAGTGTTGGGGTGCTTCTAATTATTGAGCTGTTCTCTCTAATTATTTAATGCTAGACAGTGGAAGGTATCTTTGGTCGTTGTCTGAGTTATGTATGTGGCAAGTCAGAGCCTGTACAACATCGACGAAGCTAGCTAGCCTGTAACCCTTGTGCATATTTTCCTTTGCGAGTGTAGCAGTATACAAGTGAAGGGCGTTTGCCTAATCTCACCTGCATACTTGCTACCTCATTTTGTTGACCTTTGTGGAGCGCCAGGGCAAGACCAGATACTTGAGATCTGGACTTACCAAGAGAGCCTCCAAGTCACTTAACGTAACATAAGGGAAATTTGTTCAAGGGTAGACAGTAGGCTACGAGCATGCTTGCGCTCTGCCTAGTTTCTTAGTACCTTTTATGCCACTGCTAGACTTTATTAGTGAGAAAGACAGCATTGTGTTTATTAACTTTCATTGTGTATGCTTTAGGTATTATTCACGCCTTATTTTAGCCTAGGTTGATGCATAGTGCACAACCCAGTTTGGCTGTTACGTTGGCTAAGGAAGTACTGTTTTGAGTGGCGATTATTAGTGCTGTCACACTCCCTTGTTATATATATGTATCCTACTTATTGGTGTATTTAAGATACACGCTTTGGTGTCCTGCCCCTGCATTTATTTCTGTTCTGTATTAACGAGCATCTTAGAGCATCAGACGTGTTCAGAAAATGTTATACCTGATTGCTGTAGGACTAGACTTCCAGTGCTTTCATAGAGCATTGTAGAGGTTAGTGTTGAGTACAGACTCACACTAAAGTTAACGTAAGCATATATTTCTTTATTAAATCTTATTATAGTTTATTCAAGCATTGTTGTTACTTAAGAGCATTTTATTAACGTAAGTACTCCTGTTGTGAGTAGGCTTTGCCGTCATCGGTAAGCCTTTGTAGAAGTGCACTAAAACCCAGTTAATTGATACCCCGTTATCCAGTAGATTAACTCTGGAGGGTTTAAGTGTTTTGTTCACCGGCGTAATAGTTCGAGGGTTTGGAATTAGCGTACCGTTGTTGCAGATATAGCCTATCATCTAGTCCATTCTTGAGTGCCCTTGTTTATTTCGTAGTGCCGGTCGTAACACTCTAATAATCTCACAGAATCACTTGGTATTTGCTCTCGCTATAACTATCTACGCTACTCTCTCTCTCACTCTCTCTCTCTCTCTCTCTCTCTAATAAACTCACAGAATCACTTGGCATTTGCTCTCGCTATAACTATCTACGCTACTCTCTCTCTCACTCTCTCTCTCTCTCTCTCTCTAATAAACTCACAGAATCACTTGGTATTTGCTCTCGCTATAACTATCTACGCTACTCTCTCTCTCTCTCTCTCTCTCTCTAATAAACTCACAGAATCACTTGGTATTTGCTCTCGCTATAACTATCTACGCTACTCTCTCTCTCGCTATAACTATCTACGCTACTCTCTCTCTCGCTATAACTATCTATGCTACTCTCTCTCTCTCTCTCTCTCTCTCTCTCTCTCTCTCTCTCTCTCTAATAAACTCACAGAATCACTTGGTATTTGCTCTCGCTATAACTATCTACGCTACTCTCTCTCTCTCTCTCTCTCTCTCTCTAATAAACTCACAGAATCATGTATTCTCGCTATAACTATCTACGCTACTCTCTCTCTCGCTCTCTCTAATAAACTCACAGAATCACTTGGTATTTGCTCTCGCTATAACTATCTACGCTACTCTCTCGCTCTCGTTCTCTCTCTCTCTCTCTCTCTCTCTCTCTCTAATAAACTCACAGAATCACTTGGTATTTTCTCTCGCTATAACTATCTACGCTACTCTCTCTCTCGCTCTCTCTCTCTCTCTCTCTCTCTAATAAACTCACATAATCACTTGGTATTTGCTCTCGCTATAACTATCTACGCTACTCTCTCTCTCGCTCTCTCTCTCTCTCTAGTAAACTCACAGAATCAATTGGTATTTGCTCTCGCTATAACTATCTACGCTAATCTCTCTCTCTCTCTCTCGCTCTCTCTCTCTAATAAACTCACAGAATCACTTGGTATTTGCTCTCACTATAACTATCTACGCTAATCTCTCTCTCTCTCTCTCGCTCTCTCTCTCTAATAAACTCACAGAATCACTTGGTATTTGCTCTCGCTATAACTATCAACGCTACTCTCTCTCTCTTTCGCTCTCTCTCTCTCTCTCTCTCTCTAATATACTCACAGAATCACTTGGTATTTGCTCTCGCTATAACTATCTACGCTACTCTCTCTCTCGCTCTCTCTCTCTCTCTCTCTCTCTCTAATAAACTCACAGAATCACTTGGTATTTGCTCTCGCTTTAACTATCTACGCTACTTTCTCTCTCGCTCTCTCTCTCTCTCTCTCTCTAATAAACTCACAGAATCACTTGGTATTTGCTCTCGCTATAACTATCTATGCTACTCTCTCTCTCTCTCTCTCTCTCTCTCTCTCTCTCTCTCTAATAAACTCACAGAATCACTTGGTATTTGCTCTCGCTATAATTATCTACGCTACTCTCTCTCTCTCTCTCTCTCTCTCTCTCTCTAATAAACTCACAGAATCACTTGGTATTTGCTCTCGCTATAACTATCTACGCTACTCTCTCTCTCTCTCTCTCTCTCTCTCTAATAAACTCACAGAATCACTTGGTATTTGCTCTCGCTATAACTATCTACGCTACTCTCTCTCTCGCTCTCTCTCTCTCTCTCTCTCGCTCTCTCTCTTTAATAAACTCACAGAATCACTTGGTATTTGCTCTCCCTATAACTATCTACGCTACTCTCTCTCTCGCTCTTTAATAAACTCACAGAATCACTTGGTATTTGCTCTCGCTATAACTATCTACGCTACTCTCTCTCTCGCTCTCTCTCTCTTGCTCTCTCTCTTTAATAAACTCACAGAATCACTTGGTATTTGCTCTCGCTATAACTATCTACGCTATTCTCTCTCTCTCTATCCCTTCATGAGATACAATCAGGTTACCAACATGACTGATGGGCCTCAACTCCAGGCCCAGTACACACACACACACACACATACACACATTCCTTTGTACACATGTATGCACACGCACTCACTCACACTCGCTCACACACACACACACACTCGCTCACACACACACATACACATACACAAACACACACACAGATGACAAATATGCAACATGACATTATATACATGACATAAACATGACAGAATATCAACACACCTATCTCTCTCCCTCTCTCTCTCTCACACACACAGACGACAAATATGCAACATGACATTATATACATGACATAAACATGACAGAATATCAACACACCTATCTCTCTCCCTCTCTCTCTCTCACACACACACAGACGACAAATATGCAACATGACATTATATACATGACATAAACATGACAGAATATCAACACGCCTATCTCTCTCCCTCTCTCTCTCTCACACACACACAGACGACAAATATGCAACATGACATAAACATGACATAATATCAACACACCTATCTCTCTCCCTCTCTCTCACACACACACAGACGACAACAAAAAATATGCAACATAACATAATATAAACACACATATATCTCTCCCTCATATATATCTACCTCTCGCACACACACACACACACACACACACACACATCCACACACACACACACACATACACACCCATCACGAGATACAATCAGGTTACCAACATGACGGATGGGCCACAACTCCAGCCCCTTGCAAGGTTTACTCCCAGGCCATCTGTAGGGAGAGTCTTGGATACCTTCTTTTTACACTCGGCTACACTGTATTAAAACTACCTGATATATTGACTCTGTAAGGAGAATTGTGTAGACCTTCTTGTTACGCTCTTCTTCAAAATACAGGTTCGCTATCGCTCGCCAGGAAAACATCGACACCTAAATGGCACGAAAGGTTTTAAAATTGACAAGGAAATGGGACGAAAGGTGGTAATATCACCAAACTATTGGGACGCACGTCTTAAAATGTCAAAACTAATGGGGTTAAACACGAGGGAGAAGGGGGCCAGAAAACCCCCCAGCCCATCCCTCCTTAATTGATATAATTACCCATTTGATGAGTAGAGGGCCTTTCAAACCTGAGTAAAATCGTCTGATGTTAGCCAAAATTGAGTGTAAAAAGCGTCATCGAGGAGTGAAAGAGACAAATATAGAAGGTTGTTTGTATGTGTTGCACAATGTACAGTTGCTCACACAAGTTCTGTTCCCCGTCGTGATCTTATATTATAATTATGAAAGTAAAACCGTAGGATTGACTTGCGAGTGTGGTTTCTTTTAAACATCAGTTGGCTAATCAGATGAGTTTCTACCGAAAAATGCACAAATTTATCTTGAAAGACGGTCTAGGGGGTGTAATTTTTAGCTTGATGGAGGTCTAGGGAGGAAACTAAAAAATAAAAGAATTAACAGACCAAAAAACAGCCCTACCCCCTTAAGGGGGATTGGTTCACTTTTTGGGCGATTTTTGCATGTATTCATTATTTTTCTAGTTTCCTCCCTATACCTCCATCAAATTTAAAAAAAAAACGTCCATTAGATCCCCCTTCTAGATTAAATTGAAAATGTTTCGGTAGCAAAATGTCTGGGCCGAAGGCCGGTTCTTCAAACATTACCGGCTCACTTTCGTTCGCCAGGGAAAACATCGTCACCTAAATAGCACGAAAGGTCTAAATATTGACGAAGAAATGGGACGAAAGGTCTTAAAATCGACTAACTAATGGAGCAAACATCTTAACATCCGAAAACTAATGGGGATAAACATGAGGGAGAAAGTGGTCCAGAAAACCGGCCCATCCACCCTTAAATTGAAAAGAGGGGGAGGCACAGAGACTTGATAAACTTATGATGTATCAAGGGCATTATTCTCTATTATTATCCCACCATAATATATCACTATTATCACCAGACAATAACACCACCACTAACACCACTCACTGCTATCACCACACCACACCACACCACACCACACACACACATTATAAGTACCGACACATTTAAGGGGACATGGACCGGTTTTCTGGACCACTTTCTCCCTCATGTTTAGCCCCATTAGTTTTCAGATGTCAAGATGTTTGCCCCATTAGTTAGTCGATTTTAAGACCATTCGCCCCATTTCTTCGTCAATATTTAGCCCTTTCGTGCTATTTAGATGTCGATTTTTTCCCTGGCGAACGATAGTGAGCCTGTAATGTTGGAAGAACCGGCCTTCGGCCGGGAAATTTTGCTAACGAAAAATGTACAATTTAATCTAGAAGGGGGATCTAAATGATTTTTGTTTTTAATTTGATGGAGGTCTAGGGAGGAAACTAGAAAATAATGAACACATGCAAAAATCGCCCAAAAAGTGAACCATCCCCCCTTAATGTACCATTCCTCTATCACTGCCACTATCATCACTATCACCGCCATACATATTACACTCACTACTACTACCACCGTACACCACCACCACTCCACTACAACTCCACTCACCACCACACCACACCACCACCACTACCATTACTACTCCACTCTCACCACCACACCACTATCACCACCACCACCAGCATCACCATACCACACCACACCAACACACACCACCATCACTACCATTAATACTCCACTCTCACCACCATCACCATACCACACCACACCAACAACACACACCAACACCACCACACCACTTGATAAGGGGTCCCACAAGGCCCTTAGGGCGTGAAAGTTATGATGTCAAGGTAATTTGTATCTTGTATTGTCACAGTCACAATAACGTTATCATCAACCAACTATCACCACCAATGTCACCACAACGCCACCATCATCACTCATGTATCACTATCACCACCACCACTACTACCACCACCACCGAAACACCACTTCTATTTCATTGTTACCAGCACATCACTTACCATCACGAACACCACAACACACCACCACCACATCACACCACCACTACCCTCACATCTCACCATCATCACCACATCACTATCACCATCACCACCACCACCACACCACTACCACTCAACTCTCATTTCCACACCATACCACTAACACTACCCAAACATTACACAACCAATATCATCAACAACACCACCACCACCACTACCCTCACATCCCACCACATTACTTTCACCATCACCACAACCACCACCACCACAGCACTTCATAATGCTGGGGTCACACATTCACGTATATCGCTCCCGTCAGGCGTGATCGCCAATTTTGTGTTCTGACGGGCGTAGTCCGGTCGTGTACGCCCGTATAGACTACACGACTATTGCACTTCCCGACATACGTACCGTGACGGGGCCAGTGTTACGTCAGACGTAATGTAGTCGTATGGAACTACGTACGTCCTTGCGACTTGCGTAAGCATGTCCCCGTTAGTCCGCCTGGGCTGCCCGATTTGCGGGAACACAGGCCACGCCCATGGCCACGCCCCCACAAGACATGCGTAGCTGAGGCCGTACGTCTTGGGAGTTTGTAGGACTTACGTGGACCGTTTCCGGACAATCGTAGGCACACCCCGTCTGTCCAAACACAGACAAAGAGAGTCTTTGTCAACCACGTAGGTCTGGGTTGGAATCTGGGAACTACAAAAGGGCAGGAATGGCCACACCATTCCCATTCCCAGTCCTTCATCGGCACCATGAACAACATCGCGGAATTCATCCTGGAGGAGTTCAATTTTGTGAACTCCCTTTATAGAGGAAAGACCATTCATCCTTGTAACCTTTAACCCGCTGAGTGCCAGCCAATTTTGAGTGTGCTTCTGCCAGTGCCAGAGTTTTTTTTTTTTTTTTTTTTTTGGTTAAATCTATCAAGTTGGGAGAGAAAGAAAGGATAATCGTAAAAAAAACACTCCCCTCGCCAGAAATCAGGTCCCCGATGGTCCCGAAAGTAGCTGGAAAGACACTATAGACTACAGAGACTTTTATGGTATCCGAATGTATGGGTGGGAGGGTGGTGGGGGGTTGGTTGGGGGAAGGTAGAAGGGTAATTGACTTGTGTTACACATATGAAGCCGATTGGTGAGGTAGTTTCGCCACCACGGATTTTCCTTTTTTTCCTTATCTTCGTACGGATACGCTGGAAGTGGGTGGTGGGAGGCGGTTGGGGGTGTGGTGGGGCGAAGGCAGAAGGGTAAGGGACTTGTCACACAAATATGGAACCGATTGGTTAGGTAGTTTCGCCGCCACATATTTTCCTTTTTTTCCTTATCTTCGTAAGGATACGCTGGAAGTGGGTGGTTGGAGGTGGTTGGGGATGTGGTGAGGGGAAGGCAGAAGGGTAAGGGACTTTTCACACAAATATGGAACCGATCGGTGCGGTCGTTTCGCCGCCACAGATTTTCCTTTTTTGAAATGAAGAGCCAGCAAACATAGCTGGATATGGTATGGGAGGGAGAAGAAGAGAAGTAGTGGAGAAGGAGGTGGGGATCAGGTGGTCAGAAGTGTGGGAAGCCATGAAAAGAGTGAAGTTGGGGAAAGCACCAGGAACAGATGGAGTGTGTGGGGAAATGTTGAGGTATGGTGGTGAGATAGTGATCGAATGGGTATGGAAAATGTGCAATCTAGCATGGTAGAAGGGGAGTGCACCCGATGACTGGAAGACTGGCATAATAGTCCCCCTATATAAGGGCAAAGGGGAAAGAGGAGTGTGTGGTAACCACCGAGGAATATGTCTTCTAAGCATAGTAGGGAAGGTAAACAGTAGGGTAGTGATTGAGAGAGTGAGAGTGAGAATGGAGAAATGGATAGGCGACGAGCAGGGAGGTTTTAGGAAGGAAAGAGGATGTGTAGATCAGATTTTTACCCTGAATTGTGTTGTGGAGAAATATCTGGAGAAGAAACAAAAGGTGTATGTTGCCTTTATGGACTTGGAGAAGGCCTATGACAGAGTGGATAGAGAAGGTTTGTGGAAAGTACTTAGAATATATGGAGTAGATGGCAAGTTGCTGAAAGCAGTGAAGAGCATGTATGAGGGTGCAAAGGCGGCAGTACGTGTGGAGAGTGAGCAGAGCGAGTTCTTTGACCTGAATGTTGGTTTGAAACAGGGGTATGTGATGTCCCCGTGGTTGTTTACTGTATATATGGATGGAGTCATGAAAGAAATACTATCAAGAGCAGTGGATGTTGGTGTATCGCTGAAAAGGGAGGGAATTGAGTGGAAGCTACCTATACTGCTATTTGTGGATGATACAGTTCTGATGAGTGATAATGAATGGGAGTTGCAGGGTCTGGTAAATGAGTTTGGAACAGTGTGCGAAAAACGGAATTTGAAGGTAAATGCGGGGAAGAGCAAGGTTATGGTCTTCGAAAGGGGTGAAGTTACAGAGTGTGAGGTGAAGCTGAACGGTCAGGCTATGGAGATCGTCAACTCTTTTAAGTATCTGGGCAGTGTGTTGAGTAAAGATGGGACTATGGATGAAGAAGTGCGGGAGAGGGTTGTAGGAACGCTAAAAGCAGTAACAAGAAATAGGGTGGTCAGTATGGAAGTGAAGAAGTCCTTGCATGACAGTGTGGTAATCCCGACACTGACTTACGGAAGCGAAGCATGGACGTTGGTTGAGAGACTCAGACCAAGAGTGAGAGCAGTGGAAATGAATTACTTAAGAAGTGCGTGCAGAGTTACATGGAGGGATAGGCAGACTAATGAGGAAGTAAGAAGGAGGTGTGGTGTGGAGGTAGATGTGCTGGAAAGTGTGAAAAGGAACAACTTGAGATGGTTCGGCCATATGGAACGTATGGAAAGCGAGAGAATGACTAAGAGGGTGTACGAGAGCGAGGTGGAGGGACAGAGAGGGAGAAGTAGACCGAATGACAGGTGGAAGGATGGAGTGAGGAAGTACATGAACGAAGGCGGTGCTGGTTGGGGGGAGGGGCATCGACTGACTGGGGACAGAGGTGCATGGGGGCGGTTCGTTCGTGGCCACCCCTTCGGGGATCACGGCGTCAGGCAATAGATAGATAGATAGTAGTTGTAGTAGTATTATCAATATTAGTAGTAGTAGTAGTAGAAATATTAGTAGTAGTTGTAGAGGTACAGTAGTTGTAGTAGTAGTAGTAGTATCAGTAATAGTAGTAGTAGTAGTAGTAGTAGTAGTAGTATCAGTAGTAGTAGTAGTAGTAGCAGCACTACTATGCCTGCGAGGAACAAGACGGTCTGCACCACAACCAGCGACGGTGGCAGAAGTGGAGTACGAGGCAGCAGTGGCAGAGGGTCGCATCGGGAGGCGACTGGATTGAAGTTGCACGGTGTAGAATAGTAATATCTGATGCTCGTAAAATATAATGTATTTACAACATTAAAACAAAAAAAGTAGTAGTAGTAGTAGTAGTGAAGGAGACTGGATTGAAGTTGCATGGTGTAGAATAGTAATATCTGATGCTTGTAAAATAAAATGTATGAACAATATTAAATAAAAATCAATGTAGTAGTAGTAATCCACGATGATGAGTCCGGAATAGTAAGTAGCTGAATGGCTACCAAGTCGGACGCTTTGATGACTGTTCTGACATGGTTTAGGGTCCAAAGAGAGGATGCACAGGCTGAGTGGTTTATAAACAAAAGTAGTAGTAGTAGTAGAAGTAGTAGTGGTGGTGGTGGGGGGATGAGGGCCTAGCCAGCCTTGACAAGATAAGCTACAAGAAGAAGTGGTGGGGGGAGATTGTAGGAGAATGATCAAATTGGTGCTGGTGATATTGTTGGTGTTGGTAATGCTATTATTGTTGTTGGTGTTATTATTGTTTGGTGGTGGTGTTTGGTGGTGGTGGTGTTATTAAAAGACGTTAACTCCATTAATTTGGGAATTTTAAGACCTTTTGCTCCCTTTTTTTTTTTTTTTTTCAATATCAAGACCTTTTGGGCCATTTAGGTTTCGATTTTTTCGTGTCGATTATTCCCCTTCGGCCTTCAGTCGGGTCATTTTTATACCGAAAATATGTACACATAAATCTCGAATGGGGGTCTTGGGGTTAGTTTTTTAAAGCTCGATGAAGTTCTAGGAAGCAAACTAAAACATCCCCTTAATCCCTTCTGTACCGGCGACGACTTTTATATGTTATTCCAGCTATATTTAGACGATTTTGTGCAGTTTAAGAAGGATCTGCGGCAGTATAAAGGGTTATGTGAGATAGCTCGAAGTCTGTTAATATCTGGAGGCCCTTTTGAAACTGAATAAAATCGTCCAAAAGTAGCCAGAATAAAGTTAAAAAGACGTCGCCGGTACAGAAGGAGTTATGGTGGTGGTTGGTTGTTGTAGGGGGTGGCAAACGGTGGAGAGATAGTGATGAGGAGGGTGGTGGTGGTGGTTATGGTGGTGGTGGAGCAGGAGGAGGGTGGGAGAGGAGGGTGGTGGTGGTGGTGGGAGAGGAGGAGGAGGAGGGGCAAGGGCAAGGGACACTAACCCCCCCCCCCTCCCCTTCCCTCTGTTCCTCTAGAAAAAATAATACTCAATTTTACTACTGTACTAATATATACTAAGTGGTTCCGTTTTGACACCCAGACCATGGGTGTCAATGACACCCAGACCATGTACACGGATGCTGGGGTCTAACATTTTGATTGAATACTTCTAAAGTGTACACACTGCCCGATTTTGGTTGTAGCTCTCTCTCCTCCCCCTAGAGGGGGGGGCCCTCTACTCCTCCTCCTCTCCCACCCATTCCTCTACCTCCTAAAACCCCCCTCCCTCTCTCCCTTAACCACACACCCTACTAAATATTATATTACCAACGGCATGTAAACTTCTCCACTGGTCATATTCCGCTAACTATCCCCTCAATAACCATTATTGTAATCAGAATTTGAACCATGTCACTCATGATTGTAAAATATTTGTATTACTATAATAATCCATTATAACTTCGGTAGTTGGTAATATTAGTCACATTATGTATGTGACTCTTGTATTCAGCTAACTATGACCTCAATAACCGTTGATGTAATGAAGAATGTGAAGTGTCCCTCATATGATTGTAATATATTTGTGGTACTATTATTGCATAATATTTTATGTAGTTGGAAATATTAGTCACATCATGTATGTAATAATTGTATTCAGCTAACTATGATCTCAATAACCATTGATGTAATGAAAATATGAACAGTCTCCTCATACGATTGCACTAGTTTTGTAGTGCTATTATTTACAACCTGTCAATTAATAATTCAGTCACTACAAGCTTGCTTTTTTTTTTTTTTTTTTTTCCATGAGATACGTATATACAGACCATGTGACAATTAAATGAAACTATAATAACACATCTGAATAATGCCAACTTGATTAATAAACACAAATATGAATGTAACCAGACGACGATGCTGTTGTTTCAGTGGAATAATGGCTCTTTGAGCAGTATGTATCGCCTTACCAGTGGTTGTCCCCTCACGGGATGGGGGGTGCTGCTCAATAAACTCGCCCCTCGGGGCATAATCAAATCTCTCTCTCTCTCTCTCTCTCTCTCTCTCTCAAAATCCTTCAACCCCCCCCCCCCCAAAAAAAAAAGTATATAAATTTGTGATCTAAGCATTTTGGAAGGGTTAAATGCAAGGCCCTTCTGAAGCGGAAATTAAACTTGTGATGTCAAGGAGCATTTTTCTCCTTTATTCCCCACTTAACGCCTGAGTGGGACGCCTTATGCTCTGGGGTCACACATTCACGTATATGCTCCCGTATGCTCCAAAACGAAGGTTTATTGGTAGTTGGCAACCGAATACGTAAAACGTAAGGGCTTAGTACGCAAAACGTAAATTAAATTGTGTCTAGTCGTGGGGGTTGGTACGCATGGCGGGAGTAGCCACGCTGGTCTGGGAGGTGGTGGGTGCGGCCAAGGCCGCCCGGTATGTTTTGGATTTCGAATCAGATACGTGGCTCGCGCTCACGTATGTCAAAAGTCGGGAAATCATACGTCTGACCGGGCTAGCTGCTACGTCTTACGGGGGCAGCCCCGTAAGACGTAGCAGCTAGCCCGGTCAAACGTAAGCTTCTCCCGTCAACCGTAATATATTCCCATCAAACGGGAAAGTTTACGTTAGTCCGGCTGCATCTGGCAGAACCGCCGCACTGCAGGTTGGCGGGAAGACGCGGCACCATTGTACGGTGGGGACAACGGGACCAGCGAGGGACCAGCGGGGGACACTCCAGTCACACCTCTCACCACACCGGAGCAGCAACCAACAAGCCAACCCTGCCACCCTCTGCACCCTGCCGAAAACAAATCGTAGCAGCGAAACGACTGCACCTATGGCTTTCATATTTTTACCACATGTACCTTACCCTTTAGGCTACCCACCACACAAATCCCAAATCCCTCCTCCCACCCACTCGCTGACTGTCGGTCCCGTCAGAAGGAAAAAAAACTAGCAACTCATTGAAGTACTCCCTCCATCTTTCGACTACAACTACTACTACTACTTAAAAACTGTTCTTCCGTGCTGACTCCAACACTCTCCTCCACCAGTTTCCTACAATCTCCAACACTTCTCCACCAATCTCCTACGAACTCCAGCACTCTCCTCCATCAATCTACAATCTCCACCAGTCTCTTACAATCTCCAACAATCTCCTCTACCAGTCTCCTACACTCTCCTCCACCAGTCTCCTGAAATCTCCAAGACTTCTCCAACACCACCAGTATCCAACATTCTCCTCCACCAGTCTCCTACAATCTCTAACACTCTCCTCCACCAGTCTCCTACGATCGCCAACACTCTCCACCAATCTCCAACATTCTCCTACAATATCCAAGTCCTCCACCAGTCTCCTACAATCTCCATCACTCTCCCCCACGAGTGTTCTACAATCACCAACACTCCTCCACCAATCTCCAACACTTCTCCACCAGTCTCCAACACTCTCCTACATTCTCCAATACTCTCCTCTACCAATCTCCACAGTTTCCTACAATCTCCACCAATCTTCAACACTCACCTCCACCAGTCTCCAACAATCTCCATCTCTCCACCACTTACTGTATAGTTTATCTTGTCCAGGCTGGTTGGACCCCTCATGGCCCCCCCCCCCCCCCCCCCCCAACTCCCCACCACCACCACCACCACCACTATCTCCACCATTCTATTAATAGCTATACGCCTCCACCACCATCACCACTCTCATTTTAAGTTACAGATGTTAGAGGTTACGATTTCCAACGATAACCCAGGATCTTACGAAAACATTTAGTACCAAAGGAGTTAATTCCTCTCTTCAACTCACTGTTAAGTATTCGTATCTCACAGCCATGTAATAAGACAGGGAGCACCAGCGACTTAAAGGTCTGCAGCTTCGTCCTTCTGCACAGGACCACAGGTATCGACAACGCCATATACTTTTGTTGAGTGAATCCATAACTCCATATGCTAAACCGAGGCGGCGATTGACATCGTAGCCCGACTCACCTCTATTATGGATCACGCAACCAAGGTAAGTAAAATTTACCCATGCTCTCTGTCCTCACCACAAGCATGAACATATTGCACTGCATCATTCAATACGTCACCAAATGCTTGGACTTTGGTCTTAGTCTACACTGAGCAGTGTAATACCACGGTAGTTATTGCAGTCATGTCGGTCCCCTTTCCCTTTCCAGATAGGGCTGACTAAATCCCTTTTCTAGTCCAGCGCAATGGTACCGGTCTGCCATACAGCAGTCAGGACCACATGTAAACCATGGACCATGGATTCACTCAGGGCTTTAAGCAGCTACACATTAACCCCATTATATCCAGGGCGGTACAATATTGTACCGCCCTCGGTACTTTAAGCCAATATAATATGTCATTTTTAAATAAAGCACAATGTTACAAATTATCCTGATCAAGACACTGGGAACACAACAAATAATGATTTTAAGCAAAAAAACAATGAGTTCAATTAGCCTGTTCTCTAATATTAACGATTTTTATCGTGAAAGGCGCTGAACATAAAGAAACGATACGATGCGAAGTTGAGACATTTGGCATAAAGGTTACACTCACCTGTAAGGTTGGACTGTGATTCCAGATGTACGATAAGATATAATTGTGAATTTGGTTGTTCCCTTCATATCAATCTATCACTTTCTCTCCTATCATTGATCTGTATTTATTCCCTTAGTCTATGTCTCGATTCAGCCACCCCCAGCTATGGGGTATGTGCCTGAGTGTATACATACATACATACATCCATACAGCCCGTAGCCTAGTAGGTAGAGCTCTCGTCTCACACACGAGGGGTCCGGGGTTCAATCCCTGGCCGGGCGGAGACAAATTGGGCTTGTCTCCTTTCATGTGTTAGCCTCAGTTCACCTAGCTGTAAATAGGTACCTGGAATAAGTGAACGACGTTGTGACGTCCCATCTGGGGTTGGCAAAAATGGTACAAGGCGAGATGGGTATCATATGGTTCACCTAAGCTGATGGCTACCTAAGCCTTCGGGCGAGACGGTACCGTCTATAGTGAGAATGGTACCATACAGATCCACCCTAAGCCTTCGTTTCCGATGTCGCCAATTGGCTAAAATACAGACTACACACACATCCACAGCCATTCCAACGATACATATAACACCTACACATATAGGAGGCAGGAAATAACGAGCATGCTCACTCCCGCAATACAACTAGAGTAAGTACAACTAGAGTAAGTACATACAGACATACACTGTCTGTATTATACTGCAGGCCTACATACATAATATTATGGAATGAGATCATTACATATGCGGAGAGAGAGAGCGAGAGTGAAACGTGACCATTTATGGTTTATTTACGTTGTACATGAATGTAAATTTAAATGATAATGATGAATAAAACAGGAACTATTTGAAAAAAATGTAACTGTCTAAGGAGAACTGGCAACACCCTCCTCTTCAAATCTTGGGACCAAAGATACCAGAATCGCAGCATTTTCATTGTTTACTCATTGCTTTTCAAGTAAAACCATAATTAATGGGAATAACATATTATAGACTGGATGCTTATTTAATCTAGACAGAAACTATGTGAATAAATATTGATAACTCGTAATGAGTGTTCATAGAAATAAAACAAAAATTAAATATTTGTTGACAGGCTCTGACATGGCAATCATCCTCGCTGTAGAATAAACGGAGTGTTGCCAATCTAGCACCTTTCCCGCTATATGTAGAAGTATATATTTGGATCTAGCAGCAAGTTTTGACATTAACCATATATTTACTGCCGAAATTCTAGATATTACAGACATTTTAGAACGATATTCTAGAGATTGTGGACTTATTCTAGTGATTTTCGTCATTTATTGTTTGTGAGTCTGTAATAAAGCATTATTATTAATCTGTCTGCCTTCTAGCGACTTTGAAAACGGATCCAGCGGTATTTAGCCTCTTTACTTGGTAACCCTGGGCGCTCCCTAGTCCATCTGGCATCTGTCAAAGTATCCGAGTCCGTCACTGCGTCAGTCTCCCTTCAGACGTCAACGGTGATGGACGTACGAAGTGATGGCGGCAATTCGCGTCACTAATGAAGGCTAAATGGACTATATGATTTTAATTTTCACCAGGATTCCCAAGCTTAATTATTAGTTAACTCTCTGAGAACATATAAATTACACAAAATTATCTTGTGCTATACTCCGGACAGCATAAACAGACCGTTGGTAGGGCAGAACTTGACAACACTGTTTTACCCTGCTATCAGGTGATAAGTTGATAATGCGTGCGATAAACCATTTGCCCTCTTTCTCTCTCTCTCTCTCTCTCTCTCTCTCTGGGAGATGAAATTGTACTAACTTAATTATTAACGTGATTTTTATATACTCTAAATCTCTCTCTATATATATAATGTCTTAAATGATAAAATAAACTATTGGTCAAAATATTCTGTGTGGCAGACTTTAAAGTGTTTGCTTTTATTGTACGGTTTTCTGTAATCATAATGAATGGGATACTTCTCTATATAGTAAACAATTATCCAGTGTTTCTGATGTTATGACTTTTTTTCCACACCACCATTGAGGTAAAAGTCTAGGTGCGTTTATTGTTATAGAGGTTTCCCCAGTAGGCCTAATCCTCTCTCCGATTATTAGTCAGAATTGTCTTCATCAGAACTATCTGAGAGGTGAACTATCTTATCTCCCTCCAACCTTCATTAACCCTTAACTGGCGGCGCGCATCATAAGTCGAGTATAATAAATCAGGACTATCTGGCGGCGCTCGACATAGGTCGTGTGGCAATTTCAGCACGTAATGTTGCTGAGAGAGAGAGACAAGTGGTGGCAGGAGAGTAGCGAGCGTATGACTGCTCCAGACCACCGCGGCGAACCTGACATGAATCCCACCTCCTCCCTCCCTCTCTCACTCGCTACATACGGAATTGTATGGGGAAAGTGCCGAATTACATGCTTTTTGCACTCGCGTTGCGCGGTTGTTGCAAGAAAACTAGCCATCATAAAAGGATCGTTATGGTGTCATTGGAAAGCTCTGTTTATGCCCTTTCAGGGATAGATACTTGTTTTACGCTCTGGGTCTTATTTAGGCATGAAAATGATCACGTAAACAGCCCTATTTTGGCTAAAAACACCCCGCTGGGCGGTACATATAAATAAACCGCTAGCCCGCTAATCTAGTGTTAAGGGGGGTCACCGGCTTTTTTATATCTTTTCTCCTTTTCTCTCTTTCTCTGGCTTGTATCCATTCGGCCCCATTCAGCCAACTGTTTTAAGACGTTTATCCCCATTCAGATGTCGATTTCTTCCTGGCGAGCAATAGCGAGCCAGCATTGTATGGAGAGATCCGGCTTCGCCGGAGACGTTGTTCTATCGAAAAATGTACAAATTTAGCTTGCTGTCAAAACAAAAATTATATATGCTAGCTCGCTACCGCTCGCCAGGAAAATATTGACACCTGGATAGGGGCAAACGTCTTAAAACAGTAGGCTGAATGGGGCCGAATGGATACAAGCCAAAGTGAGAGGGAGAGAAAGATAAAAAAAAAAGCGAGGTGGGCTCCCTTACCTAACCATGCCCTTCCATGTTCCCTCGTATGCATCTTGTTTAGTTCATGCAATACCTTATTCTGTATTAAGTTGCTTCTCTATTCTTGTTAATGTTACTATCCCTTTGAGATACCGATCAGTATTACCTTACTGTTTCGCCTGTGTGTTCAGTTTTCATAATCTCACTCACTCACACTCTCTCTCTAACACACACACACACACACACACTCTCTCTCTCTCTCTCATCATGGGAATACCTCTCTCACCCCTTTACTTCAATAATATAACAGTAATATATTATGAGCTATGCCCACTCATAGATCACCTTTTACTACACATTATATTCATCCACGTGCATCCTTCTTGAATGTCTTGACATTTTCATTTTTTTTTTTTTTAATTAACTTCAGTTCATAAAGGACATCTCAAATTAAGCACTAACAATTATAATCTTCCATCAGCGTAATTATAAAAAAAGTCTAGGTATTCTGGTCCATATCCTGTATATTTTGATTTAATAACTGGCCTTTTCATTGTATTCCAATGTCTTTCTTACCACCCACCCACCCTCTCTTCTCCCCCCTCCATTAAATCCTGACTACTAATCGGAGAGAGGATTAGGCCTACTGGGGAAACCTCTATAAAAATAAACGCACCTAGACTTTTACCTCGATGGTGGTGTGGACAAAAAGTCATAACATCAGAAACACTGGATAATTTTCTACTATATAGAGAAGTATCCCATTCATTATGATTACAGAAAACCGTACAATAAAAGTAAACACTTTAAAGTCTGCCACACAGAATATTTTGACCAATAGTTTATTTTATAATTTAAGACATTATATATATATAGATTTAGGGTATATAAAAATCACGTTAATAATTAAGTTAGTACAATTTTATCTCCCAGAGAGAGACAGAGAGAGAGAGAGAGAGAGAGAGAGAGAGAGAGAGAGAGAGAGAGAGAGAGAGAGAGAGAGGGCAAATGGTTTCTCGGCCGCATTATCAACTTATCACATGATAGCGAGGGTAAAACAGTGTTGTCTGCCCTACCAACGGTTTGTTTATGCTGTCCTGAGTATAGCCATAACACTACTATAGTATAAAAATAATGAAGTAGGCCTAGAGATTGTAGGCACCAATCGATCAGGGCTAGACCCAGGTGAGGTTATAGGATGTGATAAAGAGTCGCTGGAACTCCTGTTTCATTTGCTTGGCCTCTCTTACTGATTTTTTTTGTGCCTCATTTACACTGAGAGCAATCCAGCTAGCTCTCACAAACACCTCCTCCTCTTATCCACTTCACTACACTAAACATGCACACCACACTTCATTCCTCCACACCAAAATTAAAAAAAAACAAAAAATTATGAATTCTAGCCCAGCCTCGGAGTCCCCAGGGGGGGGACCATAAATGCCCCCACACCCGACCAACCATCCCCTGACGACCCCACACAATTAGCTGGACCTCGGCCTGTTACTCTTTTGTTACGACCTGGCACTCGGGTACACAAGGGCTCTCAATCAGGACTCTAATACGGCTCGCTGCCACAACGGAAACACACGATCCCAACCCCTGAGTACTGCCAGCCGAACAAAAAACACCAATACCCTCCAGAGTTCAATCTGCTATAACGGGGTATACAAGAACTCGGTACTAGTGTTCAACAACAGACTAATAAAGAGACAGGAATTCTCTAGTCTGGTCAACAATCAAACAAAGAAGTAAGAAACAACAACACCAAAGAATAGTGTTGGCCGAAGCCGAAGTAATCCACCCTTGACTAAGAACTTAAGAAGTCCTCCACCCTCTACTTCGGATCGGCACTATTACGTTACGTTAATTAATAGTCCTTAAGCATCGAGCAAGGAATCTTCTGAAAAAAGTTAGATGCTTCTCGGATGCTCGTAAGAAGTACGTATCGGATTTTGAACAGTAATTCAATAAGAAAAACACTGGCAATTAAATACTATTACAGGTTTAAATTGGCATAAGAATAATTAAAAGAATATGCAATAGTAAATGGCAAACATTAAAAAGAAGTACTCCGCAAATGCAACGGCAATAGCCTACTCGGATTGTGCTCGTGGGCCACTAATCACTAAAGTAGCCAAGCTTGCAACACATGAAATCAATAGTGCATAAACAATATCATACATAAGGAAAGCTTCAATACTATTCTGTATCTACTAATCGAGTAAAGTCTAGCTGGGGTACTGTGGGCAAAAGGTAGCAGTGACTGAGCAAAAACGGCTCGTAGCCTAGCGAAGTCCTCACAACTGTTTAAAGTATTACGTTAACACTAACAAGTGCACTTTGAGAAATCCAGATCCCTTGTATCTGGTTTTCTCCCGGCTCCTTGACAAAGTAAAAACAAGCTGTTAATAAAATACAGGGTGGTTAGGCTCTTGCCCTCACGCACTGTAAATTATTAACTCAACACAGTCAGCCGCGAAGACAACCTAGGCTTCACTGAACCGAAACGAGTATGCAGGTTTATCGCTTAACCACTGCATCAAACAAACAACTCGTAACACAGAAAAGCCTTACCCCAGTCTAGCATTACCTAGACTAGCAGAAACCAGGAATAATAATAATAACACACAGGGAAATGCATAGACAAGTGCAACAAACATAAATCAATCCTATTCTAAGTTAACCCTTCCAAAATAGGCTATCTAATAGGCATGTATCTCATGAGAACTCAAGCGATAATACGTTGGCTGACTAGCTCTGCACCAACGGAACCATGGAAGTTAAAAAGGGTAGGGAAAAGAGGAGATAAGAATGTAAGGTAGTAGAGAAAGTTCACATCAGTCAGAAGAATATATATAGTTAGCAAGGGAAATGAGAAGTCGCTCTGCCTAATGAGTTCTGATCAAAAAATGGCTAGACTTCCCTTTTTATACTCGGCCCTCTAGTGAGCCCAACGTGAACTACTAAGGACCGCCCACTGACAATCATTACGTAATTTCTCTCTCTCCTCTGGGATAGACAAAGGCTTCCCTAGCACTGAGGGGAGGGGGGAGGGGGGAGTGCTAGTGAGTTAGGCCCACCTCCCGCATGGCGCACCCACCGACCCCCAACTGTGGCTGCGCTTCTCCCATCATTACAAATAAGTTTTACACACAATACTTATAACTAATGATATAAAATAGAACTCGTTGACTCAGATGAAAACAAAATACATATTCATATTACTTATAGTACAACGGCTCACATGAACTAAGTTAGGAAACTCTACATAGACTACAGCCAAAGTTCCTGCCCTGACGATCCTAGCGAGAGTGGGGCATGACTAGGCGTTCTGTACAGCATGCTCACACTGGACATGCGTCACACCTCCCCCAAGATTTTACTTGCTCAACCCTGAGCTAAAATCTGACAAACACAGAACCCCATCAAGCCCCTCACACCCAGCGACCCAGCGACCGCATGGCACTAAAACAAAGCTGAGTTTATCACCAAAACGCATCTTATTATTAACCAAAAATTCACATTTTATAACTCCTCCCAACAATAGCAAAAAGACACAATATCATGCTCCCAGAGCGAGCTTACAGCAGCTCAGCCGTTTGATAGTTTGGGGACTACTCAAACTCTATAGGCTATGACAAACTTATACGATTACCTATATCAAAAGAAAGAGTTTTTTATATGATTTTTATATTTTAATATGTTTTTCCCGGCTGCACTATAAGGGCAGCCTATTTTCCTCCACTCAAACCCACACACCTGTGATAGCCTACGACTGATCATCCACCCTTGATAAACAATCCGCGATCACATTGTCACATCCAGCAATATGACGGATGTCCAGGTTATACTCCTGCAACATCAAAGACCACCTGGTCAGTCTCATATTGTGATTGTGAAATTGATTCAGGAATCTCAAAGGGTGATGATCAGTGTAGATAACCACGACTGGGCCATAGGCTGGAACATACACCTCGAAGTGCTTGAGCGACAGCACAATCGCCAGTAATTCCTTTTCTATTGTAGAATAGTTCTTTTGTGCAGCATTGAACTTCTTAGAAAAGAAACTTACTGGGTGTTCCACACCTTCATTGTCTGTCTGTAGCAAGACGGCACCAGCCCCTACACCACTAGCATCTGTTGCCAGCTGAAAAGGCCTGTTAAAGTCTGGGGCCCTGAGTATCGGGTGAGTACATAGCAAATGTTTCACCAAAGTGAAAGCCTTTTCACACTCAGGTGCCCACAAAAACTTTTTGTCTTTAGATAACAAATCTGTGAGAGGTGCCAACACCGTTGAGTAACCTTTATGAAGCGTCTGTAGTAGCCTATCATACCCAAGAATCTCATAATCTGCTTCTTGGTTGTTGGGTGCGGAAATTTATTGATAGCCTGTACCTTGTTCTGAGGAGGGCACACCTGTCCCCTTCCCACTACAAACCCAAGGTACTGCACAGTGGCTTTCACGTAATCCCACTTTGCCAATTTCCTACCAGACCTGCTTCACTAAGTTTCCGGAACAAGGTCTCAAGGTGCTCACAATGGCTCTCAAAGTCGTCATCATAAATGATTACATCGTCCAAATATACGGTGCAATTTGGAATGTCCTTTACAATTTCATTCATCAGGTTCTGAAACGTTTGCTGGTGCATTCTTAAGCCCGTAAGGCATAACATTGCACCGGTAGGTACTCCCGTCCACAACAAAACCACATACCTCTTTAGCACGCTCGGACAAAGGTACTTGCCAGTAACCTTTTACTAAATCTACTTTAGACAAAAAACGAGCATTACCAATTTTGTCAACACTATCATCAACCCGAGGAAGAGGATATGGGTTAGTTGGAGTCAAACCGTTTAACCTACGGAAATCAATACAAAAGCGTACCTTGCCATCTGGCTTAGGCTGCAGTGTTACAGGGGAAGTCCACTTAACTGTGCCTTTCTCTATCAACCCTCTACCGAGCATATACTCCAACTCATCCCTCAGAGCTGGTAGTTTTATGGGGGGCACACGGTACGGGATTGACTTAAAGGGTAGATGGTCCCCCACGTCAACATCATGCATAGCCTGAGTAGTGAGGCCTGGGTGTTCAGCAAATACAGTGGGGTATGAACCGAACAACTGACGGATAGCATCAAACTGCGGCTCAGGCAAATGAGCTATAGCCTCGTCAGCCCTTAGGCTCGAGTTCCCCGGCCCACTGATCCGCTGAAAACATGTTGATCCCAGCTATCCTCCTCTGAAGCTTGACTGTCCCCCTCTCCTTCTCCACCACGGCCGCAACAAGCCAACACAGGGACAGTGAGAGGCTCAGAGGGGCGCCTCACATACTCTTTAATAAGGTTCACGTGACATAACTGGTTCTTTTTCCTCCTGTCTGGAGTGGCAACAAGGTAATCTAAGTCTGAAATTTTTTCTACAATTTTATAAGGTCCAGTGTACTTCGCAGAGAGGGGGTTACCAACCAAAGGCAACAAAATTAATACCTCTTGTCCTACAGTGAACTTCCGGAGCCTCACTTTGCGATCATACCTGTCCTTCATCAAAGCTTGTGATTCTGTCAAATTTCTACCTGCCATCTCCAGACTCTTAAGCATGCGCTCACGGCTTTCAAGCACATACTTTAATAATGGACAAGGCTGCACAGTCCCCTCCCAAATTTCTTTCAGCATGTTAAGGGGGCCCCTGACACGGTGTCCAAAAATCAGCTCGTTTGGACTAAATCCCAGGCTCTCACCAGGTACCTCCCGAGCAGCAAAACAGCACATAAGGCAATCCAAGATCCCAATCCATACCGTTGTCAGCACAATAACACCTGAGCATGCTTTTAAGTGTAGCATGCCACCGCTCAAGCACCCCTTGACTCTCAGGGTGATACGCTGACGATACTACTGCTCGTATCCCATGCTGTTGCATTGTTTGCTTGAACATGTTGGAGGTGAAATTAGATCCCTGATCAGACTGAATCTCCTCCGGGTACCCGTACCTTGAGAAGTACCACAACAAGTTACTGACTACCGTCTTAGCCATTCCATTTTTCATAGGGTATGCATCGGGGTATCTAGTGGCAACATCCATTATGGTTAACAAAATTTATTTCCCGCCTTAGTGGGAGGGAGTGGACCAACCATGTCAACAATAATTTTACTAAAGGGTGGCCCAATCACAGGAATAGGGTGTAACGGAGCCTTAGGAATAACTTGGTTCGGTTTCCCGACACGTTGACAAATATCACAGGAGTTTATCCATGACTGCACATGAGACTTCATCCCGGCCACCAAAACAATTTCCCCAAAGCCGCCACCGTTTTTCTCACCCCTAGATGTCCTGCCAGTGGTGTGTCATGCGCCAACCTCAGTAGGCTATCCCTGCACTCCCGTGGCACCACCAACTGGTCCACTACTCCGGACCCCTTTTGCCAACTACGTTTAGGGTCTTGAAAACGCCTATAAAGGATGCCTTCTAAATAAAAAAAATCTCCTGGCTGTGCATCGCCGTCCTCGTCGAGCTCTACAGCTCCATTAGCACACGTTTGGAGCTCAGGGTCCTCTAGTTGCAACCGACTTATATCTGAGGGTGCCAAGCGATCTAACTGCTCCCGGAGCAATGCATGACCTTCCCCGA
The DNA here is from genome assembly GCA_032716605.1 of Paralithodes platypus. Taxonomy (NCBI): domain Eukaryota; kingdom Metazoa; phylum Arthropoda; class Malacostraca; order Decapoda; family Lithodidae; genus Paralithodes; species Paralithodes platypus. The sequence goes on from CM064505.1 coordinate 21,587,086, forward strand.
TACTGGGCTGCTCCCTCTGTCTCTCTCGATGTACATAACGTTGCTGTCGTGGAGACTCGTCATGCCCAGCCTCGTCACTCTCGATGACAGGCCCAGGGGCTACTCCAGAATTAAGTAATGGTGCTAATACTGAATCACCCAGGAGAGCCGCCCGAGTCAAAACTCTTAAAACCAACTCCAGCTTTAGCCTCCTCCTGTTGATCGTTCCTCCGCTGGTCTGAAGGCGGAGGACTAGGCTGTGACACTTTAGCTGCCCGAGCTCGGGTGACAACACACGCCATGGGTTGTGTCTGGCACCGCTCGACCCACTCTTGCTCTTCCCTACTCACGTCGGCCGGCCTCTCGGCAACGACTAAGGGTAGAACCTCGGAAGCGGGCATTGCAAAGTCGTTGCCGAGAAGAAGGTCGACGCCCTCCACTGGCAGTTTCTCCACAATCCCGACATCCAATTCACGTGCCACACCATCCACCTCCAACTCCAACCGCACCAGCGGGTATGACCGAGTTGCATTAATACCCTGCACCACTACCACCCGAGCCGCGTTTATAGGGTAGCCAGTCAAGTTTTTCATCAGAGTCTGGGAAGCACCTGTATCACGCAAGACCTCTACTCCATGCTTGCGCCCCGCCCACATCACGCAACCCCGCCCTCTATGGTCGCAAAAAACATCCTGAGCAGGGTCGAGCCTCCCAGGTGCTTCTGCATTGGCTGTGCCTCAGCCTCTGACGAACTGCCCCAGGCAAACTCAGATGACTTCGGAGACACACCAATGTTGCAGGCCAAAGACACAGCTGCTGTAGGTGGTTTGCTAGGACAGACTCTTGCAAAGTGCCCCTTTTTATGACAATGATAACACTCCACCTCCCCTTTGGGCTTCCCTTGGTACTGGGAAGGGCCCGGCCCCTTCTTAAATGGGACGGTGCTAGTCTTGTGGTCAGTATTGGTATCATGGCTCTTGTACTTGTTTGCATAAGGTATATCACTAACTCGGGGGGGTGGGGCGTCACGCCCCTTGTTACCTGCCTCACTACGCTGGGCAGACCCGCACCCACGAATTAGTGATAGCCGGAGGTCAGCCATCTCAGCTGCCTCCTGTAGAGTTTTTGGGTTCTTTTCTTTAATAGTTAAAGTCATTTCTGCACCAGTACACTTATAAAACTGCTCGAGCAGAAACAGCTCAGTCAACTGTTCGGCCGTCTCAGCTTTCTCAGAACGTGTCCAGTTTTTAAGTGCATCTTTTAAGTCCCGGGCATGTTCAAGAAAGGTCACCTCCCTAGTCTTTGTAACACCCCGAAACTTCAATCGATATGTTTACGGTTGCAACTCGTATGCCCGTAGGACAGCTCTCTTCAATTCTGGGTAGTCAATGCAAGACTCTAAAGGCAGTGCATCATAAGCCTTCAGATCCTTACCCGTAAGTCTTGAGGAGACTAGAGCTGCCCACTTCTCTTCAGGCCAATTATGCTCCCTACATTTCTTCTCAAAACGATTAAAAAATTCTGTGACTTCAGTTTCACTAAATACCGGCACCAATTTGACTAATTGGGCCAAGGACTGTTCTCTTACTTGGCCCTCACGGCCCATCCAAGTCCCTGTCGACTCTGCACGAGACTTATCTAAATCTAATTTAGCACAATATTTCTCCGAGTCGTACTTAAGCTCAGCCTCATGCCTCCTAACCTCAATCTCATGCCTCCTCGTCTCATCCTCCTGCCTCCTGGTCTCATTTTCATGCCTCCTGGTCTCATCCTCCTGCTTCCTAGCCTCATACTTAGCAAGCTCAAGTCTAAATACCATATCTGGAGACAGACAGGAAGAGGGAGCTGCCACTACTGAAGGAGGGGGGGCAAAAACTGGGGAACCACCATGTGCACCACCCGAGGGCACTCCAATCTGCCAATTCTCATCCCTCTGTGGGAGAGTGCTAACCTCCGGTAACTGAGTGGACGGCACTGTGGGAGTCGAGTGAGAGGGGATCTGGGGAGGAACCCCCCCAAACGCCCTCTCCTCCGAAACCCCATGTCGCCCACGCAACACCCAGGAAATCAGCTCCCCCTTGGACATCCCTACTACATTGGAAATTCCCAAAACCTTGGCTATCAGGTGCAAGCCACAAACATCCACCCCAGTCAGCCTCTCCTCCGTCACGTGGTACCGCTTACTCACAAAAACTCTAGCATCCTCCTCACTGGTTACTAACGGCACACCTTCAAATGGCATCTCTCGCTCATCGTCAGTGCTAATGCACGACATACTGAAGTCCACAAAAAAATTCTCGAGACAAAAGTGTTTAACTTCCTATGCAAGCACTAATTACTAAATTAACTGGAGTCTCTTAAATGCTTTACTAATTGCCATACAAAAACAAATATTCTTCAATATGCACGCTAAAATACAAACAAACAAATGTTGTACAACTCTGCAAAAATTTATACTGTTCACAAAATCCTAAGCAAGGTCGCCATTTGTTACGACCTGGCACTCGGGTACACAAGGGCTCTCAATCAGGACTCTAATACGGCTCGCTGCCACAACGGAAACACACGATCCCAACCCCTGAGTACTGCCAGCCGAACAAAAAACACCAATACCCTCCAGAGTTCAATCTGCTATAACGGGGTATACAAGAACTCGGTACTAGTGTTCAACAACAGACTAATAAAGAGACAGGAATTCTCTAGTCTGGTCAACAATCAAACAAAGAAGTAAGAAACAACAACACCAAAGAATAGTGTTGGCCGAAGCCGAAGTAATCCACCCTTGACTAAGAACTTAAGAAGTCCTCCACCCTCTACTTCGGATCGGCACTATTACGTTACGTTAATTAATAGTCCTTAAGCATCGAGCAAGGAATCTTCTGAAAAAAGTTAGATGCTTCTCGGATGCTCGTAAGAAGTACGTATCGGATTTTGAACAGTAATTCAATAAGAAAAACACTGGCAATTAAATACTATTACAGGTTTAAATTGGCATAAGAATAATTAAAAGAATATGCAATAGTAAATGGCAAACATTAAAAAGAAGTACTCCGCAAATGCAAGGCAATAGCCTACTCGATTGTGCTCGTGGGCCACTAATCACTAAAGTAGCCAAGCTTGCAACACATGAAATCAATAGTGCATAAACAATATCATACATAAGGAAAGCTTCAATACTATTCTGTATCTACTAATCGAGTAAAGTCTAGCTGGGGTACTGTGGGCAAAAGGTAGCAGTGACTGAGCAAAAACGGCTCGTAGCCTAGCGAAGTCCTCACAACTGTTTAAAGTATTACGTTAACACTAACAAGTGCACTTTGAGAAATCCAGATCCCTTGTATCTGGTTTTCTCCCGGCTCCTTGACAAAGTAAAAACAAGCTGTTAATAAAATACAGGGTGGTTAGGCTCTTGCCCTCACGCACTGTAAATTATTAACTCAACACAGTCAGCCGCGAAGACAACCTAGGCTTCACTGAACCGAAACGAGTATGCAGGTTTATCGCTTAACCACTGCATCAAACAACAACTCGTAACACAGAAAAGCCTTACCCCAGTCTAGCATTACCTAGACTAGCAGAAACCAGGAATAATAATAATAACACACAGGGAAATGCATAGACAAGTGCAACAAACATAAATCAATCCTATTCTAAGTTAACCCTTCCAAAATAGGCTATCTAATAGGCATGTATCTCATGAGAACTCAAGCGATAATACGTTGGCTGACTAGCTCTGCACCAACGGGACCATGGAAGTTAAAAAGGGTAGGGAAAAGAGGAGATAAGAATGTAAGGTAGTAGAGAAAGTTCACATCAGTCAGAAGAATATATATAGTTAGCAAGGGAAATGAGAAGTCGCTCTGCCTAATGAGTTCTGATCAAAAAATGGCTAGACTTCCCTTTTTATACTCGGCCCTCTAGTGAGCCCAACGTGAACTACTAAGGGCCGCCCACTGACAATCATTACGTAATTTCTCTCTCTCCTCTGGGATAGACAAAGGCTTTCCTAGCACTGAGGGGAGGGGGGAGGGGGGGGGAGTGCTAGTGAGTTAGGCCCACCTCCCGCATGGCGCACCCACTGACCCCCAACTGTGGCTGCCGCTTCTCCCATCATTACAAATAAGTTTTACACACAATACTTATAACTAATGATATAAAATAGAACTCGTTGACTCAGATGAAAACAAAATACATATTCATATTACTTATAGTACAACGGCTCACATGAACTAAGTTAGGAAACTCTACATAGACTACAGCCAAAGTTCCTGCCCTGACGATCCTAGCGAGAGTGGGGCATGACTAGGCGTTCTGTACAGCATGCTCACACTGGACATGCGTCACACTTTCTATTAATTTCTGCAACATTCGCGGACTTTCCTCTAACTTTCACTCTGTTGAGCACCATCTTTCCTCCTACAAACCTGATCTTCTCTTCCTCACCGAAACTCAGGTGTCTGTAGCAACATCCAGCAGCCCCTTCTCTGTATCCTCCTACTTTCTCTATCCTAGTTTCAAAGCCAAAGGCGGATGTTGTGCATATGTGCACAACAAACTCACTTGCTCTCGTGTTCCCGATTTTGACTCCTCTGAATTCTCAACTTTATGGCTCAAACTTTCCTGTCATTCTCTTACTAAATATTTCTGTGCTGTCTATCTTTCCCCAAACTCTACCAACTTTCCCAAATTCTTTGACTATCTAAACTCTACAGTGGAATACATTCTATCCATTTCTCCTTTCTCAGAAATCTCCATCTTAGGAAATTTCAACGTTCACCACCGCCAATGGCTCTCCTCTCACACTACTGATCCACCTGCTGAACAAGCCTACGTCTTTTCTATCCTAAATGACCTAGAGCAGTTAGTTCAGCAACCCACCCGTATCCCGGATCGCATCGGAGATCGGCCCAACATTTGTGACCTGTTTCTAACTTCTAACCCTTCTTCTTATACTGTCAATCTTTTCTCTCCTTTGGGCTCCTCCGACTATAAACTTATCTCTGTCACCTGTCCTATCTCTCCAGTACGGCCACCCGATCCTCCTAGTCGGCGGCGCTTGTGGCACTTTGGCGCTGCCGACTGGGAGGCTCTTCGGCAGTACTTCTTTGATTTCCCATGGAATGATTTCTGCTTCCGTGGCCGAGGACCCTCGGAGAGTGCTGAACGCATTGCCGAGGTAATCCTATCGGGCATGGAAGCATACATTCCATTATCTTTCTCTCAGACTAATGCTATAAAATCTTGGTTTACTCACGCCTGTTCTACTGCTGTCCGCAATAAGGAGGAAGCATTCAAACGGTACCGACGCCTTAAAACTCAAGACTCTCATTCTTCATATGTTTCTGCCCGGAATCAAGCCAAATCTGTTCTTCGACTTGCCAAACACTCTTTCATCAAAAATAAATGCACTGAAATATCCAACTCTAGTTCTTCCCAAGCTTTCTGGCATCTAGCCAAAAACCTCTCCAATAATTTATCTTCCTCGTCTTTCCCTCCCCTTTCCCACTCTGATGGCACAATCATCACTTCTTCCTCTGACAAAGCTAAACTCTTCGCTCAAACTTTTGCTAGAAACTCCACCTTGGATGATTCCGGTGCTATTCCTCCCTCTCCGCCCTCCTCTCTCTTACTTATGCCTAATATCCTAATCTCTTCTAAAGATGTACTTTCTACCCTCTCTGGGCTTAACACTAATAAGGCGTACGGTCCGGACGGTGTTCCTCCTGTTGTTCTCAAAAACTGTGCTTCCGTGCTGACTCCCTGCCTAGGCAAACTCTTTCGTCTCTGTCTATCCTCTAACGTCTTCCCTTCATGCTGGAAGTTTGCTCACATTCAACCTGTCCCAAAGAAGGGTGACCGCTCTCAACCCTCCAACTATCGTCCAATTGCTCTCATCTCTTGTCTTTCTAAAGTTTTGAAACTATTCTTGCTTCCCAATTTCTTAAGCATTTCTCTTCTCATAATCTGCTCTCAGATCGCCAGTATGGCTTCCTTAAGGGTCGCTCTACTGGTGATCTTCTTTCATATCTTACTAACTCTTGGTCATCCTCCTTTCGGGACTTCGGTGAGACTTTTTCTATTGCACTAGACATATCGAAAGCCTTCGATAGAGTCTGGCATAAATCTTTAATTTCTTAACTACCCTCCTTCGGTTTCTATCCCTCCATCTGTGCCTTTGTCTCTAATTTCCTTTCCGGCCGTTCCATAGCCGCGGTTGTGGACGGCCATTGTTCACTTCCTCATCCTATAAACTCTGGAGTTCCTCAGGGATCTGTCCTATCTCCTATTCTCTTTCTAATTTTTATAAATGATCTCCTCAACTGTACCTTAATTCCCATCCATTCATACGCAGACGACTCAACCTTACACTACTCCATTAGTTTTTCAGAATGCCCCAGCCAGCAATCCCTCAACGACAAACGTAATGAAGCCATAGAACTCTTAAATTCTGATCTAAATACTATTTCCAATTGGAGCAGAGAAAACCTTGTTAACTTTAATGCTTCCAAAACCCAATTTCTCTATCTATCTACCCGTCAGGATCTCCCAGCGGACTATCCCTTATTCTTCAACATTACAAAAATCAACCCTTCATCTTCTCTCAATATTCTTGGTGTCTCTTTTTCTTCTGCTCTCATTTGGAAGGACCATATTACCAGTCTTGCTAAGGCAGCCTCCCAGAAACTGGGTGTGCTCAACCGCCTTAGGGGGTTCTTTTCCCCTGCACAGCTTCTTGCTCTGTACAGGGGCATAGTGCGCCCTTGTATTGAGTATTGTTCACATGTGTGGGGAGGTTCTTCTCACACCGCTCTCCTAGAAAAAGTTGAAAGGAAGGCCTTTCGTATCATTAACTCCCGTCCACTCACCAACTCTCTGCAATCTCTCTCTCTCCGCCGCAATGTTGCATCTCTCTCGCTATTCTATCGCTACTATAATAATCAGTGTTCCTCAGAGCTATCCCAGTGCATACCACCTCCTTTACATAGGGCACGTGGTACCCGTCTTGCAACTCAATCCCACCCGTACTCTGTGCAACTCTCCAACCCAAGAGTGAAACGTTACTCTCAAACTTTGTTCTACTCAACAGCTGAGCTCTGGAACTCTCTCCCAGAATCAGTCTTTCCCTCTTCCTATGACTTAAATTGCTTCAAACTCCGTGTGTCCAGGCATTTTGGCTCGAACGTCCCTTGATTTTGGCCCTGTCACTCTTTCAACTATGAGGGAGGCACTCGCTATAGGCAGTTATGCCTTTTGCCTCCCTCAATCACATAGGACAAAAAAAAAAAATCTACGTCCTTTTGCTGCTCATCCTTACTCTGGTAACTGGTTGCAAGTAACGTAGACATTACTACTCTCTTTTTAGCGCAAAGAGGAAGGATAGGCGATGCATTATTTATATATATCTTTATGGTAAATCTTATAGGTTAATAGTAGGAAAGACAAATATTACACCTAACGAGCAACCTACCTAATGAGCATACACTACACAGTATACATAGCCTACTGCATCTCATCTTGGTGTTATATGATTTTAGCCTATGTATTGGAAAGCTTTATGTCTAAGCAGTAGGCTACAACATATTACAAGTTTAGCTCTGTCTGTTATTCAGGGTCTTAGATCCAAAACAAACAAATAGGCCTACACAAGCTGTTAGCGTTATCGCTAGCTTCAACTACTGTGTTTTTTTTGTTTTTATTATATTTGTTGTAGAAATTTATCGGTTTGGTTTAGCGTTAACAAAGTTTACTTTTGAGTTAGTGAAATACCAGTCATCAAAGCCAACTTTTCGGTTTGTGTGGAGAGAGAGAAACTTGCGTTGTACGGTATGTTATCGTACATCAGTCAACCCAGCGAAGCCGTCATAAATCGGTCAATATCTAAGTTATTATTTATACTAGTCTAATTAATGTCCTATGACCATAGGGTCGTCAATACGGAAATATCCAGTCCCTTGCATCGAATAGGGTTAAAAGGCTGCAAACTATTTAATTTTCATACCCCTTCTTCATCATAACAAAATCATCTAAATGTAGCTGAAATCACTTATAAAAAAGATATCGCAAGTAGTGAAGCGGTTTCAGAGATATTTTAGGGCATGTCTGACACCTGGGAGAGCCTCGTACCTTGTCCACTTGGGTATCTCTGTTTATACTCCAATGTGTCGATCACAGGCGGAGGAGGAGGTGGCGGCTGACGAACTCAAACTGAAAATAATAGTGCCCTGACAGTTCCAATTTCCTGACGAACCACAGACATTACTATTGATGCCGCATTTTTACCTTTGATTATGGCTAACATTATACGCTTATAGGCCGTTTAAGAGGAGATGGGTCGTTTTGGTATAAAACAAATCGACAGGTTAAAGGCATTGAGCAATAAATATTAAAAAAAAAAAAAAAAATATATATATATATATATAATATATTGTTACGACCGGGGCTACGAATAAATCAAGGGCACTTAAAGATTGGACTAGTAATAGGGCACTATGCAACAACGGTACGCTAGATCCAAACCCTCGAACTTATATGCCGGCGAACAACAATACCTATACCCTCCAGAGTTAATCTGCGATAATGGGGTATCCTTAACTGGGCATAAATGTACTCTACTTCAGGCTAACCCACACTGGTATAGCCTGATAACAAACACGATGCAAGTTACGTTAAAATGCATAAAAAGGAATCTATGGAAAGATCAAGTAAATCACTGCAAGATTTAATACAATAAAAAGATGCTTCAATATAGTTACTCTAAACAACAATAAACTCTTCACTCCTATCTGAAAGAAAGTGAAGTATAGTCCTACAGCATAGACCTGGAAACTTCTGAAGAAAGTCTGATGCTCATAAGATGCTCGTATCTAATCTTGAACTATATAAAGGCAGGAGGCAGGACACAACACGTGTAAAACGAATACACCAAAAGATAGGACATATAATGTTAACTGACACGAGAATACTATAAGTGCGCAATGGTAGCCATGCTCGACACCAAAAGAAGTACTTCCTCATCAACGAAACAGTCTGCTATGGTTGTGCAACTCAACAACAACCTAGACTAATAAATGCTGTGAATAATAATGCGTACATAATCAAAGAGCTTATATTAAATACTAATAAGTGTCTACTCGATTAATAATGTCTAGCTGGAATACTCTAGGTAAGGAACTGTGGTTGAGCAAGACAGGCTCGTAGCCTAGCGATGTCCTTAAGACTGCATCCTTTAGGTTACGTTAATTGACTAGTGTGCTCTCTTGATAGATCCAGATCACAAGTATTTGGTTCTATCCTTGCGACCCTCTAAAGACAAGCAAAGAGGCAGCAAAGTGTGGAACTGGAACAGGCTAAAACACTCAGTCAACACAATGCTGCACTCGTAAAGAACGCAAGCGAAAAGACAACACAGGCTACCACAGGACCGGTCGAAGTCGTGTAGGTATAAGCAAACCATACACACATCGGGGACAACGACTACAGTTACCTTATCCCAGTCTAGCATTAAATCAAAGAGCAGAAACACTAAATCAATAATGGAGACACACTATGTTCCCAACCTCTACTAACTAAGAACCCTCAAAACCTAGTCTAAGTACATGTAAATATCTCAGAGGACGGCGCATACAATACAATGGGCCGGCTATGGAAACCGTATGCAGAACCCAAGGGGACAAGTAATTGAATAAAGGTGAGAAGCAATGGAAAAGAAGAAGGTCAGAGAGAGAGACAGTGGTAAAGGGGGTGATCGGGAGAGAGTATGCAAAGGGATGTTAGAAGCATGCGCGCCAAGCCTGTCCTGAGGAGAACAGCTCCGGTGGACCCTCATACAGGAGGCAAGTCACACAGGAGCCCACAAAGGCGCGATGGTTGGCCAATCACGGGCCGGTACATCACAAGGCAGCAGGCCCCTAGGACGCGCCAGGAACCGCCAGCCAATCAAAGGCGAGGGAAAGCCCGCGCGAGCGGGAAAACTCCTCCGAGCGAGGCAGCACATACATACACACGCACATATTACCACCACGCTCTCGCCTCTCTCTCTCTCTCCTTAACTCTACACAATGCATCTTATATTCTATTAATGATATAAAATACTTCCCGTTGTCACAGACGAAAACAAAGACCACCACTGGACTGTCTGTGACACTGCGAGCACAAGGAAAGAAAGAACAACATTCTCGGATAACTGTAGCCCATTTCGATGTTCCTGGCGAGCGCTAGTGGCTAACGAGAGGCGATTCTGCCAATGCTAGAAGACGTCACACCCCGCCCAAGATATAGGACGCTCAACATTAGGCGAGCACTATATCTGACAAGGCAGAATGCCGACAAGACCCGCCACACCTAGCCACTCCACCAGAAATGAAATGCAAAGCTCAATTCTTACATAAAACAACATATTAGCATAAATAAAATCTTATAACCCCTCCCAAACATAATAGTATAATTTAGCCTGTTATGCTCCCTGAGCGAGCTTCACAGAGCCCAGCCTACTAAGTGAAAGACAGGTTCAACTTAGGACTTTAGCTATAACATTGGCAACTTATAATTAACTATCAAAAAGAAAGAGTTTTTATGTGATTTTTTTTATTTAATTTTAATGTTGTTTTTGACGGCTGCTCTACAGGGGCAAGCCTAGTTTTTCTCCACTCTCAACACACACTGACTGAATGGCGAGGGTTCTCCTGCAAACATACCCTCCCGGAACAAACAATCAGCCAAAACATTATCAGTGCCCTTAACATGCCACACATCCAAATTGTGTTCCGGCAGCAAAACAACACCTGGCACTGATAAACTGCCCAGTTCATCACAAGACTGGCACTTCTCTTTGTTCTTTCCGGCAACGGGACCTGCCAATAACCTTTCACTAGTTCTACCTTCGTGATAAATGAGGCAGCCCCGATGCGGTCTATGGTGTCGTCAAGTCTAGGTAATGGATAGGCGTCTGTCATGGATAATGCACACACACTCTTGCAATCAACACACACACTGATCTTGCCACTCAACTCAGGTTGCAAACTCACTGGCAACGACCACTCACGATATCCCTTATCCCTCAGACCCTTTTTCCATATGTAGTCTAGCTCTGCTTTCACAACAGGCTGTCGAGCAGGATTTATACGGTAGGGAATTAACTTGAGCCTTGCACTGTCTCCAGCCTCCATGTCGGATTCTACCCCGTACATCAGGCCTGGAGAAGCAACAAACATGCGGATGTACTGCCACAGCCTAGTAAGCAACATCTCTTGGCGCTCAGGAACAAGAGGTTGCAACTTATCTCGAAGAACAACATGCCTAGTGCCCTCCCACAACCCAGCCGAGACCGCAGTTTCTAAACTATAGTCTCCCTCCTTCTCCACCTTCCTCCCTAGAACAGCCAGGTCATGGGAGGGACAATCACTACCCCCTGTGCAGTCACTCCCATAGTTCATAATTGCTAAGGCTTCCCCGCCGATACCGTACATGCGCACCCCCTCAGTCCTTGCAACTACATCTGACTGCGCAGCATCACCGCCTTCAGCGACATGGCCAGATACAGTCGGTCTATGGTAGGGCTGTTGCATAATACTAGAGCAGCATTGGGAGGCTATACGACGACCGGGCGCATCCACTCCACAGCCAACCTCTCCAATCTGTTCAATGTCCTCATTCTGACCACCACCCTTGGCAGCCATGGGCCGACCCTGACCTGACACCCATGCCAAAGCCTCGTCGCCCACCTTGAACCACCGAAACAACGGGGCTAACGGTCTACTAACATTCAAGTGACCTGCCAGCGTAACATCGTGCACCGCATGAGTTGTGAGGCCTGGGTGCTCGGCACGACCAGTGGGGTATGAACCGAGCCGGTGCTGGATCGCTGCACACTGCTGCTCAGGCAGGTGCTCTAGCGCTTCCACAGCCACCAGACTCGTGTCCCCCGCCCACTGCTCCGCCGAGACATGACAATCCCAACTCTCCTCCACCTGTGCCCCACTGCCCCCTTCTCCTTCTCCACCTTGGCCGCTGCAGACCAACGCAGGGACAGTAGGCTGTTCAGGTGGTTGCCTCACAAACTCCTCTAACAGGTTCGCATGACATGTTTCTCCGTCCTCATCTTCAATTGTCCCCTTCCCACAACTCTCCTCCACCTGGGAACCACTCTGTCGCGGAGTGCCATCACGCCCTTCCATGTCCCTAGGGGGGACAGGTTCTGGGGCCACTCCGGAGCTCACCTCTGGGTCAAGTACTGAGTTGCTAAGAAGAGCCGCTAGATTAAAACTCGCAAAACTCCCAACTTTAGCTTCTCCTTCCGACCGTTCATCCGCTGGTCTAGAGACTGAGGAATAGGCTGTGACACCTTGGATGCACGAGATTGGGTGTCAACACACGCCCTCTGCTGTGATTGACACCTCTCGACCAACTCCTGCCCCTCCCTACTCACGTCGGCCGCCCTCTCGGCACCGACTAAGGGTGGAACCTCAGAAGCAGGTACCGCAAAGTCGTTGCCGAGAAGAAGGTCGACGCCCTCTACTGGCAGTTTCTCCACGATTCCCACATCTATCTCTCGTGTCACACCATCAACCTCCAGCTCCACTCGAACCAAAGGGTATGACCTTGTAGCATTAATACCCTGCACCACAACTACCCGTGCCGCGTTTATAGGTTGGCCTGTAAAGTTTTTCATCAGAGTCTGGGACGCACCTGTATCACGCAACAACTCCAACCCATGCTTGCAACCAGCCCAACTCACGCAGCCACGCCCTCTATGGTCGCAAAAAGCATCGCGGACAGGTTTCGAGCCTTCCGGACACTCCTTCACTGGCTGTACCCCCGCATCTGACATATCACCCCGGGTAAATGCAGAAGACCTCAGAGACACCCCAATGTTGCTAGCCAAAGACACGACTGCTGTAGGTTGGTTACTAGGGCAGGAACGTGTAAAATGACCCTTGTTATGACACTGAAAACACTCTACTTCACCCTTGGACTTCCCCTGAGGTGGGGATGGGCCCTGACCTTTCTTAAATGGGACGGTTTTAGGTTTGTGATCAAAATTGGTATCATTGCTCTTACTTTCGTTATTAAATGTTGCATCACTGACTCTGGGGGGTGGAGTGTTGCGCCCCTTGTTAACTGCATTGGTCCGTTGTGCAGACCCGCACCCACGAATCAGTGACATTCTCAGGTCAGCCAACTCAGCTGCCTTTTGTAGAGTTTTAGGCTGTTTCTCTTTGAGGTTCAAAGTCAGGTCGCCGCCTGTGCACTTGAAAAATTGCTCTAGAAGGACTAACTGCTCAAGCTCCTCGAATGTCGTCACCTTCTCTGACCTCAGCCAATTTCTCAATGCATCAGACAGTTCCCGGGCATGTTCTAGAAAAGTGCACTCACGACCCTTCATAACACCCCGAAACTTCAACCTATATGTCTCTGGTTGTAACTCGTACGCCCGCAGAACAGCTTCCTTCAGTACCTCATAATCGATGCAAGACTCCAAGGGCAACGCATCATATGCCTTGAGTCCTTTGCCAACCAACCTAGAGGAAACAAGGGCTGCCCACTTAACCTCGGGCCATTGGTGCTCCCGGCACTTCTTCTCAAAACGCAGGAAAAACTCGGTGACACCCGACTCGTCAAATGCAGGGACTAACTTAAGAAGGTGCGATAAAGACTGATCAAGACCTCGATTCCCAGAACCGAGACGCTGCCCTGTCGACTCCACCCGAGACTTCTCAAGCTCCCTGTCTGCACAGTACTTCGTAGCCTCAACCTGAAGCTCAGCCTCATGTATGGCCTTTCTCTCCTCAGCCTGAATCTTAGCCATCTCAATCTGGAAGATCATATCTGGAGTTAAACCTTGAGGAGGAGGAGATGCAACAATTGGAGACCCACCCAGTGATCCACCCAGGGGCAAACCACGCTGCCAGTGACTATCGGCCTGCGGGAACATACCCGGCTCCGGAGCCCGAGGGGGCGCCATGGTAGGAGTCGAGTGGAATGGGGGCTGGGCCGAAGGTGCCCCAGCTCCCGCTCCACCCGAAGCCCCACGCACCACACCGAGCACACAGGCCACCAGGTCACTTCTCGTCATGCTGCTAGTGCCAACATGCCCCATGACCGTGGCCAAACACTGGAGACCATACCGATCAATCCCCGACACCCGGTCAACAGTAATAGGCATCTCCAGAAACTTCCTTGCATCCTCCTCACTAGTTACTACTCTAATGCCTTCTTATAAACCCTGCTTCTGCACCTCAGAGCCTGCTTCCCATACTGTGTCCTCACTGTGCACTGATCCGTCGTTCGACATAGTGTCCACCGAAAATTCTCAACGTTTATAAAAAAAAGAAGTACCTAAACTCTCATGTAGCATTATTCACTCACAAATGCTTGAAGACAAATCAAGTGCTATACTACGTTGCCAAAAACAATTCCGTGTCCAAAATATTCCTCAAAAACAAATGTCCAAAAATCCTGCAATTAATTTTTAGTTCATTTGGTATGACGACTAAAATAAGATACTAGGCAAGGTCGCCATTTGTTACGACCGGGGCTGTATACGAATAAAACAAGGGCACTTAAAGATTGGACTAGTAATAGGGCACTATGCAACAACGGTACGCTAGATCCAAACCCTCGAACTTATATGCCGGCGAACAAAAACACCTATACCCTCCAGAGTTAATCTGCGATAACAGGGTATCCTTAACTGGGCATAAATGTACTCTACTTCAGGCTAACCCACACTGGTATAGCCTGATAACAAACACGATGCAAGTTACGTTAAAATGCATAAAAAGGAATCTATGGAAAGATCAATTAAATCACTGCAAGATTTAATACAATAAAAAGATGCTTCAATATAGTTACTCTAAACAACAATAAACTCTTCACTCCTATCTGAAAGAAAGTGAAGTATAGTCCTACAGCATAGACCTGGAAACTTCTGAAGAAAGTCTGATGCTCATAAGATGCTCGTATCTAATCTTGAACTATATAAAGGCAGGAGGCAGGACACAACACGTGTAAATCGAATACACCAAAAGATAGGACATATAATGTTAACTGACACGAGAATACTATAAATGCGCAACGGTAGCAATGCTCGACACCAAAAGAAGTACTTCCTCATCAACGAAACAGTCTGCTATGGTTGTGCAACTCAACAACAACTTAGACTAATAAATACTGTGAATAATAATGCGTACATATCAAAGAGCTTATATTAAATACTAATAAGTGTCTACTCGATTAATAATGTCTAGCTGGAATACTCTAGGTAAGGAACTGTGGTTGAGCAAGACAGGCTCGTAGCCTAGCGATGTCCTTAAGACTGCATCCTTTAGGTTACGTTAATTGACTAGGGTGCTCTCTTGATAGATCCAGATCACAAGTATCTGGTTCAATCCTTGCGACCCTCTAAAGACAAGCAAAGAGGCAGCAAAATGTGGAACTGGAACAGGCTAAAACCCTCAGTCAACACAATGCTGCACTCGTAAAGAACGCAAGCGAAAAGACAACACAGGCTACCACAGGACCGGTCGAAGTCGTGTAGGTATAAGCAAACCATACACACATCGGGTACAACGACTACAGTTACCTTATCCCAGTCTAGCATTAAATCAAAGAGCAGAAACACTAAATCAATAATGGAGACACACTAAGTTCCCAACCTCTACTAACTAAGAACCCTCAAAACCTATTCTAAGTACATGTAAATATCTCAGAGGACGGCGCATATAATACAATGGGCCGGCTATGGAAACCGTATGCAGAACCCAAGGGGACAAGTAATTGAATAAAGGTGAGAAGCAATGGAAAAGAAGAAGGTCAGAGAGAGAGACAGTGGTAAAGGGGGTGATCGGGAGAGAGTATGCAAAGGGATGTTAGAAGCATGCGCGCCAAGCCTGTCCTGAGGAGAACAGCTCCGGTGGACCCTCATACAGGAGGCAAGTCACACAGGAGCCCACAAATGCGCGATGGTCGGCCAATCACGGGCCGATACGTCACAAGGCAGCAGGCCCCTAGGACGCGCCAGGAACCGCCAGCCAATCAAAGGCGAGGGAAAGCCCGCGCGAGCGGGAAAACTCCTCCGAGCGAGGCAGCACATACATACACACGCACATATTACCACCACGCTCTCGCCTCTCTCTCTCTCTCCTTAACTCTACACAATGCATCTTATATTCTATTAATGATATAAAATACTTTCCGTTGTCACAGACGAAAACAAAGACCACCACTGGACTGTCTGTGAATATGCGAGCACAAGGAAAGAAAGAACAACATTCTCGGATAACTGTAGCCCATTTCGATGTCCCTGGCGAGCGCTAGTGGCTAACGAGAGGCGATTCTGCCAACGCTAGTAGACGTCACAATATATATATATATACATATATATATATATACTGTATAATATACAGTATATAATATATACATATATATTATATATATATTATGATACCACATTTGTGTCAGAAAACATTCAAATTCACATAGGGTTTATAGCATAATAATACATATTTGGTTCATATTTACTCATGCACACACACACACACACCCACACAACATTTAGGAATTACAACTTTCAATTACTTATATTAATCATAAAAATGCAAACAGCTTACATGACGCTACCGTATTTCATTATAAACTGCACAGGATGTATTTACCTTTTAAAGAAACATCGGAAATTTTATCACCGAGTAAAAATTAAGCAAGTGACCATAAAATCCAGTTGTTAATGATCGTACATGTATTTACCAGGATATTACCCTGGAATACTGTGTGTGTGTATGTGTTTGTGGGTGTGTGTGTGAGAGAGAGAGAGAGAGGTTGAGTGTGAACGTTAAATATACTTGCAAGCGCGCACAGTTTATGCTCGTAATTGTGCAGTGCATATTTGCGATATATTTTCTGTATGTTCCAATTCTAGCTCCGGAAATTGCCTTATAGCTTTTTGGTATATGTTTATTAAGGAGACAAGAGGCAGGCTGCCTGTAACGAGTGTCTCTCCCAAAGTCAAAAGAGTGATAGAGCCAAATTCAAGGGACGTTGGAGTCAAAATGCCTGGAAACATGAAGTTTAAAGCTTGTAGATTCAATTGTTCAATATCATGGAGTCAGGTTTTACTTCAAATTACGAGTGAAACATCGAGACATACGAATGTTGTAACCAGCTCGTTCGTAGTCTTACTTTCGTATAAACATGGCGCCTGGTACAACACAAATTCAATCCCAATATTATCTACCCGTTATTACATCGGGATTTGAACACAGGACTTCAACATTACTATACCTTGTTCCATATGAGTATGCCTAAACTCTTCAACATTGACCTCAAAACTCACAAACGAATAGAATAATCGAGCTAATATTACTACAATCTGGGAAGGGTCAGCCAGGGAATAGATGTGGAAAATTACAACCCATTTGCTCAACCCCTTGCTGAGTTAAGAGGTTAGGGTTCACGATTTATGGCCTACCAATTAGTAACAAGATATGAAGGTATCATTGAGTGTGTAATTATCTCTGTTGGCACGAGTGTAATTGTGTAGAGTTGTGTGTAAGAGTCGTATGTACTGTATGTTAGTTTATGAGTGAGTGATTGTGTGTGTATGTGTGTTTGTGTGTGTGTGTGTGTGTGTATGTGAAGGTAGTGGGTGGTAGGAGACTGTATGTGTGCATGTCTTGGTGTATGTATGTTGTGTGTGATGTTGTGCGTGTGAGTATGTGTGGTGTGTTGTGTGTGTGAAGGGGTAGTGGACGGTAGGATGCTGGCAGAAACAAACTGCTGCCATTAATTCAGGTTTATCACTAGTAAGACTGCACACTCACCATCACCACCATAACCATCACCACCACTACTACTACTACGAATATAACTACTACTAGCATCATCACTACTAGCACCACCAACACCAATAACATCACCATCATTATTATCATCATTACCATCACCATCACCACCACTACTACCAATATAACTACTAGCAACATCACTACCACCACTAACACCATAACCATCACCACCACTACTACTAGCATCACCATCACCACGACCACCACTAACACCATCACCATCACCGTTACTAGCACCATCACCACCAATTGCACCACCAACACCACTACCATCACCACCTACATCAACACGACCATCACTAGCACCATAATAACCACTAATAGCACCACCATCATCACTACCGACTGATTCCACTATAAACATCACCACTATCACCACTAACACGAACGTATCCGTCATCACCACTACCATCACCACTACTACTACCTTCACCATCCCCTTCATTACAATCACCACAACTACCATTACAACCACACCAAAATCACCAACTCTACCATCACCACCACTACCACCATCTTCACCACTCCCTTCATAATCATCATCACAACTACCACTACAACTACACCTATTTCACCAAAATCACCAACTCTACCTCACCACTACCACCACTACCTTCTCCATTCCCAGCTAACGTTAGCGTATGCATTATTGTGTACTAAATTACTATGACAGTATGACATATTTCCTTTGATAAATATATACTTAAGTAGACAATTTACAGTTGCTTACACAAGTTCTGTGCCCCTGTTTTCGTTTATGGAAAACTGTACCTAGATTAATATTATTGCTTTAGTATGTTATTATATAAGAACCCCATATCTCTCAACGCCCAACACAATATGAGTTATGCTAACCCATTATAGGAAAATCTACCCAATATCCTGCATGAATAATATATATATACTGTTCATATATATATATATATATATATATATATATATATATATATATATATATATATATATATATATATATATATATATTATATATTATATATATATATATTACCGGTATAATTAAGGGGAAGTATTTGTGCGTTTCTTTTTCTGAACCCCCTTTTGCCCATTAGTTCTAAGATTTTAAGACTTTCGCCCATTTTTTTGTCAATATTAAGACCTTTCCTGCATTTCAGGTGTCGATTATTTCCTGGCTAGCGATAGCGAGTTGTAATTTAGGAGGAACCGGCCCTAAGAAAAATTTACAAATTTATCTCGAAGGGGCAACTTGGGGATATTATTTATGAAGCTTGATCGAGGTCTAGGGGGCAAACTTAAACATATATATATATATATATATATATGTTAGTAAAGCCAGGTAATACATTTTCTTTAATGCATACGAGGTTAAAAGAAGTAGCACTATCAGCGTTCAATATTTTATTATTCAGCGTTCCAATGGTTCTGATTAATTTTCGTTGGGGTTCAGTCAGCAGGTGGAGGAGGTTAGCAAAATGCATGTTGATTCGACGTTTCGCTAGACATCTAGCATTTTCAAGAGAATGATTAACATGTTCAAAGTTACGGGTATATATACAGAAGTGTGGATCGGGGGGCGAGGAGAGGGCGGGGTTACTGTCACCCATTGGTTGAGGGTAGCCTGCGCACGAGTCGGGCACTGCTTCTGGTGAGTGATTGGCTAGGGGTGGGTGAAGTCATCGGTGATTGGCTGTTAGACATCCCAAGAGTAGATACTTGCGTACCTGGATGCGTAGAAGCAGGAAATGTTGAAGGGAGGTGGGAGGTGGGCGAGGTCATCGCTGGTTGGCTGCTAGACGTCCTGCGGGTAGTAGCTTGCGTTACTGGATGCGTGGCAGCAGGGGGTGATGAAGGAGGGCGAGGGGCGGGGGCCGTGGTAGTGTAGTGCCGCTTGGCTGACGGTAATATTTGTAAGTCAAGTGTCTGGTTGTTTATGCTGGGGCTTAAGAGGGGTGACCTGTTTTTGTTCTGTCCTTTTCTATCTTTCTCTGGCTTGTATCCATTTGGCCCCATTCAGCCTACTGTTTTAAGATGTTTATCCCCATCCAGGTGTCAATTTTTTACTGGTGAGCGGTAGCGAGCCAGCATATTTTTATTTTTTGTTTGACAGCAGGCTAAATTTGTACATTTTTCGATAGAAGAATTTCTCCGGCGAAGCCGGATTTATTCATATAATGCTGGCTCGCTATCGCTCGCCAGGAAGAAATCGACACCTAGTAGGGGATAAACATCTTAAAATAGTTGGCTGAATGGGGCCGAATGGATACAAGCCAGAGAAAGAGAGAAAAGGACAGAAATAACAAAAAGCAGGTCACCCCCCTTATGGCTTGAATATAGAGGGCTTCAAGAATAGGGAGTCTTCTGGGATAATTTTCTTTGTCAATTATGGAGGTGTGTTTATTTAAATCGTTGCAGGTAAGGGGGGGGGGGGGGGGGGGGGGGGGTGGGGGGGCGATAGTGGTCCTTAATGGTTCCTGCCTTAAGGTGAAGAGTTAGCTGACAGGATAGACGAGTCTGAGTCATACCAATATAGGAATGAGGCCCACAGTCCCCATAGTTACAAGTGTGCTGGTATATCACATGGTCATCGTTCATCGGGCTCTTAGCTTTGGTGGAAGCAGATCTGTTACGGAGAACAAGGTTGGAGGTCTTGGGAGATTTATAGTAGATGATTAATTTAATTTTGGTGTCAGGGTTGGTGGGGACGACATGTTTGTTGATTATTTCTTTCATGACGGACTCGTCGGTTTTGTGGTCAGAGGACATGTAGTTATGGTAGAAGATCTTAATTTCGTCTGACGGGTTTGTGTTAGGAGAATTTTGAGAGTACCATTTCTCAAGGTGGTGGTTAATGGTGCTGGAGACATCAGAGTTAGAGTACCCGTTATTTACCAGAACTTGGGAGAGTCTTTCAAGTTCCTGGTGGGTGTCTCCCCAGGTAGTGCAGTGTGAGAGGGCTCTCCTAACGTAAGCCGAGATGGTGGATAGGAGGTTACGGCAGGGGCATTCACTGTCACCATTGAGGCATTGTCCTGTGTTTGTAGGTTTGGTGTAGACTGTGGTTTTGAACCCAATATCGTTCAGTGAAACAAGTATGTCCAGGAAGGGAAGTTGTCCGTTGTTTGATTTCTCATAGGTGAAATTGAGTCCGGAGGAGGTCATGAAGCGTCGCTGGAGTTACTAGAGTTCATTGAGGTCCTTAACTTGCATGAAAATATCGTCAACGTATCTACAGTAGATGGCAGGAGCCATTGAGGACCACTATCTCTCCCCCAGCCACCCCCCCTCTCCCGCCTTACCCGCAACGATTTAAATAAACACACCTCCATAATTGACAAAGAAAATTAACCCAGAAGACTCCCTATTCTTGAAGCCCTCTATATTCAAGCCTTAAACCCCAGCATAAACAACCAGACACTTGACTTACAAATATGACCGTCAGCCAAACGGCACTACCCCACCACGGCCCCCGCCCCTCGCCCTCCTTCATCACCCCCTGCTGCCACGCATCCAGTGACGCAAGCTACTACCCGCAGGACATCTAGAAGCCAACCAGCGATGATCTCATCCGCCTCCCACCTCCCTTCAACATTTCCTGCTTCTACGCATCCAGGTACGCAAGTATCTATTCTTGGGATGTCTAACAGCCAATCACCGATGACTTCACCCACCCCTAGCCAACCACTCACTAGAAGCAGTGCCCGACTCGCGCGCAGGTTACCCTCAACCAATGGGTGACAGTAACCCCGCCCTCTCCTCGCTCCCCGATCCACACTTCTGTATATATACCCGTAACTTTGAACATGTTAATCATTCTCTTGAAAATGCTAGATGTCTAGCGAAGCGTCGAATCAACATGCATTTTGCTAACTTCCTCCACCTGCTGACTGAACCCCAACGAAAATTAATGAGAACCATTGAAACGCTGAATAATAAAATATTGAACGCTGCTATTGCTACTTCCTTTAACCTTGTATGCATTAAAGAAGAAAAAAAATATATATATACCGGTATATATACAGTATATATACAGTATGTATATGAACTCCACAGACAAACTTCCAGGATCACTTGTAGAGTTAAATATAATACTATTTTATACATACCATTTTTACTATAGTTGCCTAATTAAGGAGATAGAGGACTAATTAGATATGTAGCACACGAATGTTGCTATAAGTGCGCTAGACACCAGTTGCCTGATATAATGGATATAATGTGAAATCAAACATACCAATGGCATCGGGAATTCTTAATAACATTATCTGAATGATGCCAAGCACTTACTGTATGTGTACTTATGTAAAGTTATGTTGCTGTTTTAATGTGGTTAGCATTAAAATTATAAGTGACTTAGCTATCGCGGTGATGGTGATGTTGACACATTTGATACTCAGTTCCCATTGTGGAATGTTAAAGGAAAAGCCTGTGCCACATATCCGAACACTACAACTTGGCGGGTAATTGGTTGTGGAGTATGGCGGGCAGTTGTCAATTTGATACCGTTGTTTTTCGTTCAATAACGAATTTCTATAATGAAAAACACGAAGAATTAGAACACTTTCGTTAAATCTGACGTTGTTGCATAGAGAATAACGCATACACAAACTAAAAATCGATACACTGAACATTATTTGACCCATATACAAATTATATTCAGGAGAATACGCACTAACTCAGCTCACACTGCTCTTGTATATTCTTTTGGTAAGACTTGTCGAGACTGAAGTGTATGCGTGTGTATGTATAGTCATCCTCCTATGAAA
Source organism: Paralithodes platypus (assembly GCA_032716605.1). Classification (NCBI taxonomy): domain Eukaryota; kingdom Metazoa; phylum Arthropoda; class Malacostraca; order Decapoda; family Lithodidae; genus Paralithodes; species Paralithodes platypus. The sequence goes on from CM064505.1 coordinate 21,609,647, forward strand.
TGAGCTACAAGGTGGTGTCCCTCGCCCTGTGCGGTGTTGTCAAATATTCAAAGCTTTAACAACAAATGTTAGTTTTTCAGGCTATTAATAAATAAATTTTAGCTTTTATGACTATATATATTATATTACAATTTATAAAGGTTATGTGGTGTTAAGAAACATATCATTTTAAGGATATATAGAAGGAATTTATACAACATATGGCACGCTATTTAGAACATGTTGCCATTTTTCTGGGGACAGCTATAAATAGATCGAAGGAGTGGTAGGATATGCGACTCTGCCAAGTAATGTCAATGCGGTTCTGTTGGCTACGCACGCACTCACACACACCCCTACAGATACACACACAAACACACACATACATACACAATCTCCAAAATGCAATATAGCACAATGTAATCCCATCAAAAGAGAGAGCGAGAGAGCTGGATACCAGTAATGGCAATGCTTTAAAGGGTCTCAAACAACGACAACAACATCACCCAGGTAAGACGGTCACTAACCCTCATTCATAGCGCGACCACCATGGAAGGAAAAACTCGCAAAAGTTACTCTCATCTTCATAGCCAGGCAAGGGAGATGCTGTACAATGTAAATATGTATATACAAATATAGCCTACCTATTATTTCGTTTCTGTAACTTTCATACAAGAATACCAATAACCCTTCCAGACATACAAACGTCTTTTACATTTATTTCAAGTTTCCCTTCTAAATGTGGTTTTCCTTGGTTTCCCGTGTTCTAAAAGGTTTGTTTTGGTAGAAATCTGGCACCACCGCACAGGGCGACCTTGACCTCCTTGGAGCTCATTTCAGTTGAGTTTGACTATAGTAAGGGTATGTGTGTTTGTGTATGCGTGTGTATGTGTTTGTAATAGTGGTAAGTGTGAGTATTCTATTGTTGGGGGTAACTAGAGAGGTAGGGGGTACCACTGGGTGTTTGACTATGGGGGAGTGGGGAAGCGGTTTGTATGTGTGGGTGAGTGTGTATGTGTATGTGCTTGTGTATTTGCTTAGTGATTGTAAGTGGGAATTCTGTATGGCTGAGATAAAATTGATAGTGTTGGTGGTAATGATCGAAGTGGGTGGTTCAATTGGGTGTGTAACCCATGGGGGAGTGGGGAGGCGGTGTGTGTGTGTGTGTGTGGTAGAGTTGTATTTGAGTTATGTAAGGTTGGTTCACTTCGAAATGTTATTGTAAGGGGGTAACAGGCGAGATGAGTTGTTCAGTGGGGGAGGGGCGGGGATTCTTAGTGGGTTGAAAGGTAGATATGAGTGTGCATGCGTCTTTGTGTGCGTGTGTTTATTATTCTCTTAACACTCCCGTATGATAGTAATTCCAGGAATCTTTGCTCTGCTCATCTTTATTATTCAAAAGCTTATTTATTATTGATGTATGTAGTTGTAATACACACTTCATCACCAGTTCAACGATATAGGTCAGAATGGCAGATGCTTCATCATTACCCAATATGTTACACTTGTAAACTACTAATAAATTAACTATGCATTACAAACATATTACCAACAACAGCAAAATATGCCTTATTTCCCTAATTAAAAAAACTGGCAGAGGTAGAGCTGTCACCATAAATCCGGTACCAGCTGGTCGAATCTTTGAACCCTTAAAACCAAGTTCAGAGGGCTCAGTGTTCGGACTAGTGCACGGGCTAGGACGATGCTCCAAGTTTTTACTTTAAATGCTCTATCTCAAAAATGGCTTAATAGTTTTAAATTTTACTATAGAATAAAGTAAGTTTGTTTATTTAATTGGAATTAAATCACAAATTTTGTCGGTGGAGTTCAAATACATACTGTATATCGGTAATAATGAAAAATAAATAAATAGATAAAATAACGTCCCCTTAACACACGCTTGAGTTCGAAGATCTACGTGGCCGCAATAAATGATGTAAAGTTAATCATAATAACCTATAAGTCAAGCCCCTCATGGTCCTGGGTGGGTAATGACCCGCGTTATTGGATAAGCTTTAAGCCCGTTATTAGCCTCACACGCCCACACCAGGCTTAAAATGGGCGGGCTTTGTTCGGTTGACATTAAGCCTTAACCCCTTCTGTACCGGTGCCATCCTTTTAACCTCATTCTGGTTGCTATAAGTCGATTATATTCAGTTTAATCCCCCTTAATTATTAAGCTTGAGCCAGGGTGTAATGAGGCATATTATTGGGTAAGCAAAGGGTAATTAAGCTTAAGCCAGGGAGTAATGAGGCATATCATTAACTAAGAAAATCCCATTAGAAGCCTAAACGACCGGCATCAACCCTTCCTACCCGGGCTGCCTTAGGTAAGGACAGAGCGGCTGAAGGGCCGCTACCCGGTATGCCTTACCTAAGGCATTTGCTTGAAAGCGTGCTTTGAATTTCACGCGGGCAAATTTTACTTTGCGGGGGCGATCGTAGCACCACCAAGCCTCAACTACCACGCTTATCAGTTCCTACGTTGCCGCCATTGAGAGCTACAGCAAAAAAATGAATTCCGACGCGTCCGATACCGTGCAATCTCCCGCGCATCCCAGTGAATACCCCGCTTGCAACATCTACGCCTCTGCCAACCGAGAAGAAAAAGAAACTAAGGAAAGTGAAACGTATGCTAAGTGACAGTGCAATACACCGTGAACTTTTCAACCCGGATTTGAGCAGTGGTGAAAGCTCTGTGGACAAAAACCTCTATATTCAGAGTAGAAGTGGGAGCGAAATTGACGATTTTGTGGGATTTGGTGCTGATGACAATGTTGATTTATTTGAGGGGGGTGATAGTAGTGATGATCCTGATGTGGAAGTGGTGGAGGAAGGTGCTATTGAAGTACCAAGTGTGCTAGAGCCAACCCCTTCGCCTAGTTTCGTAGGTCAGGGTAGGCCTAGGCCTAGCCCTAGCCCTACGCCTGCCCCTTTGCCTGCCCGTACGCCCTTGAAAGTGGGTAAATACTTCTATAAACAGTCTTTAGTGAAAAGTGCAGCCAAGAAAGCACGCAGGGAGGCAGAAAAAGTGAGGAAAGGTGTAGATAGTGAGAGTGACGCCGACCCAGGCCTAGCAACCACCCGCATTCCTTTGTCACGACGCCTTGACCAGGGACGCCGGGCCCTCGGCTTCATCTGTCCCTCAGGATGACCAAAGGGCCTCTACAAGTGCGCCATTGGCCTCCCACAGTGTACCACCACAGGCCCCGCATCGTAGGTCATTATTTCCTGCGGAAAAGTCCACGGCTAGCCGCAAAAGGAGCCCAACTCCCGAGGCCGAGGCTCCCATTGCTCAACCTCCCGCAGCCCCACGCCGCCGTCGCCCGGTCTATTCTTCACCAGAGTTGATTCCTGAAGAGGCTGCTGACGACCCCAACATTGCCCCAGATGACCTGACATCGCCTGAGGAAGAGGAAAACGAAGAGGAAGAGGAAGAGGAAGAGGAAGTCCCGACAAGAAGAGTCAAAGGACCTCGAGGTCGTGGACGTGGTCAGCCTGCCGACGCCGCTGACCCTGGGCCTGGGCCTGGGCGTGGGCGTGGGCGTGCAGGGCGTCCGCCTGGGCATCCGCGTGGCCAAGGGCGTGTGCCAGGGCGTCCAGGGCGTGTGCCTGCTGCAACTCCACGTCCTCGTCCTCGACCTGCTGAAATGTTTGTGTGGTCAGATGGGGCGGATTTTGTGCCAGATTTTCCTGCCTTTGACGAGGTACAACAGGGTTCTGGGGTGTCACCAGCATATCCCTGTGGCCCAAATGCCACCCCCAGTGAACTTTTCTGTGGCTTCTACGACAATGAAGTCATGGAATACCTTGTCAAAGACACAAATCACCACCAGGCTATCTGTTCAAACTTTCTTGGCAGGAAGACAAGTGCAAAGATGGTGGCATGGGGAGCTCTCACTGTGGCAGAATTATATGTGTTCTTGGCACTCACAATGCTGATGACACACATAAAGAAGCATGTTCTGGCCGACTACTGGATAACTGGCGACCTCACAACGACTCCAGCATTTGGCAAATTCATGTCAAGGGATAGGTACTTCGACATCCTCTCATATTTCCACCTAACAAAAAAAATGCATGTCCACGAGCCCGACACACTCTGGAAGATCAGGCAACTGTATGACATGATACGTCATCGGTTTTCCACCTACCTGATTCCATTTCAGAAGCTGTTCATCGACGAGTCTCTGGTCCTGTTCCGTGGTAGGCTGCACTTCCGACAGTATATCCCGTCAAAGAGACACCGCATCGGCATCAAGCTCTTCGTCCTCTGCGACTGCAAGACGGGATATGTGCTCGACTTTATAGTCTACAGCGGCAAGGGTGGTGAGGTGGAGATTGACCCCCTCATTGATTTTGGCGGCGCTGTGGTAAAGAGGATGATGGAGAGGTACTTCCATGACAACCACGTCCTCTATACCGACAATTATTACACGCCGCCTATCCTCGCCAAGTACCTCCATGACCGCAAGACCGGAACTGTCGGCACAGTGAAGGGGAAGAGGAAGGGCATGCCAGCCTACCCAACCAAACTAAGAAGACGGACATCTTCCATAAGAAGAGTGGCCCCATCCTCTCCATCCACTGGCATGACCAGCGCAAGGTCAACCTCCTCACCACATGCCACAAAGCAGAGATGGTCCCCACAGGGAAGGTGGACCGAAAAACAAAGAACCCTATCACAAAACCAGCTGCTGTTCTGGACTATAACCTGAACATGCGCCTCGTCGACAAGTCCGACATGCAGATGGGCTTCATAGACTGCCTGCGAACATCTTGCAGGTGGTACAAGAAGTTTGTCCTGCATACAGTATATATGTCTGTCCTCAACGCGTACAACATCTACCGTTTGAGGTGTCCAGTCATCAAGTACAAGAGCCTGCGGACCTTCCAAAAGCAGCTGATACATGAGCTCCTGGTAAAACATGCGGGTACACCAGGGAGGCCACTACAAGGACCAGGCATGATGGACAGAATAGGGGTGTGCCGACTTCTTCAGAAAGCACCAGCTCGTCGCCCTTCCTTTCCAGGGTCCTAACAGCCGAATTAGGATGCAGAAGAGGTGCTATGTGTGCACCCGCACAACTCGACGACCAAGCAAACCCACAAAAACCACTTGGCAATGCCTCGAGTGTCAGGTGGGACTGTGTGCTGGCACCTGCTTCAATGATTTCCACACTCTGGCAAACTATTGAAGTGTAAGTGACAGTGATAGTGACACTCAATAATAATAATAATAATATAACTAAGTATAAGTGAAAGAGACACATAAGTAATAATAAGTGCCTTCAGAACAATATGAACAAGTGAAAGTGACACTAAAATATATATTCCTAACAATAAAGAAGTGAAAATTACACTATCAATTACCATAGTCCAGTATAAATAATCATAACTACTATAAAACTAAGTCTAAGTGAAAGAGACACACATAAGTAATAATAAGTGCCTTCAGAACAATATGAACAAGTGAAAGTGACACTAAAATATATATTCCTAACAATAAAGAAGTGAAAATTACACTATCAATTACCATAGTCCAGTATAAATAATCATAACTACTATAATAATGAGTATAAAACTAAGTCTAAGTGAAAGAGACACACATAAGTAATAATAAGTGCCTTCAGAACAATATGAACAAGTGAAAGTGGCACTAAAATATATATTCCTAACAATAAAGAAGTGAAAATGACACTATCAATTACCATAGTCCAGTATAAATAATCATAACTACTATAATAATAACAATAAAACTAAGTAAAAGTGACAGAGACACAAATTACTTCAGAAAAATATATTTATTGAGTGAAAATATCATAATAACAATAATATATGACATAATAAACAATAGAACACTAAAAATCGCTTCCCGCCATAATTCAAGGTAGAGCGACAAGTCAAAACGTTCGTCGTAGCCTGGGCCGCGGTTGAGCGTTCGGACGCGGCGAGGTAAATACGCGGCATAAGTTTCCTCCACTTCCATCACCATAACTCCTGAACTACTTGAGCTAGAGAGCTCTACTCAACGCCATTCTACGCGGAAAGGTAAGGCGCCCATTTTGACATATGTTTGATTAATGTAGGTAGTATATTAAGCGAGATTAGCCTTAGTTTACTTTTGTTGTGTTTTCAGCCAGATCGCCCGGATACAGCCTCCGTCCTTAAGAAAGGCTGCCCGGGTAGGAAGGGTTAAGGGGAGAATTGCATTTATTTGTTCATTTACTTATTTATTATTATCTAGTAGTTCATAGTTTCTGAGATGAAGGGGTTGCAAACTAGGGGCAAAGCAAACCCTGCAGAGGTCCTGACAATGCAGGAAAGGGAACAGCCTACCATAGCCAAAATAGCCGCAGTTAAGGAGAGCAGAAGAACCAGGAAGAAAATGCAGCAGAAGATGATAAGAGAAATCACACAGTTACCCCGAGTTTCTCATGTTCTAGTTAGTCTAGTACCCACAACAATGAAACAGTCTACCCAGTAACCCAACAGGGAAGGCCTAACCATGCTCTAATCCCTGCAGGAATAGGTCAGTCTACCCGCCAAAGGTCGCCACATCCGGGGCACCGGAGCACCTCCCAATCACACGGATACCTGTCCAACCAATGGCATAGCCTGGGACATACACCTAAGGCGAATACGCAACAACAGCGGGATGTATTATACAACGAGGAGGATTTTATGCAAATACAACATCAAGACCCAGTGCAGTACCTCTACCAATGGGACCAAGAGAATCGCCTCTACAGTATCTCACTTGAGGAATGGAAGTAGGAGAAAATTAATCAAGAGGAACGACAGCATGGCCTGTAATCTAAGAATAGTCAGGAAGTGTGAATAAAAGAAAAACAAATATCCTGCAACCATGCAAGCCTTTTAAATAAAGAATATCATTTTAAGATATAGAGTATAACCTTATACGGTACATGTATTATTAGGGTAAATCTATTTAGGAATAATGATTGCCTTCACAATAAAGAAAAGAATGAAATCCCCATGTCCCAACTATATTGAAATAGGTCAAATTGAGGTCAAATTTTAACCCAAATATAGCCTGACTGAAATTGAGGGAAAGTGTTCAACTACGGTTCCTACCTTCCACCGGTCTAGCTTTTAGTGGGTAGAGAATAGTGTTGTAGACTTTCTATAGTACAAGCCTGTCCCTGTAGTAAAGTCCAACTAGGGTGGCGAACGAGTGTGTGTTAGAGAAACCAGGAGCAACCTTCTCCCTTTGACATCCAGCCAGAAGAAGAACTACGAGTCCTACGTCGTCCAGATTCTCCCTCATGGAAATTACTTCTCCTCTAACCCATACTTTAAGTGTCTCTGTGTTTTCTAAGTGTTGTGAATTATTGTGAAGGTAATATAAAACATGCGAGTGTTCAACTTAACTTGTTCGTAGAGATCCGCTTCTAGGATTTTCCCTTGTCAATTCATTACACGTGTAGATTTATCTAATTTTGATCCGTGCCGTGTTTTATTTAAGTACAGTGTATTTTCTATGTAATTCGCGTTCAAGTATTTGTTCAATAATTTTTTCTTACGTTATATACTCAAGATTACACGTGTTTCTTAGTGAATGCTCTCAGATTTTATTGTATTGTAATATTAATCATTACGTGTCCAAGTCGAAGTGAAGTGTAAAACGAAGCTATTTTCCTTCTAAATAACCTAAGCTTAACTCTTAATCTCAGAATCCTATCACATCCATTTCTAACCAGAGACTACTGTATAGTATAAATAATCTATATTCAAGATACTTAATTTGTGTTAGTTCTAGTGAATAATCTAATCATATACGTTGATCGATCGGACTATGTAATTCTTTCGCCACCGATTTAGGAATTCAGATTATACATTCCTTGATTCATCAAGCCTCTATGTTTGGCTATTGATATATTACTACTTCGTTTTGTAATTAAATCATTATAATAATAATTAAAGATATACTAAAGCGCTACTTAGTTCAGCGTTCCATCCAGCAGTTTGTTAATCTATTCAAACTCCTTCTGATGCCATCATCTTTGGCTATTCATTAAATACTACTTTGTTTTGTATCTAAGTTATTATAGCTCTTATTAAAGCTGTAATAAAGCGCTACACAGTTCTGCGTTACTTTCAGTAGTTTGTTAATTCATGCAAACATGCTTGTCTATAGCTAGTTTTACTGTTATAATTCATTCACTACATTTACTGTGAATCTGATTTCCTTATTCAGTGTAATATTAGCTCATCAACGATTGAATTTATTTTTTGTGTGTCGTGTGAGTAATTATTCACAATAACCCTTTGATAGTTAAATTCAGAATTAAATTATCTTTCCCCTAATAGTAAAGCGAAATTCATATCTTCTATCCTCGATTTAACATTGCACTAAATCAAGATTATATTTAACCTGACCTCAGTCCGCCTGACCTATACCCCCGAGAGCGGTATCTTTGAGTGTCCACCTGAGTGCGGCACTGTTTGTATTTATCGCCGTGCAGCCTAAGGCGCAGCTGAGAACTTGACCTCAGTTGCCCTACCTTGTAATTACTATACTATAGGTTTGAGTCCCAGAGGGAAGAATGAAAACCTAATATTTAGTAGTGGCCCCGAAATCATTGACGATATGCCTATTAGTATAATAGTCCACTTTCAAGCGCGCGCGGGTAGCCAGTTTGAAACGCCTGCCGCGTGGAGAAAGAGTCCTAACATCATAAGTGCAACGCTAATTCTCTTATGGAATCGTCTTATGATTGGGGTACTCACTACGAAAAAACTTCGTAAAAAATAAAAAATAAAAATTAACCTAAAACTTGTTATATTAGTGCTTTCCATCTCGGTAGATTTCTTGCGTGGATTCTATCCCTGATGCTGCTCTTAGAGACGCCATACTTCCTTCAGTGACATATTAGGACTAAACTCAAGACATCAAACGAATGGGAAGGGGATGGAAGGGAGGGCCCTACATTGTCAATGATTTCGGGGCCACTACTAAATATTAGGTTTTCATTCTTCCCTCCGGGACTCAAGCCTATAATTTATTAGTGGCCCCTCCATCATTGAAGATATGCCTGATATCTCAAGACTGGAGGGGGACATTCGTGACAATATCAAACCACTAACAAACACCATAGGTAGAGACAAAAAATCATATAACAATTTAAGTCTTTATTGCTTACATACAATAAAAGTAAAAAATTGGAAAGAAAGCAGTGCGTTACTTCAAAGAATATCTGCTTGTACTTGACCAACTATGTACATATGATAGGATCTCGCATTGAGATTCATAAACATTTGTTGTTTTAGGAACTTGCTTGTATTCATATTCAACTATTACAGAAACACATATCCTTGGATTACATCTTCTGTCCTTAAAGCTATTTGTACATTACATATAATTTGTACACTTTATGTTATACTATATAGTTGTAACTATGATAAATATCTTTAACAAAAGAAAAATATTTTAGAGCTGTAGAACCAGCTCGACTTTTACAGTATCACAGCTCGTGACTTCAAAATAGAAAAATATTCTAGAGCTGTAGAACCAGCTCGACTTCTTAAGTATCACAGCTCGTGACCTTACCACATCATCCGGCGGAGGGGCTCTAGGGGTCTTTTGGGCTTACCAGCACCCCCCCTTCCTCCTTTTTCTCCTTTAACACTCCATGAGCGGCTAGGTCGGTTACTTCTACTACCCGCCAAGCGGGTGGTTTTACCATAAACGACATTGTTTCCGTGCTCTTTTTCATGCATAAACAAGAGCCAGAGCGTAATACAATTATGTATCCCTGAAAGCGCGATAATTGAGCTTTCCAATGATACCAGAACCATCCTTCTACGACCACACGTTCTCTTGCAACGATCGTGCAAGACGAGTGCAAAATCCCTAAAATACGGTAATATCCTTACATAATTCCCTGTGTAGCGAGGCAGTGAGTGTGGATGTGTGTGGAGGGAACATCAGTAGTCGCGCGGGACCCGTGCCGAGCGGTAATGAGCCGACCTACGATCCTCTCATCGCTCGTCTCTCGCTCAGAGCCATTATTGCTCAAAAATTGCACACAGACTTAAGTCGGGCCCCGCTAAACAAGGGTTAAGATCAAACTTAATTATTAAGAACACATGGACTAACTAGAACCGCTGCCGTAACGCCACACAGGTTAGCTTTGGCTTATCCAGAGCCACAGATCGGTCTCGCGTCAAGAAAGTTTGGTTGGAGGCCCACAATTTAGTGTTAGCTATGTCCTCAATTGAATAGTTTTGTAAAAAATCTGAGAGAGACGGCTCACTTTCTGATAACATGGGCTCTGCCCACTACACCGGGATTACTTCCCCTAATGACGTCTGCGAGTAACGAAGCTAATTTCCTTCTTGTGACGCGAGTACCTGTGCTGCTTACCCATAAGAAGCCTGGTTGTTGAGGTTGTGCCACCCTCATAAATTTTATTAAAGCCTGCACCGGGCACAAAATGTGATGCGTATGACCGCGTTTGAGTGCCGGAACTGTAAATTCTGAAAATACATGATCACAATGTTCATATTTTTGCTATAAATGTGGGAGACGGAGCAATTTGTAAGTGTTCATTCAGTCTCCCAAACCTGAGGCAATTATGTTCATTCCTCATCGCCGCCAGCTCAGATACTCTGTTTCCTGTTGCTAAAGCCATAAGGAACACAGCATTCTTTAATAATGAGTCAAAGTCCGGCGTATGATTATACTTGCGCGAATGAAGCAAAGATAAAACTTTGTCCAGTGACCAGGTAGGCATGAGCTGACGTGGTGGTGGACGTAGTTTGGAACATGCCCTCATGTACCCTTTCTCCTCCTCCTGTGGTATGGATAGACCAGTAAGGTCATAAAAGGGGTTTCTAATGACAGACAAGTGTTTTTTCAGTGTAACTGCAGAAAAGCGCTTTTGTTCAAACAAATAGTCTAAGTACTTAACCCTTAATTAGCGGCGAGCAACATAAGTCGAGTTAAATAAAGCTGGACTATGTGGCGGCGCTCGACATAACTCGAGTGGCAATTTCAGCACGTAATGTGGCTGAGAGAGAGAGACAAGTGGTGGCAGGAGACTAGCGAGCGTATGACTGCTCCAGACCACCGCGGCGAACCTACTGACACAAATCTCAGCTCCCTCCTCCCTCTCTCACTCGCTACATACTCAATTATGTACTGAAAGTACCGAATTACCTGCTTTTTGCACTCGCGTTGCACGGTTATTGCAAGAAAACTATCCATCATACAAGGATCGTTATGGTGTCATTCGAAAGCTCTGTTTATGCCCTTTCAGGGATAGGTACTTGTTTTACGTTCTGGGTCTTATTTAGGCATGAAAATGATCACGTAAACAGCCCTATTTTGGCTAAAAACACCCCGCTGTGCGGTACACATAAATAAACCGCATAGGCCGCTCGTAAGGTGTTAAAGACCAGAGCTACTGATGAGTCTGTTTGCGCCGTTTCTATTATCCAGGTTGTGAAAGTTTTCCAATGAGACTGCCCAGACGTTCGCTACGCCCGGGAGGTAAGATGCATGGAGATGAATGCTCAACGTTTCGGCCAGAGCAAATATCTCTTCCGACAATTCTAGTAACCTCTGAGACCTCGTTGACCCTTGCTTTTGAATGCAGTGTACCGCGTTCAAATTGTCCATTCGAAAGGCTATTGATTTCCCCTGTAATGAAGAGCCGTGCGTTTGAAGGAAAAACAAAGGGACTAGAAGTTCCTGTTTGTTGATATGAAAGTTCTCATCTTGGGACCAAAGACCTTGACCCTGGTGGCCTAGGTTTGACTGATATCCCCAGCCTATCGTCCCTGAAGCATCTGTGTCTACCCATACGGTAGGTGGGGGAGAAACCCACGTCATTATTGAGTGCAATGTTTCCTTCCTTGCCCAGACCGACAGTAAGTTGTGAATTAACGGAGGAATGGTCCATAATTTTCCCTCCGGCAAGAGTGGGAAAAAATGTGTTGCCTTCCAAGATTAATCTCTTTACTTTCAACCGGCCCAACTTCACAGTTAGTTGGATCCAGTTGAGAGAACTGACCAGGGATTCCCATGTCCTCCTCTTCGTGTTCAGACTGTGGAGAAACCGAAACAATTTCCTGCGAAATCTGTTGCGGTTGTCCACACTCTGACTGAGAGTGAGATTGGCTGTGTCCCAGACCAGCCCTATCCACTGAATCACCCGTGTGGGAACAAGGTGCGAAGCCAGGTTGACCTTGAACCCTAGGGATAGTACATGAGTGATAATGTAACGGACATGGGCCTTGTAGGCACTGGGATTAACATGAATTATAATGTAATAGACATGGCATTGCTGTAACGAATCGACTCCATTACTACCCGGCAGTCGTCTTAAGCAGTACAATCTTTTGATTCCTTGATTTTTACCGTGGCCTTCCGGTTTGCCAGACTAATCCACTAGGCTAAGTTATTATCTAGCGGCGGAAGCTGTTGCATGCCCAATTGAATGTTCTGAAGTATGAAAGGAGCTTTAACTATGCAAATTTCGACACCGGGGGAGGTGTACTAACTCGCCTGCAAATGTAGTCCGGTTGTGGACTTGGGTAACTCTGGACGCGACAACATAGTACGTTGGTTAGGTTGGAACAACATTTTGGGAAACTTGCCTTTGGCTATTGACTCTTACTGCTAAAACATCAATATTAACAACTTTAAAAGAGGTCACCGGAGTCTTTGGTAGGACACCATGTTGATCCTGCCCACGTCCGCCGGGACGTAGCCTGATGACTCCCGTAGTGACCCTTGGGAAACTTGCCTTTGGCTATTGACTCTTACTGCTAAAACATCAATATTAACAACTTTAAAAGAGGTCACCGGAGTCTTTGGTAGGACGCCATGTGGATCCTGCCCACGTCCGCCGGGACGTAGCCTGGTGACTCCCGTAGTGACCCTTGGCATGACATACCTGCCTGGGTGTGTTCTGCGGAGTCTACCCTCGGATCCACACGCCTTCACAAGGCCCCGGGAGAGAGAGAGAGCATTGGAATCTAAAAGATGTGATGTCGCTTAGGATCGACGACTGCCTAGTGGTGACCGATGTCGCACCCTAACTTGGACGTTATCATAACCCATCCCCCCTTTACCTGTTATGTGGTGGTTAATGATTGCTCCTGCATCTGTTGAACTGCCTGCCTAGTTCAGTGTTCATAACCGAGGCTGTCAACACCGGGGAAAGGATTACCCGGTGGTAAATATTGCCGAGCAATCCTTTCACCATAAAGAGTCTCAGGTGTTGCCTAGCAAAGACAGCTTCAAACAAGGCTGTTCGTATGTCCTGGAGTGATCTCACCGGGTTGGGGAGAAGGAGCTGTTAGAATAACCCTTTTGTCTCACTTATGCCTTGATCTGTCTTAGACTCTACTGGTCGGGAGATGGACTGGGCAGTTTGTCGACTGAGTAAGAATGATGCAAACCGTCTGTACGCATTATCTCGTAACATAAACTATCTCTGGAGATCAATGAGGGGGGGAGTATTGAAGGGATCCTGAAAGTCCCATTGTGACAACTGTGGGGACTCAAGGAATTCAAAAATGGAAGAGGGAACACTTCCAGGTTGTGGATTCAGCAAATCAAACTCAATTTGGTTTGGTGGAGGGATAGTTTGGGAGGGTTGCGACGTTAATGCAATGACAAACTGTTGAGCCTCCTTCTCCCAGTCCACCCATGGACCATGACATACCTGCCCCAGGAGCACTTCCTGATTGCCCGACGGAAGGTGCGCCGGAGTTGTAACCAACTTCGGATCCTCTATTTTGAAGGAATCATAACCGTGGTCGCCGTAAGGCCGGGAGCATTCAGCACAACTTAGCTGCCTTGGTGAGGGAGGTAAAAGCTGAGCAGGTACATACACAAAATATTCATAATTCCAGACATTGGGAATAGCCTTAATTGGTACCTTTAAAATTCTACCCTGTGCATCTTTAGCATGGCACTCCTTATTCTTACTGGTCTCAAATACCCACTCACAAGGGACTGGGATCTCCCCTGCAATAGATCTATGCTCCGACCCCGATTTAGTTGATTTGACTGGAAACCAGAAACAATCTGATTCTTGCAATCGTGGAACAGTGGCACTTGTTTGTAGCTGTTTATCTATTGAAACGGGATAGAAAGCTGGGTTTGAACAATGATAAGGAGTAGTCCGGGAGGCGGTTACTGTGTTGGCTTCCGCCGAGGAACATGAATTTGATACTGTCATCGTAGGACAGACTGGATTTGGTAGTGTACTAAATTTGGATGGGATGAGAGCCGTGGAAGCAACTGGGGTTGTTAGCACACTAATGTTAGAAGGCGTGAGTGGTAGTACAGAAACAATCGGGGTAGCTCCCATGTCAACCATGGGGGTATTCTGAGGGGACAGTACATTCATTTTGGCTGGGGTGAGCGGTAGCACAGAGGCAATAGGGGGAGTTCCCATCATCGTTGTGGGAGTGTTTCGAGACCTTTTTGACACATAACATTGCCGCAAAACTTTTTGTAATACATTATCCAATTGTTTGGCTGTTACGCACTGACTACGGGTTCTCTTTAGAGACTTGGTACATACTTTCTCTACCTTCTCCTTATTCCCACCCTTCTCGCTATGTTCCGGTAAAACCAAGGAACGTTCTACTTCCTCCGGTGGTGCCATGGAATGTTCTATTTCCTCCGGCCCTCCCATTACCTTCACTGTCTCTGATGGCAATTCCCTTACCTTCACTGTCTCTGATGTAAGGCTGGCTGCCTTCTCAGTCACTCTACATCTTTTGTCCAGAATACGACCTAGCCTACTAGGTGCTATGATGCTACTCCCAGAGGAGCTGCATTTACTCGGTAGGAAGCCACTCCCAGAGGAGTCGCGATTACTAAATGTCTTAGATGTAGGTGGATCTTGACCTACTTGAGAACCTGAACTTGTGTTCTTATATGCCGCTGAACTGCGGTACCGCCCTGTGGTCGTGGTTGGTGAGCCTAAACGTTCTTCCTTTGGGTAAGGCAAATCAACTTTTGGGAGCATTATTTGGGATCCTTGTTGAACCAACTTTACCTTTGACCTATCCTTGGGACCCGATCCAATCCCCCCCGCTCCTGCCCCGAAGAGCCCGGGAAAAAACTCCGGCGCGTCGGGGGCAGAAACTGAGGGGAGTGGTCGTGAATCTGTCTTACACCTCTGCTGCAATGGCGGCTCTACAGGATGGTCACTGGCATGAGCTTCTGCCGTCACCCTAACCTTTGAGAGTGTCGAGTTATACTTTTGTCTTTTAGGAGACCTTGGGTCCTGGACTGAAGACTGTATGTCCTGTCGCCGGGGTGACCTAGATGTCGATCTTGGCCGGGTGCCTGGCGATGCCATGCGGGTTCTCTTGTGTTGGGGAGGGGGGTTTACCTCATTATATTCTGAGTCACTGCTAACGGCTAATAGCTCTACTACGTGTTGAGTTTTATCTGTATTGATAAAAGTTGCCTGTGTTGCAGGGGAATCATCATTAAAAGAGCAGAGAGAATGAGCTGTAACAGGTCTGCGTCATCGCAAAGTAACTCTACGTTTGCTACTCTTTTGGCATAGGAGGTAAATTTAGTTTTTATGTCGATCAAGACCACTAGGCACGAAAGATCTTGCTTACTAATCCATTCCGCATAATGGTCCGAGCACACTGGGCATTTCTGGGAAGTCCAGAGAAACTTAGACCTATCAATGCACTTAACACATCGTATACAAAGTTTGTGTGCAATTACCGGAACTAGTGAGCAGGTAGGTGTGGCACAAATGATAAACAGAGGCATTATGGTTGCTGAACCCCCCTCCCGCCGGGAATGGTTCCTTCCTGTCTGCTGTGCTGCTCAAGATGTGATGAGATCTGGAAATACACATTTTCAGGAATCAATGCTCATAAGGATAACCCGAGAGGTTTACACATCCTAACACCTTAAATACGCTGGAAAGTCAGACGTAGCCCAACTACTACTCTAACCTTTCGCCGTACTTATATGTGAAGATAACCCCCCTTGAGGGCTTCTTCGTCATAGAACTCCTTACCTGTGACTTGTGTCACTGACCCCTAAAATCTAGTTCCTTAACTATCTGATCGTCTATTTGGATTAGCGGAATACTTAAGGGCCACACTGGACTGTGCCGCCGGGCGTAAAATGTCCTGTTGTGTTAGGTTGATTTGGGCGAGTTCACCCGGCCTGGCCGAGATCCCTCCCGTCGGAATTAGCCTTTCCACCGGGAGGCGCGTGGTATAGCACACCACACCGGGTAACTTGGTATTATTCCTTTCCGCCTGCGAGGCTAAAAAACGGCATCAATACACAGAAAGATCGCCGGCGGGAAAAAACCAAACTAACCAAAGGTGTTGACTTATATGGGAAAGTCAGACAGCTCCAGAACCCACAAACCGTCAGGACGTCGCCTGACACCTCAAATAAATATAATATAAGATACATGAAAACATGAGGGAAACATCTTAGGGCTACAATAGTATATAGATTTTATAATATAAAATAGATACGCCTAGCCTACTAAGGAGACCCTTACTGAGGCTGGCCACGAGGCTCGTAGTAATCATCATCTTGGCTGGTTACCTTACCACCTGAAGACACAGCAGCAGCACCGGGCGAGGGCCCCACGAGAGAGGGGAAGCGCAGACTCGGACTCTAGAAGGTTCCACACCACGTATGACAACCCTTGAACTAGAGCGTCTGCTAATCAAAGATAATGCAACTGCCTCATAGAGACTGCCTGAAGCATATTCCTGCAGATATTTTAGCCTCCTAACTAGTATGTTAAAGCAGAGCTAAGGCGCAGAGAAACAAAAAGAAATACCCATGAGGCACTGATCCTGGGTGACATGTAGGCGCCTGTACAATCGTACCCTATTTTAACACTCCCTGCGGGCATACCAATGGGGCAGCCTGTGCTAGGTAATCTAAAATCTGTTCAATACAACTCAGATATATACAAATGAGCAAGGACTCACTGGAAGAGAGCAAACAAAGAATGTAGCGGAGCACTGGCTGCACACGTCTAGTCAGGTTGGCCGCGGGGAGAGGAAGGAAATATGGCGTCTCTAAGAGCAGCGTCAGGGATAGAATCCACGCAAGAAATCCACCGAGATGGAAAGCACTAATATAACAAGTTTTAAGTGCATTTATAGTCAATCATAAGACGATTCCATAAGAGAATTAGCATTGCACTTATGATGTTAGGACTCTTTCTCCCCGCGGCGGTCGTTTCAAACTGGCTACCCGTGGGCGCTTGAAAGTGGACTATTATACTAATAGGCATATCGTCAATGATGGAGGGGCCACTAATAAATCTTACGTTAGACACTTGATCCATATAGATATTGTCATTAATATTTATTATTCGTGTATGTATTTTATGTAATTGCGTATTTCCTAGTTTTATACTTTGTAGGTGACAACCATATTTAAATAGAGAACAAACCTTTTCAACTCTTTACCCTTACCCTTGTATGTATATTAAAATCCTACTCAATATAGTAGAGGTTTTAATACCCCATTTATGTATCCATGTTAAAGAATATATATGAGTGTAATTTATACTGTGTGTTTATTGTGTTCTTGGGAGAGTGATTGAGTAAATTAAAAGTAATATTCATGAAGCGAGATATGTTCCTGTTGATCAATATCCAATTCTAAATATCCGAATTACGGGTGACTAAAGAATACATAATAAAGCGAGTTGGATTACAACCCGACATAACAGTTTCCTTTCCAGACCACCATAAAACTTGAAATATATCCCTAAGATTCCTCATTGAGATAAATGTGTACATTTTTCAAATATATACATAGTATATAAATGATCAAACAAATAGGAATCTCCCCTTAACACCTTACGAGCGGCCTATGCGGTTTATTTATATGTACCGCCCAGCGGGGTGTTTTTAGCCAAAATAGGGCTGTTTACGTGATCATTTTCATGCCTAAATAAGACCCAGAACGTAAAACAAGTACCTATCCCTGAAAGGGCATAAACAGAGCTTTCGAATGACACCATAACGATCCTTTTATGATGGCTAGTTTTCTTGCAATAACCGTGCAACGCGAGTGCAAAAAGCATGTAATTCGGTACTTTCCCCATATAATTCAGTATGTAGCGAGTGAGAGAGGGAGGAGGGAGCTGAGATTCGTGTCAGTAGGTTCGCCGCGGTGGTCTGGAGCAGTCATACGCTCGCTAGTCTCCTGCCACCACTTGTCTCTCTCTCTCAGCAACATTACGTGCTGAAATTGCCACTCGACCTATGTCGAGCGCTGCCACATAGTCCAGCTTTATTTAACTCGACTTATGTGGTGAGCCGCTAATTAAGGGTTAAACTGAGTGACTAATGCTGTATATTGTGAATGTCATGTATGTGTGCGCCCTGGGACATTGGTCTTGGCCTGATATAAACTCTTGAACAATAAAACGTAACAATGAAAAGCAAGTACTATGTAAAGAACTGATGAAATTGCTCTATTCAATTCGAGGGCCGAGATTTGTGTCCTGGAGCGTGCTGGTATTGACGGGGGAGTGTGGGGCAGGAGGCATGGATTTCTGCGGCATATTGTTTGGGTTATCATCTAACTATTATTAGTGAGCGCAAGGCATGTATAAGGTTTTGCATTCATTTGCTTTTATAGCTGTTGTGTGTATGTGGTAATGCATTTTATTCGGTAAATGGATACGTGTGTAAATATGAATGTTATTTGTGAGTTTGTATGAATTAAAAATATGTGAGTGTGTCGTATGATTGTAAATGTGCAGTGTTATATTTATATAAGTTCAGTGTCTGTTTATGGTCTGGTCTGCATGCAATTAAGTGTGTACTATGTGTACATGTGTGTGATAGTTTGAATGTGTGAATGTGTGTGGGATGCGGATATGTAGATGTGTGTGTATGTTTACGTATTTTTGGATTTATGTAAGTATACCATTTACTTATACCGCAGATACTTCTGCTAGTTAAAATTATAATATTTTTCTTTATACTTGGGTTTGGGTGCATATCTCTGTTTTTCTTCATTCGCCACTACTTCCAATTTTGTATTTAGTATAGTAGTATTTCAGGACATATATACCAATAGGTATCATGTCCTCTTTGTTATGTGATAACCTTTTAACACAACTTATTCTTGTATTATGTATATTTGTCATATAACAATAAAACTATTTGAATTTGAATTTGAATTTGAATTTGAAAATTTGAAAATTTGAAAATATTAATGTGCGTGTTCTGGTGTATATGTGGGAGCGTGTATACCAGTCCATATATGTGTACGTGTGTGTATACTGTATAATTATGTGTACTGGTGTGTATGTGGGTGCGTGTATAAACGCATCCATATATGTGTAAGTGTGTGTATATATGTGTACTGGTGTGTATGTGGGAGTGTGTCCATATACAGTATGTGTACATAATAATAATAATAATAATAATAATAATAAACGGTTTATTAAAGAATGGCAGCCTCATGAGCTGAAAATACACATTTTACAATTTAGTGGATGAACATGAGATGTACAGATATGAGGATGGTAAGCTCAGTTTACAAACAAAATAAATAAATACAATAATGATGCATGTGCAGAATACAAATTATCATAAAATAACCATGAGAGTAAGTGATATACAGTACACACTCACCCTCCGGCGTTAGCATCGCCAACAGCTCCGCATCGCCACTGAGAAAACTCGATCCTAATTTGAGTATTTCATATCCCAATTTCCTTTATTCATTGCATGAACAGTAGTTAAGTGCTTGTTTAACCTCCACATAGTTCTGTAGTTACCGTGCATGTTATTTTATTGCTTTTCTGACTGATAAACATTGTTGTTTACATTTGTTATCCTAGCTTGTAGCAGACGACGCACGCGCACCTCTAATCGACCTAGCTTTGTATTTTCTTATTAACTCTAGTAGTTATCGTATTCAGTATCCTACTGTAGCTATATATATCTGTAATTGTAGTTGTTGCTTGCATGATCTTGTAGTAACCTTTGACTGATAACTTTGTTTATCTAAATATAATCCTGCTTGACTAGCCTACAGTGACACCAGTGCCATCTGTTGATACAGTATATTAACCCGTTGTGTGCAGTTACACTTTATTTTTATATAATCTCTATTTGGTGAATTGTATATTTAGTTACATATTCTATTATATATATATATATTTGTTTAGCTTTTTTAGGTAGGTTATCACCCCTGGTAGCCTACTTCTGCATATTTCATACTTTTTTGTTTTGGGATATTTTTGTTTTCGGTTAGTCTAGGCTATCATCCTTGGTGGCCTATTTCTGCGTACGGTACTTCAATTTTTAAATTTTCAGTTAGGCTATCACCGCTGGTGGCCTATTTCTGCGTACCGGTATTTCATAATTTTTGTTTTCGGTTATTTTTGTTTTCGGTTAGTCTAGGCTATCATCCCTGGTGGCCTATTTCTGCATACTTCAATTTTTAAATTTTCAGTTAGGCTATCACCGCTGGTGGCCTATTTCTGCGTACCGGTATTTCATAATTTTTGTTTTCGGTTATTTTTGTTTTCGGTTAGTCTAGGCTATTACCGCTGGTGGCCTATTTCTGCGTACCGGTATTTCATAATTTTTTTTTTCGGTTATTTTTGTTTTCGGTTAGTCTAGGCTATCATCCCTGGTGGCCTATTTCTGCGTACTTCAATTTATAAATTTTCAGTTAGGCTATCACCGCTGGTGGCCTATTTCTGCGTACCGGTATTTCATAATTTTTGTTTTCGGTTAGGATAGGCTATAACCCTTGGTGGCCTATTTCTGTTTAAATAAACATAAAATTGTTTTCGGTTCGGCTATCACTGCGTATTCAAATTTGTTTTTGTTTTAGTTTTCGGTTAGGCTATCACCGCTGATAACCTATTTGTGTGTATTTCAATTTTGTTGTTTTCGGTTAGGCCTATTTAAGTAAGTGAAGTGTTTTTAAAGTGAGTTTAGTGTTTTTAAAGTGAGTTTAGTGTTTTTAAAGTGAGTTAAGTGTTTTTAAGTGAGTGAAGTGATCTGAAGAAAGTGATCGTCACCATGCCTCGTGCCTGTACGAACTGCGCCGGTAGGTTTGGTGCTTCCATGTTTGCTCTTGCCGATCCACAAGTCTGCCGACTCTGCCAGCAACGAGAGGATTTGACAGCAAAATTGGATGAAGCCCACAACAAGATCAACGCCCTCACCAGGAAGCTGGAATCACTCCAAGAGTTTGTAACACTCAACGTTGGAGTATCACTAACTCCAATTGTTTCAACTCCAGCATCCACCACCGCCCCAACGTCATCTGCCAACAATCCAACACCTGCAGTAGACACTGCAGCAGATGCTTCTGACGAACCTGAGCCGACATCAAACCAGGACAGCCGCCCTGTTCACCTTAGTCTCTCCCCCACTCCTCGTGCAAGAAGCCTGCTAGCACGAACAGTACCAACCCCTCGCCCCCGTTCTAAACACTCCTCTCCCCGACCTGTACATAGAGTCCCGCCACCACAGGTTTCCGGATTTACACCAGTGAGGAACGGTGCACGGCCAACGCAGAAAAGGTCTCGTCTACCAGTCACAATGTCAAACAGATTTGAGATATTGGTAGAGATGGAAGACGAACCAGAAGAGACCAGGCTCGTTGGGGATTCCATCCTACGAGGACAGGTCGAAGAGTTCTGCGACAGAGTCCCAAATCAACGAAAAAGATTTTGCATCCCAGGAGCTGGACTGGACGACATTGTGGAAGCCTTCGAAGATACCACAAATGATGCAAATGAAAATACCCTTTTTGTCATCCATGCTGGTTCAAATGACGTCATGCGCACCAGATCCGAAGAGTTGATGGAGAAATATCGCAAGATGATCCAGCACTACAAAAACAAGTCAAGGAATATCATCATCTCAGGTATTCTCCCCAAGATCGACGCACCTGATAAATTCTACGACAAGGCCTTCAGCACAAATAGCCGACTAAAATATTTGTGTCTGAGGGAAGAAGTTGAATTCATCAACCTCTGGGACAACTTCTACAACCAGCCTACTCTGTTCCGCAAGGATGGCACTCATCTAAACCCTGTTGGTTCAGCACGCATGGGTCGTCTCCTACACGAAGCAGTCCGCAGCCATGGATCAAAAAACGCCATCAGAGAAGAAGCAGCAGTGACATAAATCATCCAACGCCAAGAAAAAAACAGAGGCAACCGAGGACCACCAGCGATAAGGACCGAAGACAGCGAGGACCGAGGACAGCCATGAACATAAATGTAGATCCGACAAGAACCAAAAATATTATTAACACCTTACGAGCGGCCTATGCGGTTTATTTATATGTACCGCCCAGCGGGGTGTTTTTTAGCCAAAATAGGGCTGTTTACGTGATCATTTTCATGCCTAAATAAGACCCAGAACGTAAAACAAGTACCTATCCCTGAAAGGGCATAAACAGAGCTTTCGAATGACACCATAACGATCCTTTTATGATCGCTAGTTTTCTTGCAATAACCGTGCAACGCGAGTGCAAAAAGCATGTAATTAGCCACTTTCCCGATACAATTCCTTATATAGCGAGTGAGAGAGGGAGGAGGGAGCTGGGATTCGTGTCAGTATGTTCGCCGCGGTGGTCTGGAGCAGTCATACGCTCGCTACTCTCCTGCCACCACTTGTCTCTCTCTCTCAGCAACATTACGTGCTGAAATTGCCACTCGACCTATGTCGAGCGCCGCCACATAGTCCAGCTTTATTAAATACGACTTATGTGGTGAGCCGCTAATTAAGGGTTAAAGAGCGTTCCGTGAGTTCTAAAATAACAAATTTAAAGGTTTTCTATGCAAACGCTCGTAGCATACGCAATACATTTTCAGATTTAGAGGAGCTAGTGTTTACAGAAAATTATGATGTGATTGGCATAACAGAATCTTGGCTCAATACAGAAGATAGAGACTTTTTAGCAGAGTATTCACTTCCCGGTTATGTAATGTTTGAGAAAAGCTGAATAAATCGAAATGGAGGTGGCGTTTTACTTTATATCAAAGAAAGTCTTAACCCTACTCTCTTGTCAAAACCTCAAATTGTGAACGTCGACGCATCTTTTGTGCTAATAAAGAATAATAAAGGTACAAAAATAATACTTGCATTAATATACAGACCTCCAGCTCAATCAGTGCAAACTGACCGAGAAATTTATGAACAAATTGCAGATGTAAGTAACTCGCAAGATACCGTAATTTTTGACGACTTTAATTTACCTGTGACCAAGTGGGGCGATACTCTTACTTCACACTCCGGACATGACTTGTATACGAACTTGCAAGAGAGTTCGCTTTATCAATTTGTTCGAACGCCGACCCGTGGTAATAACGTTCTTGACATTGTACTTGCAACAAAAGAAGAATTACTAGAGAATTTGAATGTTGGTGATGAATTCAGTAACAGCGACCATCGTACGATAACTTTCACTTTAAAGTTTACTAGTAACGAACCAAACAGTAGCATCGAAAAAGTCCCTAATTTCAAGAAAGCAAACTTCCATAAACTTAGAGCTATGTTTAAAGAAACTGACTGGAGCTTTTTAATTAACAATAATGACATAAATACATCTTGGAAGTTATTCGAAACCACTTACCTAAAAGCAGTGCAAGACTGCATACCATCGAAAATACGGCGTCCAGGCCATAATAATAAGCCCAAATGGTGGAATAAAGATATTTCAAACTGCCTGCTTGCTAAAAATTTGCTAATGATAGATTAAAATCCTCACAAAATGACAAAGAACGGGTGAAATTTGTAGAGCTACGACGCAAAGCCAAAAAGTTAATTAAGCAAAGTAAAAAGACCTTAGAGTTACATATTGCGAATCAAAGTAAAACAAACCCGAAAGAATTCTATAGTTATATCAGAAAGAAAAAAGTAGTTACTTCAACTGTTGGACCGTTAGTCGATGAAAATGGAGAATACACCAAAGACGAAGTACAAATGAGTAATGCCCTCAATACCTTCTTTGCATCAGTTTTTACAACAGAAGACCTCAGTGATATCCCTACACCATCGCCGATTCAGATTGATAATTCAGATGTTCTAAGCAATATCACCGTTACAGAGAGAGAAGTATTGAATTGTTTAGATAAACTCAAGGTAAATAAAACGCCTGGACCTGATACAATCTCGCCTAGAGTTCTGAAGGAAGCTAAGGATGAGCTCTCCAAACCACTGACTTTACTATTCAATAAATCCTTGCAGTCTGGCACTATGCCTGATCAGTGGAATCTAGCCAACGTAACACCGATATTCAAAAAAGGCAGCAAATCCCTACCCAGTAACTATCGTCCAATTAGCTTAACCTCAGTTGTATGTAAGATGCTAGAAACGGACATACGAGACAGACTCGTAAATCACTTAGAGGAAAATAACATACTTAAAGATACTCAACACGGCTTTCGTAAAAAACGTTTCTGTTTAACAAACCTCTTAGACTTCTTCCACGATATCCTCAACCTCTACGATGAGAGTAAAGCTGTAGATATTATATACCTTGATTTTCAAAAGGCCTTTGACAAAGTTCCCCACAAACGTTTACTGCTAAAACTAAAAGCGCATGGAATACAAGACGGTGTGTTGAAATGGATAGAAAATTGGCTCAGTGACAGAAAGCAAAGAGTAGTCATAAACGGTAAGGCATCTAAATGGACCAATGTAAGTAGCGGGGTACCCCAGGGATCGGTACTAGGACCAATTCTCTTTCTAATTTACATCAACGACATAGATGAGGGCCTCACCTGTACAATCTCAAAATTTGCTGACGATACAAAAATTGCAAATAGCGTACTCTCAAAAGAACAAGTTGACGATATGCAACATAATCTAGATAAATTGTCATGTTGGGCCCAAATTTGGCAAATGAGTTTCAATGCGGATAAATGTAAAGTACTACATATCGGATACCTAAATGAGAAAGCAAACTATTCGATGAATGGCACTCAGCTTAAGAATGTAAACAGAGAAACCGATCTGGGAGTAACAATATCGAGTAACCTAAAACCGAGTCAACAATGTTCAGAAGTTGTTAAGAAGGCAAACAAAATAATTGGCTTTATAGGCAGGTCATTTGAGCATAAATCCAAAGAAGTTATCCTAACCCTTTACAATTCCTTAGTCCGCCCTCTTCTGGAATACTGCGTTCAATCCTGGTGCCCTTATTACCAAAAAGATATAAACAAGCTAGAACGAGTTCAACGTAGAGTTACCAAAATGATACCTAGCCTAAAGAACAAACCATACGAAGAGCGTCTTAGAGAATTAAATCTATTTCCTTTAACCCAGCGCAGATTAAGAGGTGACTTAATTCAAGTGTTCAAAATCATCAAAGGCATCGACAATATGAACTGTAGTAAGTACTTCACTATCGACCAATCTAATTACACGCGGGGAAACGGTTGCAAAATTATTGGTAAATCTTTTAACTCACACGAAACTAAGAATTTCTTCTTCAATCGAGTTGTCAACTTGTGGAATGGGCTTCCCCGAAACGTTATAGACTGCATCACCGTTGATTCATTTAAACTCCGCTTAGACAAATATCTCGCATTAAACCTGCGACTGACTGCGTTTGTAAATGAATAACTTTATTTTATCCCCCCTCAGTTACTAACCCATCTGTCCCCTACTAACTTCCTAATCCTGCCACGGACATTAGTTCCAGGGCAGTAATTCCCTTTCCAATGTTCCCTTACCCACTCTGAACCACTGTTTGGACACTTGATCCTCAGTGTTTTGGAGGACAAGCAACCTAGAAGGGTCACTAGATCTGTTGTTGCTTGATTTCCTTTGTACTCCTTTATATACACATTTATTTACTTACTCATATACAGAACATACGTATATACACGTACGTGCGCACATACATATACATACATATATAGGAACATAAGAACATGCAGTAAGTGTGCACATGTCCGTATACACAAACGCTCACGTATGCACACAAACATACATACATACAGAAACTGTTTTGGTATGGTCAGGGTAAAGAGGGTGCAGCAATTCAAGTCCGTATATGGTCCGTATGGTCAGGTACAGCCTACTACAATGGGAGGTTAATCCTCGGTAGTGTAGGTGTGTGTGTGTGTGTGTGACAGAAGGCGAAATATGGAAGAGCTGGGCGTTCTATTGTTAAGGGTGGAAATACATGGATGAAGATACGCGAACACTTAATAATAGATAATGCTTATGCATAGATTTATAATCAGAAGTTGCGCTAGTGAGCAATATGTTCTCGCTCATATGTACGTATATTTACATACATATGTGCATATGACCATATAAATACACGTACAGTACATATATATATTATATACCTTATATTCTCAACCGGGCTCGAACCATTGACAGCACATACACACAGACATACATATACATAAATATATGCACATTACATGCATATATGCTCTTCTCTTATCCTACCTGATACTCTCAGCCGGGCTCGAACCACAAACAGTATACACTATAGACACATATATATATACATAAATAATGCATACATACATACACATATACGCACACATACATACACATATACTGCACATACATAGATACATATATACACATATACATAAACAAACTCAAGCAAATACATACACATATATACATGTGTGTATATATGTGTACTGGTGTGTATGGGGGAGCGTGTATACCCGTCCATATATGTGTACGTGTGTGTATATTGTCACGGCCCTACGGTGTTGAACCCAAGAGATTAAAATTCAAACCGGCAACACACAATCTGACTACGTATATAACTCCAGAATGATTGTTAACATAACAATGAAGAAAAGGATAATATCAAACACCAGTAATTTCGTATTAATTAAACTATAATTAACTAGGGTAAACGAACAGGTTGACAAGCACAATAATTCAGTTAATCAAAGCAATGATCTTTAACACAAAATACCCCAGAAGAAACACCAGAGTAACAGTGAATAAGAATTGACTAAACACACCGAATGAGAGCTTTGAGTAAATGCACTCATTAAAAGGAATAAACACACTAAGAAAACATTAAAGGCAAACAGTGAATCAACACTTAGTAAACTGAATATAAACTGTGAACCACAACTCAATCACAAATCAACACACGACACCATACAATACCACCACGGTGTAAAACACACAAACACCACTCACGGATATTAAATTAACATTGATTGACAGGCTACCGTGTTTAGATAATTATCGCCAGATAACGCTTGGACGACGTATCTACTCAAGACACGAATCAGTGTCCACTAAACAAACACATAAACACACACCAAATATATAGAACACCACACTCACTAGGGCTTGTTACACATACACAATATATAAATGCTGCCTCATCTCCCTTCTAAGGATACCAAACATTACACTCACCTAAGTGTCTTAACTCACGAAACTAGGAGTCAGCAAGCACGAACATACACAGGCCCGGACTGGAGCGAGGGAGCTTCCTTAAACTGCCTGCTTGCTAAAAAATTTGCTAATGATAGATTAAAATCCTCACAAAATGACGAAGAACGGCTGAAATTTGTAGAGCTACGACGCAAAGCCAAAAAGTTAATTAAGCAAAGTAAAAAGACCTTAGAGTTACATATTGCGAATCAAAGTAAAACAAACCCGAAAGAATTCTATAGTTATATCAGAAAGAAAAAAGTCGTTACTTCAACTGTTGGACCGTTAGTCGATGAAAATGGAGAATACACCAAAGACGAAGAACAAATGAGTAATGCCCTCAATACCTTCTTTGCATCAGTTTTTACAACAGAAGACCTCAGTGATATCCCTACACCATCGCCGATTCAGATTGATAATTCAGATGTTCTAAGCAATATCACCGTTACAGAGAGAGAAGTATTGAATTGTTTAGATAAACTCAAGGTAAATAAAACGCCTGGGCCTGATACAATCTCGCCTAGAGTTCTAAAGGAAGCTAAGGATGAGCTCTCTAAACCACTGACATTACTATTCAATAAATCCTTGCAGTCTGGAACTATGCCCGATCAGTGGAAGCTAGCCAACGTAACACCGATATTCAAAAAAGGCAGCAAATCCCTACCCAGTAACTATCGTCCAATTAGCTTAACCTCAGTTGTATGTAAAATGCTAGAAACGGTCATACGAGACAGACTCGTAAATCACTTAGAGGAAAATAACATACTTAAAGATACTCAACACGGCTTTCGTAAAAAACGTTCCTGTTTAACAAACCTCTTGGACTTCTTCCACGATATCCTCAACCTCTACGATGAGAGTAAAGCTGTAGATATTATATACCTTGATTTTCAAAAGGCCTTTGACAAAGTTCCCCACAAACGTTTACTGCTAAAACTAAAAGCGCATGGAATACAAGACGGTGTGTTGAAATGGATAGAAAATTGGCTCAGCGACAGAAAGCAAAGAGTAGTCATAAACGGTAAGGCATCAAAATGGACCAATGTAAGTAGCGGGGTACCCCAGGGATCGGTACTAGGACCAATTCTCTTTCTAATTTACATCAACGACATAGATGAGGGTCTCACCTGTACAATCTCAAAATTTGCTGACGATACAAAAATTGCAAATAGCGTACTCTCAAAAGAACAAGTTGACGATATGCAACACAATCTAGATAAATTGTCATGTTGGGCCCAAATTTGGCAAATGAGTTTCAATGCGGATAAATGTAAAGTACTACATATCGGATACCTAAATGAGAAAGCAAACTATTCGATGAATGGCACTCAGCTTAAGAATGTAAACAGAGAAACCGATCTGGGGGTAACAATATCGAGTAACCTAAAACCGAGTCAACAATGTTCAGAAGTTGTTAAGAAGGCAAACAAAATAATTGGCTTTATAGGCAGGTCATTTGAGCATAAATCCAAAGAAGTTATCCTAACCCTTTACAATTCATTAGTCCGCCCTCTTCTGGAATACTGCGTTCAATCCTGGTGCCCTTATTACCAAAAAGATATAAACAAGCTAGAACGAGTTCAACGTAGAGTTACCAAAATGATACCTAGCCTAAAGAACAAACCATACGAAGAGCGTCTTAGAGAATTAAATCTATTTCCTTTAACCCAGTGCAGATTAAGAGGTGACTTAATTCAAGTGTTCAAAATCATCAAAGGCATCGACAATATGAACTGTAGTAAGTACTTCACTATCGACCAATCTAATTACACGCGGGGAAACGGTTGCAAAATTATTGGTAAATCTTTTAACTCACACGAATCTAAGAATTTCTTCTTCAATCGAGTTGTCAACTTGTGGAATGGGCTTCCCCGAAACGTTATAGACTGCATCACCGTTGATTCATTTAAACTCCGCCTAGACAAATATCTCGCATCAAACCCGCGACTGACTGCGTTTGTAAATGAATAACTTTATTTTATCCCCCCCTCAGTTACTAACCCATCTGTCCCCTACTAACTTCCTAATCCTGCCACGGACATTAGTTCCAGGGCAGTAATTCCCTTTCCAATGTTCCCTTACCAACTCTAAACCACTGTTTGGACACTTGATCCTCAGTGTTTTGGAGGACAAGCAACCTAGAAGGGTCACTAGATCTGTTGTTGCTTGATTTCCTTTGTACTCCTTTGTACTCCTTTGTACTCCTTATCTCCGTCCTCCGCCTGGCTCAGGGCGACACTGATTCCGTACTCTTGTTTCCTAACACACATCTCCTTCCTACCCTCTAACTTTCGGCAAGCAAATGGAGTCACACAAGTCTTTTAACAGAGTCACACAGGCTCCTTAGAATATCTCTCATTCCGTGGGAAACATCTTTTCTCACGGTTCCAATATGTTAATATGCCCATAAAATTTCCCTTCCCACGGACTCCTAGGTGGTCAATACCTCCAGATACTAGTTGTTTGTTTGTGTAGATTAGCGATGCTTGGTCTCTGCTCCTCTCCTGCCACACATCACACCCTCCCCCTTAAAAGGAAATTTGACAGCAGCAAATTTAGGCATTCACATACATCTTTAAAATGCGGGTAAGGTGGTCAGCAATGACATTACATTTCCCTGGAATATGAATGATATTGAGGTGGTACTCATGCATGAACAAATTCCACCTTGCAAGCAATTTGAATGAGTTAATGTTCTTGCTGTCACAAGACACCGAATGTTTTACATTATGATCATCCTCTTGCAACAAGACTGCACCTGTCCCCAAATCACTTACATCTACGGCCAGTTTGAGCTTGGCACCTCCCACATGGTCAATACATTCCTTAATTCTAGGCAAATGGTAAGTGTCACTCTCGGTGATATCATTGACTTTCTTTACATCATTGCAAAACCTTTCTGACCCACCTCGTTTTTCTATGAGGGTGACGGTGAAGGACCATTCACTCTGGCATGGCTCTCTGAGGTCGCGTTGCTGCTTATCGTTGACCTCCTGGCGCGTCACCTTGGCTCTCGGGGTTGACTCGGCACGGCCGCAGCTTGACAAGCTCAGCATCTGCCACGCCCACGTCACGTTCCATCACCATCGTCCGGCTCGGAGCATTCCGGTGGACACCCTCCAACATCTCACCATCCTCTGCAACACCATCAGCAGCCACTGGAGCACCCGTGTCTTCCTTCACTGACATGTGTCCAGCCAAACTATCACCAAGCGCCAGGCTTATGACCTCCTTCTGGCCCTCCTTGGAATTCACATACCTCCAATCTTTCTCCTCTGTCACACAATCAGGAGGAACATTTTCGTGCATAGGCACCTCATTAATCACACCACACATCGAATCATTTTCTGCAGTCTCCTTCTTTCTCTGCAACTCTGGATCCGTTTTCTGCAACTCTGACAACTCGGTTATATGGTGATTAGTTAATGAGCTTACATCAGGTGTGCTCTCCTCACCTGAGACATATCCACTCTCTCTCACACCTTCATCTAGCGAGAACAATTTATCTAGCCTCACCTCATTTGGGCCCTCTAGCACACTTTGCACCCTTGCAACATCACTCCTTGCCAGCGAGAACAATTTCTCTAGTCCCATCTCATTAGAGCCATCTAGCACACCTTGCACCCTTGCAACATCACTCTTTGCCAGCGAGAACAATTTCTCTAGTCCCATCTCATTAGGGCCATCTAGCACATCTTGCACCCTTCCAACATCACTCTTTACCAGCGAGAACAATTTCTCTAGTCCCATCTCATTAGGGCCATCTAGCACACCTTGCACCCTTGCAACATCACTCTTTGCCAGCGAGAACAATTTCTCTAGTCCCATCTCATTAGGGCCATCTAGCACACCTTGCACCCTTGCAACATCATTTTTCGCCATTGCCACATTCATCCCATTTTTTTTGTGAGATATGGACCCGAACATAGTAAAAACAGGAAATGCATCTGGCACCTTCTTCAGCTCTCCTGTTGCAGCACAATCAGTAGACCTGGAAACAATTATAGGAGAAACATTCACCTTCCTCCCTGCTAAATCATTTCCTAACACAAGATCAATCCCAGGCACTGGCAATTCATTCATCAGTCCAAGTGTCACCATTCCTGTCACGAGCCCACTTCTCAGCTCCAAGTTTATGAGTGGCACAGACAGACTGCCCCCCACACCATGAATGAGGATGCTTTTACCCTCATAAACAAATTTCTCCAGCACCTTCGTTCTCATGAGCGTTTGGGCTGCACCTGTATCTCTCAAGATCTTCACAGGTTAAACCTCATCATTCTTACGAACAGATCCATACGACACAAAGGCAGCAAAGGTGTCATCCCTCTTTCTCTTCTCCTTCTCCTCATCTTCCTTATTCACACAGACTTTCCCCAGGATGGACATCAGAGCTACAGACTTAAAGTCTCTCATGTACTCAGCCTTACTGCTATCTGCCATAGGCCTATCCCCCATGCCCTTACGCCTCTGTTTAAGGAAACAATCACGTTCCACATGACCAACTTTATCACAGTAGAAACACGTCACCTCTCTCCTTACTCCCCTCTTATTACCGACAGTGGTAGGAGAAGCAGTGGGCTGCCATGGCTTTTCATTCCATTTTTGAGGTGGAATTCTCGGAGCCTGGTTGGCAACACTGTCATTGGTCGGTGACCTTGATGACGCATGGTACCGGTGATTGTTTCCCCTACTGTAGCATACCTTACTGTCTGAACCTATTTTGCGCGTCAAGACATATTCATCAGCGAGTGTGGCAGCCTTCTCGGGATTCATGGTACTTTTTCGAGGATATGTGAAGCTACTTCCCTATTGACTGTCCTACAGAAATCCTCCAAAAGAAAGAACTCAAAATGTTTCTCATAGTTATCTTTGATCTCCCAAGAACGCAGCCACCTGTTTAGCTCCTTTTCTTCTCATACATAAACTCCACATGTGTCAAATTATTTGTTTTATAGTGATTCCTAAACTGTAAACGGTAAGCTTCAGGCACTAATTCGTAGGCATGTAGAATGGTTTCCTTTACAGTCTCATAATCGCCACTCTGATCCACGGAAAGAGCAATGTAGGCAGCAAAAGCCTTTCCCTTTAACCCACTTTGTAACAAAAGAGCCCATTTCTCCCTAGGCCAGCCCATGTTGCTCGCGACTTTCTCAAAAGCCAAGAAGTATCCAGTAGGGTCTTCCTCACTAAACGTTGGCACCATACGAACGTGCTTAGTGACATCAAACGCACCGCCACCTCCCTGCTCATTCCGTGTCCCATTAGAGCACTCAAGTTTTCTCTCCTCCAATTTAAGTTTTGCCTGTTCTGTGTGTTGTTTTTCCATTTCGGTTTGTTGTTTTTCCTGTTCTATTTGAAGTCTCGCCTGTTCGTTTTGTTGTTTGGCTAACTCCAGTTGCCTTCTGAGCAACTCTACCTGGTCGTTTGTGTTTTGTACCATTTGTGATTGTGGTGCGTCTGTCACAATCTGTACCCCAGTGGCATCTAACCCATCCCTGGTGGTGGATGCTAACCCTAGTTTCTCTAACACCCACGACAGTAACTCCGCCTTATTATCAGGGACTAAGCTATCAATCTCTAACTTGTCTGCCACTAGTTTAAGCTCCTGCTTAGCAAGGCTAGAGACATTCTCGTAAGTGGGATCTGAGTTAAGAAACCTTTCTATGTCCTCATCGCTCATAAGAAACATCTTGGTCTGTTTTAATTGATCCGATTAAAGCAAAAACAAAATCAAATTCTTGTACCAGAAACGAGAGATGAGTAGCAATGCAGTACACCAACAAATCGTCTGAGTTGTGATTCCAGTAAAAAGCTAAAACAAATGTTTTAAAAGTGCTTAAGTTCGAGTCCCAGTGAACAGTCGCAAACAAAAAGACAAGTCCCTAAAGCGGGTACAAGCTCGTATAATCCTGGCAAGGTTGCCAAATTCTTGTCACGGCCCTACGGTGTTGAACCCAAGAGATTAAAATTCAAACACCGGCAACACACAATCTGACTACGTATATAACTTCAGAATGATTGTTTACACAACAATGAAGAAAAGGATATAAAAAAACAGTAATTTCGTATTAATTAAACTATAATTAACTAGGGTAAACGAACAGGTTGACAAGCACAATAATTCAGTTAATCAAAGCAATGATCTTTAACACCTTACGAGCGGCCTATGCGGTTTATTTATGTGTACCGCACAGCGGGGTGTTTTTAGCCAAAATAGGGCTGTTTACGTGATCATTTTCATGCCTAAATAAGACCCAGAACGTAAAACAAGTACCTATCCCTGAAAGGGCATAAACAGAGCTTTCGAATGACACCATAACGATCCTTGTATGATGGATAGTTTTCTTGCAATAACCGTGCAACGCGAGTGCAAAAAGCAGGTAATTCGGTACTTTCAGTACATAATTGAGTATGTAGCGAGTGAGAGAGGGAGGAGGGAGCTGAGATTTGTGTCAGTAGGTTCGCCGCGGTGGTCTGGAGCAGTCATACGCTCGCTAGTCTCCTGCCACCACTTGTCTCTCTCTCTCAGCCACATTACGCGCTGAAATTGCCACTCGAGTTATGTCGAGCGCCGCCACATAGTCCAGCTTTATTTAACTCGACTTATGTTGCTCGCCGCTAAATAAGGGTTAAAGAGCATAGCTCGTCACATATTTTGACTCAGGTATCCCCAGAATCGTCATTGTCAATGTACACCATACTCCTATGTAAAATGTTAGGTGGCTGGGTTCTATATATACTGTATATAAATATATGCAATTTTGTGTTTTGGGGGGTGAATTTTGTGACGTCACTGGAGTTATAGTGACGTCAGCGTGGTACCGTGAGTACCTATATGTTCACAATACCACCCTCAATCAAACTCTAATTCCCTTCGTCATATTGTGGAGGTGCCAGTTTCTCTAATATGTTTTCCAATAATAGCCCCATGGAAAACGAAGATATATATTACATAAAGATTCATATATTAGTAAATGAAAGTAGAGAACATTAGAAATAACCTAAATAATCCATATAGCTGGAAAAAATACAATTGTATTTGGGAATCGGCTCATCTGTCTTCTTTTTCTTATGGGGGTCGGTCGAGTATTCCTATCCCAGCCATTCCTTTGTTTCGGCTTCCTCTCTTTTAGGGAAATATGTTTCTCAATAATATCCCCATGGAAAATGAAGGGATGTCTTACCTATCATATAATGATTCATATATTACTAAATTATAGTAGAGAATATTGGAAATAACCTATAGTGTCCATATAGCCGGAATAATACAATTGAATTGGGGTTTCGATTATCGCTGGTATCTAGTTAAAATTATCCTATGTATGGTACCATTCACAGATCGAGTTGCCAACGGCCACCAGACTTTTGCCGTGCTCGAATTTATCTACGTAAATTCTCGGTTATTTCGTGACATATTCCATTAAGACTTCGTTCACAGATGCATTCTGATGTTGTGTAAGCGCCAATTACTATATGTGTGATAGAGCAGTAAATTAGGGAGGATAATTCGTATTATTATTACTTTATTTTCAATATTTTTACACGAGTCTCTCATAAATTAAATGCTATTAAAGAAAACGTTGCTGTTTGCGCTATTATAGAAAACGTTAAAACAGGCCATATGCTTATCATTTGAACCAAAATCAGTTAAATCACGACTGTATTTCGATACATCGTTAGCCAGCCTAACCTACTATTACTTATAATAATACGAATGCATAAAATAACTATAAATAAAAATAAGTTGGTGGGATAAAGAATAGAATCTACTTCTAGATGGCAAAGGGGTATAATCCTGTGTAGGTGGAGGAACTGTTCTTATATCTCATTAGTTTGGTAATGTTACAATATGTAATCAACTAAGGAAGTATACTGTGAAGATACTTTACATGCATAGGTTTGCATACCTTATGTGTGTGTGTGTGTATATATATATTAGTAATTCGATCACCACGAACTGAGTAGGATGAATGAGAAGTTATAATTTGTTTATTACCATGACCGGTACAGTAGGCCTATACTGTATTTAGGGCTCATTAAAACCAAAATTCGCTTTGACCTAACTTTGCTGGGAACCTATCTCTCGGTCATATTGGGGGTTGACTGTATAACCTTGTGTGAAAAGCAGAAACAACAAAGTATTATGTTATAACATACTAGTACCGCGGAGTCAAGATGGCGTCTAGATGCTAACACCTGGCGGTAAACCTACAATATAAACTTACCCATAGCGGTCATTTCAAAGGGCTAATCTCTTGAACAAACAGTAGTGCCAATGTAGCATATGTATAGCTAGATCTGTAGGAATTTACTTCGATCTAATAGCATGTTCTTGCATCCAGTGACATGAATTCTAGTTATATTTTAGGAATATTTGCGATATTGAACAATATTAGAGAGATCATGGTATTATTCTATATATTGTTGCCAGTATTTCACTACCTTCACGACATTCTAGCAACTTTTTGAGAATCGATCTAGCGCTATTTTGTTTTTAGTTTTGGTAACCTGGGACCGAGCTGGTTATTTATTTATCTCTTGGATATTTATTATCAACTGTCCAAGGCTGTAGGTGGGTACAATTGACAAAGGTGGAGGTAAATCTGGAGTCATACATAGAATATAAGCTAATTAGCAAGAATTGGAGGTGAAATGAGTGTAGCATTTGTAAGGCTGTAAAACAAATCCAGGCTAACTTGTGAACCACTGTGAGCTGGTCTTAATTTCGGCTGTGTTTTCAAAGGTGGCCCTTCACCCCCCCTCAAAATAGAAATATCTAATGTGAATTTGTTTTCTATTTTAGGGTAAAAATTATAAAAAAGCAAAGCACATGTGCATTATATGTGAAATTAACATGATTTGAAGAGTGACAAAAACAAGATAATATTTTAGGCGAGCTATGCCCTTTAACACAAAATACACCAGACGAAACACCAGAGTAACAGTGAATAAGAATTTACTATACATACCGAATGAGAGCTTTGAGTAAATGCACTCGTTAAGGAATAAACACACTAAGAAAACATTAAAGGCAAACGGTGAATCAACACTTAGTAAACTGAATATAAACTGTGAACCACAACTCAATCACAAATCAACACACGACACCATACAATATCACCACGGTGTAAAACACACAAACACCACTCACGGATATTAAATTAACATTGATTGACAGGCTACCGTGTTTAGATAATTATCGCCAGATAACGCTCGGACGAAGCATCTACTCAAGACACGAATCAGTGTCCACTAAACAAACACATAAACACACACCAAATATATAGAACACCACACTCACTAGGGCTCGTTACACATACACAATATATAAATGCTGCCTCATCTCCCTTCTAAGGATACCAAACATTACACTCACCTAAGTGTCTTAACTCACGAAACTAGGAGTCAGCAAGCACGAACATACACAGGCCCGGACTGGAGCGAGGAAGCTTCCTTATCTCCGTCCTCCGCCTGGCTCAGGGCGACACTGATTCCATACTCTTGTTTCCTAACACACATCTCCTTCCTACCCTCTAACTTTCGGCAAGCAAATTGGAGTCGCACGAGTCTTTTAACAGAGTCACACGGGCTCCTTAGAATATCTCTTATCTCACGGTTCCAATATGTCAATATGCCCATAAAATTTCCCTTCCCACAGACTCCTAGGTGGTCAATACCGCCAGATACCAGTTGTTTGTTTGTGTAGATTAGCGCTGCTTCGTCTCTCTGCTCCTCTCCTGCCACAAATCACAATATATGTGTACTGGTGTGTATGTGGGAGCGTGAATAGTTGTATACCTGTCCATATATGTGTACGTGTGTGTATATATGTGTACTGGTGTGTATGTGGGAGCGTGTATACCCGTCCATATATGTGTACGTGTGTAATATGTATATATGTGTACTGGTGTGTATGTGGGAGCGTGTATACCCATCCATATATGTGTACGTGTGTGCATATATGTGTGTACTAGAGTGTCAACAACATTGGACCTTATCACAGCCTCGTCAGTGTGTATGTGTGTGTGTGTGTGTGTGGTGTGGTGGTGATGGTGCTGTGTGTGTTGGGTAGTAGATGTTATAAGGATAGTGGGAACGGGTGGCGGTTTAAGAATACAAATGGCCTTTTAAGGGGGTAGTACTCGCATTTTATGGACTCCCTTCTCCCTCATGTTAAGCATATTACTTTTGAGGTTTTAAGACGTTTGTTCCGTTAGTTTAGCGGTTTTGAGGCCTTTCGCCCCATTTCGTTGTCAATTTTAAGACCTTTCGTGCCATTTAGATATTGATTATTCCTGGCGAGCGATAGCGAGCCTGTAATTGTAAGAGTAACCGGCCTTCTGCCGGACCATTTTTCAACCGAAAAATATACACATTTATCTTGAAGAAGAGTATGGGGTGTTTTTCTAAGATTGATAGAGGTCTAGCGAGGAAACTAAATAAATACATTAATACATTAATTAATAGCCCAAGAAGCCGGCCACTAAGTATCTTCAAGGAGGGGGGGGGGGGGGGGGAAGTTGTTCATTGCTGTTCTGTATCTCGTATTTGTTGTTTTGGGTACATTTTTTATAGTGTTTGCTTCTTTTCGATTTTCTTAAGGGGGGATGATTGTTTTTCTGGCCCCCCTTCTTCCTCTTGCTTAGTCCCATTAGTTTTCAGATTTTAAGCCGTTCGACCCATTAGTTTGTCGATTTTAAGACCTTTCACCCCATTTATTCATCAATAATAAGACCTTCCGTACAATTCTGGTTTCGATATATTTCCTAGTGAGCGATAGCGAGCCTGTAATATAGTAGTAACCGACCTCTGGACGGAAAATGTTTCTGCAATGCCCCGAAAACGAAAAAGCGCGCGAGCACCGGAAAGGGAAAGCGAGGACCAAACAGTCGCCGGACTAACCAAGGTCACCACGGGAAGCGGCAAGACGTTTTCTCCCACTCTCACCACAAAGAAGAAAGTGCGGTTTAACCTACATGTCTAACCTCCCTGTAACTTTTCACCTGTTCACCTACAGTATGTTCCCTCTTCCATAATTATTATAATGTACCTGACGGACAACACCTGTGTTCATATATATATGTATGCCAATTGTTCACCTATGTTCCTTCTTCCATAATTATTATAATGTACCTGTCGGACAACACCTGTGTTCATATATATAGGTATGCAAATTATTATGATGTACTTGCCAGACAGCCCCTGCATTCTGTCTGTTCCTATATACCTGTGTTTGTTCTTTTTCTCCCCTCATGACAATATAACTAGGGAAGAATAGATCAGTGTATGCAAATTATTATGATGTACTTGCCAGACAAGCACGTATGCCAATTGTTCACCTATGTTCCCTCTTCCCTAATTATTATAATGTACCTGTCGGACAGCACCTGTGTTCGTATATATGGGTATGAAAATTATTAGGATGTACTTGCCAGACGCCCCCGCATTCTGTCTGTTCCTATATACCTGTGTTTGTTCCTTTTCTCCCCTCATGACAATATAACTAGGGGAGAAGAGATCAGTAGAAATTAAGAAAAACTCATTATCTTCACTACCGAAGAAATCAATGACAGATGAATCCATTATATGCCTGTATGAAAACTTTGTTATGCAATAAGATGTGAACCTACACATCAATAGACCCTGGAACCATGTTTTCCACACATTTGCCAGACATGCCTTTTTTTTGACATTCTTCAACTAGTTTACTAGTTATACAAACCACACCCACTTCTTTCTATATAAGAGTCCCCTGTAAATCCTCGTCCCCAGGTATCGTAAATACGATAGGCTATGACTCTTTTGTGATCTCGTATGTCTCTGTGACATCACGATGGCTCCTGCAGCACGACATAGGACGAGTAGATCGTATATTATAAGATTGTAAATAAGTTAAGTTATAAAAGGCCTAATATGCTATTAAGCAATATTGCCATGGTCTTATGTAGTATATATGAATTTATCGTATATATTAATATAATTTATCATATAGAGCAACTTAGATGCAGTACGATAATTTGGGCTCCTGGCGTTTTGCCAAGGCAGCAAGGTGTGCCTTCGAGGAACACCAGAGCCTTCACGAACACCAACCAGTTAACATCTATTTTCCGCTCTCAGTTGATCGTGCTTTTGAGCCTCTAATCACAATACACTGTCAGCAATACAAACAGCTACACCATCACAACGCTCTCATCGACGCCATGACTGACTGACAGATAAGCATAATAATCATGTCCATTCCCATGTAATCATTTATTCTTTCTTTAACTTGACTCGTGTCCCTCGGGACCGAAGTCTCGTTCCCCATTGTCCACCGCCATATTGGGTAAAACGTTCTCCCTTGCCTCATTGCCATGTGGAACTATTGGTGAGTTAATTCCTGGCTAATATTAACCCTTATAACCTTACCCTATATATAAATTTATTATGTGAGACCTTTGGATATAAATTAGCTTGTTTCAGATTGAATTCAATTTAGATTTGGAGTAGTTTTCATTTAGATTTATTTATTTGATTCATTATAGCTTAGTAATATTTAACTTCCATTGATAGTTTACCACATTGGTGCCCAGACCCGGGATTTAGCTACCATGGGGATGGGGATTTTTTTAGGCAATGAGCAAGGGATTAGCCCAGGGATGCAGGAGCAAGGACTCCGGATGGGTGGGGCTTGGCTATCTTCCTGTACCTCGGGCGCCGGTACCTCAGAGAATTGCCATAATAGGGCATTCATATACCACTAGGCTAAGGGCAGCCGACGGAGGAGCTGAGTCGTATCGGGCGTCGGAGGGGGATAGGACATTCAAGCTGTCCTACTTCGGGGTACCTGGAGCCACCGTTGACACCCTGAGAGCCTCCCCACAGTGGGGGCAGGTGGTTCGGTATAGGCCGCATATGATCTTTTTGTTCTTGGGCGGCAATGATATACGCCCCGGTACCGTGCCCCGCGAGTTAGCTGACGCCATCAAAGAGGTGGCGCTGGATCTGGAGCGTGAGTCCGGGGGGAGCTGCAGGATTGTGGCAATTGAGAGCCGGACTAGGGTCCGGGGTTTGCCAGCGGAGGAGTATCAAGCCATTAAGCACTCTGTTAACCGCTCCCTGAGGTGTCGGCTAGTAGAGACGAGGCACCGCTTTGTGTCACTTACTCTCAGCACCCGGGACCTCGAGCAGGATGGTGTCCACCTCGATTTAGATACCAATCAAGTCCTGTATGATAAGATTGTAGGGCTAACGAAGCGTTGGCTAGAGAGGGACGCCGGGGCGATATCGTTGCGCCTGCCTAAGTCCTGCATCCCACCCATCATCTTCCCCCAATAAATTTTCTCTTCCATTTCAGACTTCCTGTGACATATGACCTGACCTAAAAAAAAAATCTTGTTCAAATATGATCCTTTAGTAGGTATTGCTATTTTGTGTACTATTTTTTCTCCATAACAAAGAAGTCCGCCGGTCGGCGTCTCTTAACTAGACTACTATTTTGCCGTTGTTTTTGTAACATTTGGATACATAGCCTATAGGCTTACATGCAAAATAAATAAAGACAATAAAGAGACACCGTCTAGTGGGGTGCTGGTGAAGGCCCCTAAAAATCAAAGGGCGGGACTTCGGGGTGTATTAAATAGGCTAATTGTGGACGTCAACACTTTCATCACTACTGCTGACCTAGAGGAATTGGAAGCTAGATTAGAAAACGTCCAGGCTACCCACGGTCGTATTATGGCCCTGAGTAAGGTGATTGTGGCAGACATGACAGAGGAGGAAGAGATAGTTACAGAGTGTGATAATCGCGCCCTCTATGATGAACCTGTCTTTAGAGCGAAGCACATATTACAGCGTGCCGTCGCGAGTAAGAAGGGAGGCGAGAATGAGGCCCATAGAAGGGCTGACCCAAAATATACTGTACACCTCCCAAAGCTCAATCTTCCTACATTTGGGTGCAAGTTGACTGAGTGGTTAGCTTTTTGGGACGTATTTCGGTCTACATTTCATGAATCCTCTTTGGATAATGTCCGCAAGTTTCACTATCTGAAGGGACAAATGGAAGATAAAGCCTTACATTTGATAGAGGGTTTTGCGGTAGTGGGTGGTAGTTATCTTGAGGCAGTACAATTATTAAAGTCCACATACGGGGATCAAGAGCAGTTGAAGATGGCCCATGTCGTTGCCTTGTTAAGGCTCGCAGAACCACAGTATAAGGTTGAGGAGTTAACAAAATTCAGGGCAAATATGGAGTGCCATACTCGATCGCTAGACACCCTAGGGCTTACCACACAGGAAATGATAGTCATTATCTTGCATCAGAAGCTTCCTATGGCAATACTTGACAAGGTTAGATCGTTTGACCTGGGGGAGTTCAAAACTCAGTTCAGTAAGGAAATCAATAATCTACAGTTGAACAAAGGGAGAATGTATGTGTCGGGAGGGAGTGAGAATGTGGAGAAGAGGGGAACAGTAAGCATGACAGTGGGGACTAAAGAAAAGAAAGAGGGTACGTATAAGAAACCTGCTCAGATTCTATGTAAGCTATGTAACAACAAACATAAATGGAGGTTCTGTGTAAAATACCCAACAAATGAGACAAAACTAGCACAGGCAAAAAGATTGAAGCTATGTGTAGGTTGTCTAAGTAAGGAACATGGTAAGCAGGGACAATGTACTGCTACATACTTAAGGCCCTGTCGCCACTGCAAAGGACATCACTTTGATAAGTTGTGTCCTACAGCAGATAAAGTCAAAAGACGTCAAAACAGAGGGTACTACAACGGTGACACTAGGTAGCACGCAAGACACCACTATATTGCCCACAATACAGATTCCCATGGAAGGTAATGACAGTAACAAAGTTTGTCGGGTACTTCTAGATCAAGGGTCTCAACGTTCCTTTATAAAGAGGTCCGTATTAGTGGGACTGAAGCACCGAATCGTAGGGGCTGAGACTCTTCGATTACCGGGCTTCACAGGGGTTCCTGATAAGCAAGACTACGAGATAG
Source organism: Paralithodes platypus (assembly GCA_032716605.1). Taxonomy (NCBI): domain Eukaryota; kingdom Metazoa; phylum Arthropoda; class Malacostraca; order Decapoda; family Lithodidae; genus Paralithodes; species Paralithodes platypus. The sequence continues at coordinate 21,652,045 of CM064505.1, forward strand.
CGGAGATTTCATATTTCTACCGTAAAAACCGGTACTTTATGACTTGTATCGTAGTAGACACCCTACCAGAATATGTATCTGTAGGTGTGAAGAAGGTGGAACACGCATTACGTAGCAAGGGGGTTAACTTGTCAGATCCCATGGGAAATCAGAGTGAGGTGCATGTTCTACTTGGTGTGGATCATTATTATGATGTAGTATACCCTGGATTTAAAAAGATGTGTGGTGTAATTTTAATCCCCACTAAATTCGGATATTGCATGAGCGGAAAGGTGCATACTACACAGTCAAAGGTCCTGGTCGACACGGTCTCGATATATAGAGTCAATGTAATCGCGGCAGAGGAGTTGGGAAGGGGGGATTCCCAACCTAGTGACCCTAAGATGGCTGCCGAGTTCGACCTGGAACGACTGTGGAGATTGGATCACATAAGCATTAATCCTATGGAGACTGATTATGACTCGGAGGTTGCGCTACAAAGGTTTGACGAGTCTGTGAGCTACTGTGCCTCAGACAAGCAATATAAAGTTAGTTTACCCTGGAAGAACAGTGAGATAACCCTGCCTACCAACTATGGTTTGGCATTAGGTCGCTTGCGCGCATTGCAGCGGAAATTGTCTAACGAACCGAGCACGTGCCAGGCGTATGACGATGTATTTCGGAGTTATGAAGATAGGGGCTTTATCGAGAGAGTCGATGTCAAGAAACCTAATTAAGAAGGGTAGGGTTCACTACCTGGCCCATCATGGGGTAAGGAAAGACAGCGTCACCACACCAATACGGGTGGTGTATGACTGCTCTGCCCATCAAGGTCAACAACCCAGTCTAAATGACTGCCTGCTGACAGGTCCGTCCATGGTGTCGGACCTCTCCCAACATCTATTGTGGTTTAGGCTGGGAAAGTACGCCTATAACAGTGACATCGAGAAAGCATTCTTGATGGTCAAGCTAAAGGAGGAAGATAGAGATGTTACCCGCTTTCTTTGGTTCAGTGACATTAGCGACTCTGAAAGTCAGGTCATCATATACCGTTTTCGGGTTGTACTCTTTGGGGCCACGTGTTCACAGTTTTTGTTAAATGCCATAATCAGAAAACATCTAGCTGACACTCATGAGGACACAAGTAAACTATCTTGCGGATTATATATAGACAATTTGCAGGGTTCTAGCGATAGTCAGGATGATTTGTTATATACTTACTGGCAAGCACGCAGATTGTTTGCGGATGCACATCTATCTCCGCGAGTGGGTTACTAATAGTGAAGATCTTCAGAGTTTGATACAGGTGGACGGTACGGCATCTCTTAACCAGGAAAAGTCCAGAAATTTGGGGATGATCTGGCAACCTAAACATGACATACTAACTTTTCAAACAAGGTCTTTTGGTCAGCAGACAGGAGCGCACACAAAAAGAAGTCTGTTGAGCAAAGTTGCGCAATTTGTTTATCCCTTGGGTCTAGCATTACCCGTTACCATAAGAGCTAGGATTCTAATGCAGGAAGTTTGGAGACGTAAAATAGGATGGGATGACAATTTGCCCGAGGACCTGAATGACCAAGGGACATTGTTGTTGAATGAGTATGCCATCCTATGTACTAAACCTATAACTCGTAAAGTGGCGGCATTCGGTGACGTTACGTTACACACGTTTTGCGATGCTAGCGCCACGGCATACGGGGTAGCCATATATGTTGTTACTTCTGTTGGGGCACATTTAGTTAGGGGCCAAGGTAGCCCCGGTTAAAAACGTAACTATCCCTAAAATGGAATTGACTGCCATGCTGCTCTTAGCACGTCTGGTGCAACATGTACGCGCAGCATACGAGAGCGAATTAAATATTGAAATCGTTCACGTTTGGTGCGATAGTCAGGTCGCACTCAACTGGATACATAGCAAGAAGTCTCTGCCAGTTTATGTGCAGAATAGGGTAGAGGAGATTAGAGCCCTTTTGCCAGAAGTTGCTTATCATTATGTAAATACAAAAGAAAACCCTAGTGATCTCATAACTAGGGGTATAACGGCTAGCCAGTTAGTGAAGTCCGAATTGTGGTGGCATGGTCCAAAGTGGCTGCTCCATGAAAGTGAATGGACGATTTGGCATTGGCGAGGGACTTCTGCCACTGGAAACAGTGGCAGTTACAGCCCAGCCAAATGAGCCACCGGGTCCAATCATAGAGTGGGCAAGATTCGGTGACTATAATAAACTAGTCAGAGTTGTAGCTTGGGTACTGCGATATGTATCCAATCTCAAGCTTAAAGTAACGGGCCAACTCTGCAACAGGGGTCACAACATTGATGCTCGTGAATTTAAAGCAGCTGAAGTAACTTTTATCAAATGGGTTCAAGTAGAAACCTTTTCCAATGAATTAGAATCCATGCAAAGCTCAAATAAGACATTAATGCCTAATATAGTGCGTCAACTAAGGTTGCACCTAGACAATGGCCTCATCAGGTGTGAGGGTCGCCTGAAGTGGTCGGGTGTACCAGACGGCACAAACCGCCCTATACTTATGCCAACAAGACATCACGTTACTGATCTATTGATCATACGTGCACATAGGGAAGTAAAACACTACGGGGTATGTCATATTATATCAAATTTACGTCTCACATGGTGGATACCCAAAGTTCGACAAGTAGCTCGACGCGTAGTAAGAAAGTGTGTAATATGCCAGAGACTAAAAGGTAAACCATATGCAACTGGACCAGCTCCACCTCTACCTGAATGCCGTGTAAAGCACGTAGAACCTTTCCAAGCGGTAGGATTAGATTACACAGGGGCATTGAAGACGAGGCAGCATGAGAAGGTTTATATATTATTGTTTACCTGTGCAACGTCTCGAGCGGTACACCTAGAACTATGTGATAATATGTCTAGCGAAGAATTTATGCTGGCGTTTAGACGGTTTTGTGCCCGTCGTTCATTCCCTCAACTCATTCTTAGCGACAATGCTCCCACTTATGTCCAAGCATCAAAATATCTAAAGGATATGAGTAGTGATCCTACTATCATCACTTTTTTGGGAGAGAAGAAGTGCGAATGGAGGTTCATTCCAGTTAAGGCACCTTGGTTTGGTGGAATGTGGGAACGATGTGTCGGCATAGTAAAATCAGGACTCAGAGCGGTTGTAGGACGTGCTCTATTAAAGAAGAGTGAGTTAACGACAGTCCTCACAGAGATAGAGGCAGTCGTGAATGATCGCCCGCTTACATATGTGTACACCGACCTACAAGAACCACTACCATTAACGCCAGCTCACTTGCTATATGGAAAACCATTGACTGCGTTTCCATCTGATTTCCAATCCATAGTAGAGTTAGAGGATCCCTCGTTGTACTCTGAGGTAGCGGTGTCTAAGAGATACCAGTATATATCAAGGATAATCGAGGATTTTAGGAAACGGTGGATTAGTGAATATCTGCTAGCATTGAGGGAGAGGAGTGTTACGCCCTCTGGTAGACCAACGGCATCTACTGTTGGTGAAGTTGTTTTAATTAACACCTTACGAGCGGCCTATGCGGTAATTTATATGTACCGCCCAGCGGGGTGTTTTTACCCTAAATAGGGTTGTTTACGTGATCATTTTCATGCCTAAATAAGACCCACAGCGTAAAACAAGTATCTATCCCTCAAAGGGCATAAACAGAGCTTTCCAATGACACGCCAACCATCCTTGTACGACCACTGGTTCTCTTGCAACGATCGCGCAACACGAGTGCAAAAACCATGTAATTAGGTACTTTCCCTACATAATTCCCTGTGTAGCGAGTGCGAGAGGGTGAAGGAAGGTGGGATTCATGTCAGTAGGTCCGCCGCGGTGGTCTGGAGCAGTCATACGCTTGCTATGCTCCTCCCACCACTCATCTCTCTCTCTCAGCAACATTACGTGGTGAAAATGGCACACGACATAAGTTGTGAACCGCCACTTAGTCCATATTTATTTCACAGGACATAAGTTGCGCGCCGCCAAAGAATGGTTAAAGAAGATAGTCCTCGTTTATACTGGAAATTGGGCCGCGTGTTGGAGGTATACAAGGGGGCAGACTCTGTAGAGCGGGTGGCGCTATTGAAGACAGCCACTGGAACTCCTGTTCGTCCTATTGCACGTTTGTACGCTTTGGAGCTCGATTCCGGATTGCAATCTGATGCTCCACCTGTTATTGCTGGGTCCCAGGATTCTCAAAGGAATGACTCACCTCTTACTGATGGTGCATTCTCGGACCGGGACGCGTCCCAGACGCATTGCTGCTGGCGCCGTCGACATGTGGCGTCAGAAGATAGCCTCTGGGCAACTTTAAGTTTAAGGTGGGGTTCAGGTATTTTTTTGTGGGGGGAGTGTATCGTAAATACGATAGGCTATGACTCTTTTGCGATCTCGTATGTCTCTGTGACGTCACGATCGCTCCTGCAGCACGACGTAGGACGAGTAGATCGTATATTATAAGATTGTAAATAAGTTAACCCTCTCACGTTCTTGACGCAATTTTGAGCCTATTAGGGATACTTTAAAGCCTTTGTTACCATCAGGGGTATTTAGAAACCTTTAGTTTAGTTACTTCAACCTCTGCAGTTGTCTTTGAGTTAGCTGTGGGCAGAAAACTAATTTTGGAGAGGTAATTATAAGAGTGAGAGAACTCTACTTCTTATAGCTAATCTGGCAACCTCTGCGTCATAAGGATGTGAGAGGGTTAAGTTATAAATGTCCTAATATGCTATTAAGCAATATTGCCATGGTCTTATGTAGTATATAATTATGAATATATCGTATATATATTAATATAATTTATCGTATAGAGCAACTTAGATGCGGTACGATAATTTGGGCTCCTGGCGTTTTGCCAAGGCAGCAAGGTGTGCCTTCGAGGAACACCAGAGCCTTCACGAACACCAACCAGTTAACATCTATTTTCCGACCCTCAGTTGATCGTGCTTTTGAGCCTCTAATCACAATACACTGTCAGCAATACAAACAGCTACACCATCACGACGCTCTCATCGACGCCATGACTGACTGACAGATAAGCATAATAATCATGTCCATTCCCATGTAATCATTTATTCTTTCTTTAACTTGACTCGTGTCTCGGGACCGAAGTCTCGTTCCCCATTGTCCACCGCCATATTGGGTAAAACGTTCTCCCTTGCCTCATTGCCACGTGGAACTATTGGTGAGTTAATTCCTGGCTAATATTAACCCTTATAACCTTACCCTATATATAAATTTATTATGTGAGACCTTTGGATATAAATTAACTTGTTTCAGATTGAATTCAATTTAGATATGGAGTAGTTTTCATTTAGAGTGATTTATTTGATTCATTATAGCTTAGTAATATTTAACTTCCATTGATAGCGCAGGAGATCTGCCGCCCCCGCGCCCTGAGAGAGGGCGCTCCAGACGTTTAAATACCTGGTGTACACACAGGCCTACCAACACGAACCAGGAAGGTAGATACGTACACAGCCCTGTAGACACCACCATGCCGCGAGAGATTTATATATTCTTATGCCCAAAATGACTATCAACCAAGATCAGTAGTAAGACCCAGCCAACACCACCACGAGAAGGAGGGAGAAAGGTCGGACGTTTAAACACCTGGTGTACACACAGGCCTACCAACATGAACCAGGATAATAGATACGTACACGGCCCTGTAGACACCACCATGCCGAGAGAGATTTATATATTCTTATACCTATAATTACTAACAACCAAGATCAGTAGTAAAACCCAGCCAACACCACCACAAGAAGGAGGGAGAAAGAATAACACTGTCTCGCACGCATCATAGCCCTCACCTGTTGGTGCACACGACACCTCTTTGGTGCACACGGCACCTCAAAGTCCTCCCCGAGAGTACCGATTTCATATTTCATTTACTTGACTCACTATTATTGTTTTCCAGAGTTCTATTGAATTTATATAGACCACCTATTAATTTATAATTAACCTTTGATGAAGTACCCTACTCTAGGAGCTGTAATTGACCTTACTCATCACCCCACCACCGAGTATTAACCTTCTATTGAAAGAGAACTGACTAACAGTGTAAGAAGGGTTCAAGGACCCCATCTAAGAGAACTCCCCATGCCCTTACCACCTTAGAGGTACCACAGGGGTGCACTCGGTAATCCGCAATACCAGTTCAGGATTTTTGAGGAAAGTCAGGCAATTCCTGAGGCTTCAAAAAAAGTTAGTCACTTAAGAAAGCGTAAACATTGCTCTCCATTCAGGTGGACTATTACAGCCTGCCGGAAAGTCCTGATACTGTCTGTAAATCCTAAACTAGGGATCTCATTGGACTTATGCCTGCCTAGCTGACATAGATACCCTACTTAGGCGGTGACTAGTGTGTCTAGTGAAGAGTGTATTCGGCCTGCCGATATCTCTTCTCAGACTACGAGTCCCCGTTAACTACCAACCCTAAACTAGGGATCTTGTTGGACTTAGGCCTGCCTAGCTGACGTAGATAGCCTACTTAGGCGGTGACTAGTGTGTCTAGGGAGGAGTGTATTCGGCCTGCCAATATCTCTTCCAAGACTCCTAAGTTGTCGACAGTTGTGGCTTGTCACAATAACTCTAGAGTGGTAAACTCCAGTGTCCTTGTGGAGGAACTCTGTCATCGTTCGGCCTGCTGACGTGACATAGAATCCCCCGCGAGGTTTCACTTTTCTACAGTGGAAGGTAGAGAGACTACGGCCTGCCGCCCTCTCTATTAGTCCCCTGTTTTGAAGTGAACACTGCCGGAAAACCCAGTGTCCTTGTTGAGGAACTCTGTCATCGTTCGGCCTGCCAACGTGACATAGACTCACCCGTGAGGTTCCACTTTCCTACAGAGAAAAGTAGAGAGACTACGGCCTGCCGCCCTCTCTATTAGTTCCCTGTTCTAAACTGAACACTGCCAGAAAACCCAGTGTCCTTGTTGAGGAACTCTGTCATCGTTCGGCCTGCCGATGTGACATAGACTCCCCCGCGAGGTTTCACTTTTCTACAGGGAAAAGTAGAGAGACTACAGCCTGCTGCCCTCTCTATTGGTTCCCTGTTTGAAAGTGAACACTGCCACTCTGCACAGGTAATCTCAAAACCTCTGAGACCGCTGTGTTATAGATAGGGCTTGGCGAGATACCCTTACGGGCACTCTGCATAGACAAGTCCTTGGTACACTGAGCCTGTGGCATCCCATATGACTTAAAGGTTTAAACACCACCCCGGGTCCCCCGAACCTCTCATAAAGATCAGGGCAGACAGTAAGATCACTTCCACTGAAATTACTGCGTTCACCCGATATCAACCACATAAGACTCGATATTTAAGATCCTAGTCCGAGAGTACCTTAACAGGACTTCATCAACGGTTGATATACTGATCAGAACAGTCGAGTAGTTTCTCCTACCTCTGAAATACTCGCGTTTGTTCGGTATAGTGCCCAACAGTAATTCGCCAGACGATTACTATATGTTACAGAGCCATACTTAAGATCTCAAGCCCAATCAGCCCATATGTAACTACTTCACACAGCCGGCCCACCTAGACGGCCTACAGGGAAGCAGCCAACGGGAACAGATCATCTCCAGAAGTGTTCACCGGAGATATCCATCGAGAAGTTACCACGCCAGAAGACCCAGAGAAGAAGATAGAGTGACAACTAGTGGGTAAAGTATCGAGTGTTTAAAATCAACAGTCCCCTCCAAAAGTGGATTAAATGTGTATAAATCCGCCCCAGCCTTACTAAGCGGGTCCTAAAGCTACGAGTTGTACCCCCCGACAGTACGAGTGATAGAGGTCAATAACTTACCAATCACCAGTGAATCCAATTGGAATTAATACAAATTTTACCTGCAATTGAAACTGCAAGGACTTAGTAGAAATTTACCAAAGTGCCAAGTAAACATTCCGGAGTCTACCCATGACTCCCCATTTTCTATACAACTAACTGCATACTCGTAGGGGTATTTGACCTTGAACTTTAAACACTGTGACATTACTGAGAGAAAGTGGCAGTGGTCATCCCACTGCTAAGAACTACTTCACCACCACCCACTCTAGTGTCTTAGAAACTATCTCGAGGATTGAGTGAAGCTGTTCTCCAAATAAGTGCTCCCGATCTAGCTCCGCGACTGTGCTCGGTGTCAGTGATATAAATAAGTGCTATTTTTCACTGGCAGTGATACTTGGTTCTATATGTTTCAGTTTCAGATTATTTCTCCAATATAGTGCGAGATAAATAAAGCTGTATTATTAAACCATATCTTGTGATATTATACTTATCCTCTGTTTTCCTTTCATATTATATGTGTATATTTGAACTTGGAAGTCCCAGTGGAGTAGAACTCACCATATCCAATTGTTAATCCTGCATAAAATCAGGGCATAACAGTTTCTATTGAAAAATTTATACATTTATCTTGGGGTGTTATTTTTGTTTTATTATTTTTGTTAAGCTTCATGGAGGTCTAGGGAGGGAACTAAAAAAATAATAAAAAGATAAATAAATAAGCAAATCAAATAAATGCCTGTCTTCCCCTCCCCCCCCCCCCCCTCCCTTAACTTACATATCTTGTTACATTAAACTCCTACCTCCCTCCTTTTCTCCTACCTCCCATCTTCTCTCCTACCTCCCTCCTTCTCCCACCCACCCATACTTCGATCATCTTTGCCTTTTTCTTCTGCCTCACTCCTTCCTTATCCACCCCACCCCCACCTCTTTCCCACTCCTTCTCTCCTCGTTTATCATCCACCTCCCTTCTTCCCTCCTTCTTTCTTCTTCCTTCTTCACCACCTAATGTCTCCCGCTTCTTCCCTTCTCTTGATCACCCTTTTACTTCCTTCCCACCCCATTTATCTTCCTCCTTTCCTCCTCCCTTCTTCATTGCTATCGTATTCTCTACTACAACACACACACACACACACACACACACTGCAGTAGACACCTAAAACAAATAAATTACCTTACAAAATTAACCAAACACATACACTCACTCCATCTCTCTCTCTCTCTCTCTCCCTCTGTCTCACACACACACACACTGCAGTAGACACCTAAAACAAATAAATTACCTTACAAAATTAACCAAACACATACACTCACTCCATCTCTCTCTCTCTCTCTCCCTCTGTCTCACACACACACACACTGCAGTAGACACCTAAAACAAATAAATTACCTTACAAAATTAACCAAACACATACACTCACTCCATCTCTCTCTCTCTCTCTCCCTCTGTCTCACACACACACACACACACACACACACACACACACACACACACACACACACACACACACACACACACACCAAATATTCCTTCACAGAAACATATGTCCTTAATGTACAGCTAAACATATTGACAGAGTATACAACGGGTGGGGGATCTTAAGGGGAGGCGGTCGTTCTTCTGGTCCCCCTTCTTCCTCATGCTTAGCCCCACTACTTTTCAGATTATATGATGTTTGGCCCTTCAGTTTGGCGATTATTAGGCCTTTCGCTCCTTTTCTTTGTCAATATTTAGATTTTTCGTGTCATTTAGGTGCCAATTATTTTCCTGGCGAGCGATAGCGAGCCTGTAATTTAAGGGGAATCGGCCGTCGGCCGGGACATTTTTCTATCGAAAAATGTACATATATAAATTGAAGGAGAGTCTTGGGAGGTGACTATTTAAGCTTGATGGAGGAAAGTAAAACGAAAAATAATACAAAATATACATAAATAAGTAAACAAATACGCCCCTCCCCCCTTAAACAAATACGCCCCTCCCCCCTTAAACAAATACGCCCCTCCCCCCTTAAACAAACGCGCCCCTCCCCCCTTAAACAAATACGCCCCTCCCCCCTTAAACAAATGCGCCCCTGCCCCCTTAAAACTTTCAAACCTAACTAACAATATAGTAAATAAAAAATACTTTATTATAAGAATTATATAATACCCTGAAAAAGATTTATACTTGTTAAAGGGTTGATCAAGGCACTAGAGGGTTGTGGTTGAGGTATCTGGGATCACTTGTTGGATGGCCCTGGGTAGTGGGGAGGTATTTTTAACAGGGCAGTATCCGGTCATTAAATGGTGGTGGTGGGAGGGGAGTAGCGATAAGGAGATAAATACCTCCAACTCCCCCCCCCCCCCCCGCCCCCCACCTCTCTCTCTCTCTCTCTCTCTCTGCAAGAGAGGATACCTGAAGGAGCTGATAGGTAAAGTAGAAAAATTCAACCTAACAAACTATTTTATGGTTGACGAGAGAGTACAACAAATTCCACCTTGGGAGGAAAAGGGCGTTAATGTCAACATTATCAAGCTTAAGAAAAAGAAAAGCATGTACAAGACTGAAGACGTGAAACTAATGGTTGAGGAGAAAATAAGTGAACTAAAAAATAATGGTGTAGCACATGTGTATTGCAATGGTTCAGTCAGAGATAATGGAAGAGCTGGGTGTGGGATATTAGTGAGTGATAACATAAATAATGATAACGTACAAAGTGAGTATACATATAGAATAAGTGGCAATGTCTCCTCCACCGAAGCAGAATTATATGCCATGTTATTCGGGTTAAGACAAGTGAGGGGAGGGGAAGGTGATGTGTGCTTCTTTGTAGACAGTAGGGGTGCTTTGGAGTCTTTAAATAACAGAAAACCAGTGTATAAAATGCTAGTTTCTCAGAGCAAAATTATTATAGATGAATTACGAAAGAATGGGAGAATAGTACAATTTACGTGGATACCATCATACGTGGGAATATATAATAATGAAAGAGCTGACGAACTGGCCAAATTGGGAACAGAAAAAGATGTAATTGACATAGAATGCACTCTATCGCTCAAACAAATTAAATCAATAATTAGAAAAAAAACAAAAGGATACGGAACTATTCATGGTTGAAGAGAAACACTCAAACAGCTCGACATTTCATCATTATAAAAATATTGCACGGAGAACTAGCTTTAGTTATGGATCCTATAGAAGTGCTTGGAAGGATTCCTTTTGTACGCGTCTCAGGCTGGGATATAAATATATGTGGGTGTTAGGTGTACCTAAAGGAGATCATGAATCTTGCTGCCAGTTATGTAAACAACCAAGATGTCACACACTGCGGCATTATATCTTGCAGTGCCAACATCTAGAGAACTATAGAAACAGTATGATAGATAGTGTAGAGGAACAAATAATATGGATGTTCAACCAAAATAATATTGGTCAAATCATAGTCAAATGTAAAAATATAAATCATATTATAAGATAAGCACACATAACAACAAAAATATATAATTGCATCAACTCTAGCAATTGTTATTGTTATTGTAGTTATTATTATTATGTATATGTATGTACGTGTGTGTATATACAGTATACAGTATGTAGGTGCTTATGTATGTATATGTGTGTGTGTGTGTATGTATATAATTTTATGTGTATATGCGTACATACAGTATATGTAATACATAATTTATTATATATATACATATATACATACATACACACATACATATACACATACATACACACACACATATATACATACATGTGCACACACCTAAAAATATACATACACCTATACAGTACATACTATGTACTGTATAGGTGTATGTATATTTTTAGGTGTGTGCACATGTATGTATGTATGTGTGTGTGTGTATGTATGTGTGTATGTATGTATATATGTATATATATGTTTATGTGTATGTATACCGGTATGTATATATGTATGTGTGTGTACAAATATATATAAGCCCACTTAGAACAGTGGGGCCAAAAAGTGGGTGGGATTTTCCCCGGAAACAGGGGATTATCTGGGGTGGGAGGAAGCTTTGATTGAAATTAGGGTAGCTAAGAACCCTTTTTGGGATTTAGGGTATTACCCTGAACCTTTTTTCTTTTATATTGGGGTATTTACAAGAATATAATAAGCCGTATAGTGGGGCAGATATGTGAAAACATTTGTGGGAATTGTGCGTTTCTTGATAGAAGGGACAAAATTGGCACACACAACAATAAACGCAGTATAATCAAAATTAGCTATACTGTAGGGCCATCACAGGTTTAGCCTATGTTGGCTTTGGCAGCCCCTTTTTAATTAATCTCCATAAGAATACTGAAACTCAGATATTTACCCCAAACTGTATACTGTGGTAGAGATGTCAAACTAGTCTCATATGGCTGGTCTGGACAAGGGAAGCAATAAATGTTCAGACAATGTTTATAGAAAATTGACCATTTGACTTGTATTGGTCCCTGTAGTTCAACAAATTTGTGGCAATTGGAAACAATTCTTACCAATTTGTAGCATGATAATAAACTACAGAGACCAATACAAGTCAAACGGTCAACATTAGCCAAACATTCTCTGAATATAGGTTGTTTCCCTTGTCCAGATGAGCCATTTGAGACTAGTTTGACATCTCTACCACAGTTTACAGTTTGGGGTAAATATCTGTGTTTCAGTACTCTAATATAGATTAATTGAACAGGGCTGCCAAAGCCAACATAGGCTAAACCTGTGATGGCCCAATAGCTAATTTTGATTATACTTCGTTTATTATTGTGTGTGCCAAGTTTGACACTTCTATCAAGAAACGCACAATTCTTCCACCTGCCTGCTTCACTAGTAGGAACCAGCCCCCGGCTTGGCTGTGGTCTGTTATTCTAAGATTTATATTTAATGTTTTGTTTTTCGTGTGTATACATATAAGTATAATATAAGTAGGGTAAAATAATGTATAATCACCTTTGCCCTTTTGAGACAATGTATTTGTAATTTTATGTATGTGTACTATCTCAATAAAGAATCAAATCAAATCAAATCAAATCAAATATCTCTCTCTCTCTCTCGCTCTCTCTCTCTCTCTCTGTCTCTCTCTCTCTCTCTCTCTCTCTCTCTCTCTCTCTCTCTCTCTCTCTCTCTCTCTCTCAATCCAACTATCTATTTGTTAACATGTATACTTATATCCACTGCATATTCTACTTACCGGTACCTACTGTATATATGTATGTATTGTAGCAGTCTATCTATCTAATCTATCTATCTATGACAAAGTGTATTTGGAAAAGACACGACAATTTCGACTCTTTTCGGAATCCTCGTCAGTAATTACAACTGAGAGGAACGAAACTGTGATCTCTTCATATTAACCCCTTCTGTACCGGCGACGTGTTTTTAGTTATATTCCGGATATATTTAGAGGATTTTGTGCAGTTTACGCAGGATCTGTAGTAGTAAAAAGGGCTAAGTGAGATAGTTCCAAGCCTGTCAATTTCTGGAGGATCTTTGTAAACTGAATACAATCATCTTATAGTAGCCTGAATAAAATTAAAAGGATGGCACTGGTACTGAAAGGGTTAATGGTACTAATAATTCTCATTTCATCTATCTGTCCATCAAGCTAAACAGTCCATCTGTTAATTTCCATGCATATATCTGGCAACCAACAAACAGCCATATACTGTATACAAAGGTGTGTGTGGGTGTGTGTGTCTGTGTGTGTCAACGGGAACAAGGCGTTTCCATGCATATATCTGGCAACCAACAAACAGCCATATACTGTATACAAAGGTGTGTGTGGGTGTGTGTGGGTGTGTGTGTCTGTGTGTGTCAACGGGAACAAGGCGTTTCCATGCATATATCTGGCAACCAACAAACAGCCATATACTGTATACAAAGGTGTGTGTGGGTGTGTGGTGGGTGTGTGTGTCTGTGTGTGTCAACGGGAACAAGGCGTTTCCATGCATATATCTGGCAACCAACAAACAGCCATATACTGTATACAAAGGTGTGTGTGGGTGTGTGTGTCTGTGTGTGTCAACCGGAACAAGGCGTTTCCATGCATATATCTGGCAACCAACAAACAGCCATATACTGTATACAAAGGTGTGTGTGGGTGTGTGTGTGTATGTGTGTGTCAACGGGAACAAGGCGTTTTTACGGCTCACTCCAACAAGGAATACACATTTTACACTCACATCGTGCCCCCCTCCCCCCCCCTCAACTCATATACTCCCAACAACATCAGCCCGATCCCCTTAAATATACTCTCTCTGTCTCTCACACACATGACACAAAAAACAGTAACCTTTCTCTTGCACACTTAATACATATATCACTAACTCACTCTCACTCACTCACTATCTATATCTCTCTCTCTCTCTCTCTCTCTCTCTCTCTCTCTGTCTCTCTCTCGTGACACAAAAACAGTAACTTTTCTCTTGCACACTTAATACATATATCACTAACTCACTCTCTCTCTCTCTCTCACCCTCACTCTCTCTCTCACTCTCATTCTCTCTTTCTCTCTCTCTCTCTATCTCACCCTCTCTCTCGCTCTCTCTCACCCTCACTCTCTCTCTCACTCTTGTCTCTCTCTCTCTCTCTCTCTCTCTCTCTCTCTCTCTCTCTCTCTCTCTCTCTCACCCTCACTCTCTCTCTCACTCTTGTCTCTCTCTCTCTCTCTGGTGGCTATATTCCATCTCATTATCACACAGCACACAAACCTTGCAAACCAGCTCACCGCACAACACAATGGCTTGATATATATAGGTATCAGATTAATCAGGGAGAGAGGGTATACAATCAACTAAATAGAAGGGTTAATCAAGTCGCTAGAAGTATATACAATCAATTAGCTAAAAGGTATAATGAACTAGCTAAGACAACTGGTAATTCTGTTTGCCAAAATACCTATCAATCTTCCAATTTATCTATCTATTGTAATGCCTACTTTAAAATCTATATATTAATGCACGGTATCGATCGGTCAATAATATTAATATATCAGAGTGGGTAATAAACTATCTAGGAAGGCAATCAACTTCCTAGAGGAGCCAATCAGCTGGCTAGAAGTAATAATAATCAAGTAGCCGGGAATGGGGACAATACATGTTTGCGAGATAATTATATAACTAAATTAAAGTTATTTTTTGTTTATTCTATGTGAATGAGGGAGACAAAAGGCATAACTCCCTGCAGCGAGTGCCTCCCCCAGATTTCAAAGAGTGACAGGGCCGAAATCAAGGGACGTTCGAGCTAAAATGCCTGGACACACGGAGATTGAAGCAATTTAAGTCATAGGAAGAGGGAAAGACTGATTCTGGGAGAGAGTTCCAGAGCTCAGCAGTTGAATAGAAGAAAGTCTGAGAATAGCGTTTCACTCTTGGGATGGACAGTTGCACAGAGTAGGGGTGGGATTGTGTTGCAAGGCGGGTACTACGTACCCTACGTAGAGGAGGTGGTATACACTGGGAAAGCTCCGAGGAACACTGATTATTGTAGTAGCGATAGAATAGTGAGAGAGATGCAACATTGCGGAGAAGAGAGAGTGATTGCAGAAAATTGGTGAGTGGACGGGAGTTAATGATACAAAAGGCTTTCCTTTCTACTTTATCTAGGAGTGCGGTGTGAGAGGATCCTCCCCACACATGTGAACAATACTCAATACAAGGACGCACTGTGCCCCTGTACAGAGCAAGTAGCTGTGCAGGGGTAAGGAACCCCTTGAGGCGGTTGAGCACACCCAGCTTCTGGGAGGCTGCCTTAGCGAGACTGGTAATATGGTCTTCCCAAGTGAGAGCAGAAGAAAAAGAGACACCGAGAACATTGTGGGAAAATGAAGGGTTGATTTTTGTAATGTTGAAGAATAAGGGATAGTCCTCTGGAGGTTCCTGACGGGTAGTAAGATGGATAAATTGAGTTTTGGAAGCATTAAATGTACCAAGGTTTTCTCTACCCCAATTGGAAATAGTAGCTAGATCAGAAGATACGCATGTTATGGCTTCATTACGTTTAGTTTTGAGGGACTGCTGGCTGGGGCGTTCTGGAAAACTAATTGAGTTGTGTAAAGTAGAGTCGTCTACATATGAATGGATGGAACTAGAAGTACAGTTGAGAAGATCATTTATGAAAATTAGAAAGAGAATAGGTTATGTATTTAATGTGCTTATTAAACACACTTACCATTATATATATATACTGCATGTGTGTGTGTGTGTGTGTGTGTTGAGGTATAGGAGGATTGACATGAAATTGGATAATACTCAAATAACATGCACAATATATAAGCATAAAACATTAAATTATATATATGTGGCCTTTAACTGTGCACAAACACAAAACCTACCTTTCTCTCGATACACTGCAGTTCAAACCACATACCTGAAAAATTGATAGGCGTGAATTAAAAATAATAAAAGTTTATCAATAAAAATGGCAACACTATACTTGCATATCCATATATACACACGAGCTCAAAGAGAGATATACATAGCCTACACATATATATATATATATATATATATATACCGGTATATATATATATATATTGTGACATCCGGAAGATAACCAAGATGTGACGTGTGACCAGACTAACCTGTTGAACGCGACTTTACACCTATAACTACATGAAACGATCCCTCTTTCTTTCCTACGTGACGAGAGAGAAAGAGAGAGAGAGAGAGCAGCCTGGCTGGTGTGGACGTGACATTCCACACATTTTTTCACATTCCTCAGTTCCCGCCAGCGAGCGAGAGGGGTGGGGCACCTGTGACGTGGTGAGCAGCCCACCAATTTCTAACACCTGATTGGCTCCCGCACACCTGTTCTCGTCTGTAACTGGCTCTCACACCCTGCCTGCATCGGATTGGATTAGGCACGTGTATCCTGACTTCTGATTGGATTAGCTTGGTCCGGGAAACGATATATAAGCCTGAGATTTGATAATTCAAACTAGACACATTCTCAGCTGGGGGGTGGAAGGAGCTACATGGAGAGAACAGGCTTGTATAGATATGTTTCTATTTTAGTTCAGTGCGTCCCCGTACCACTCGTGATCTCGTGATCATTAATTAACCAGAGGTATGTCGAAAACCTACACTCCTTTGATTTAGGATTTTGTGATTGGAGAATCATATATGTTGGATTGGAGATATATATATTTTGAATTACTGATTATTTTGGTGATTAGAATTAATGTTTGATTTAGAGATAATTTAAGATTGAATATTGAATACTTACCTGTTAATACTTAACTAACTTGATGTAAAAACTATTGTCATTCATAATTAATAATTAAGCATTGTAGAAGTTTAATACCTACCTGACTTTATGTAAAGCTATTTGTTATTCGTAATAGGCATTGTAAAAGTCCTATCAATTGTATTGTCTACTTTAGCCTACTAAGCTTTAACCAACTGAGCCCCAGCGACGCAATCCGTGCGTCGGTAATGTATGTAACGCTAAACCCCAGCGACTCACCGTTTGCGTCAGTGTCACTCCGGTCCCTATTACTCCGGTCCTACGGCACCTAGAGGGCTCATATTTTTATGGGAACTGTGTAAGTATCCCATGCACCCATGCCGATGGTTGAAAACTCTCAAAGTCCAACCGCGTGCGCGTGAGCGTGCAAAAACATGTTTTTTTTTGGGAAATTGCCTTCAACTTTTTACTCTTGTAAAATCCGTTTTCGGGGGCTCTGTAGGACCATTTTTTGACCTTTTTGATTGGTTTTTCGTGGTTTTTCCTTCATTCCTAACCCATTCGCTATTGTTTCTGGAATAAAAAAAAAAATCAGAATCAGCCAGTCCTGGGTGGTACATTTATAAATATTTATCTGGTACTCAGCGGGTTAATTCTTACTTTCGTGAAATCAGAACGTATGCAAAATGATCCTGAAATTTATATCTTTCATTGATTATTATTTTGATTAATTGTAAAATACCTTATTTATGTTTATAAATACAATTCCATTTTATATGTGACTTTGTAATATTCCTTACCACTTTTTATTAAGTCAAGAATAAAGAAGATAAAATATTAAAGAGAGAATAATAATAACATAAGATAATACAAATATAATAGAAAGAGTAAAACAATCTGTAAAGGGTTAACAAACTTAAATTAATTATATATAAAGATCTTAATACTTTGCTTATAATCAAAATTACTTGAGATATTCTAGTGACTTAAACAAAAACTTGCTTACATACCAAACTTTTTGTATTCGTAATTAATAGCCTATTTCATATTAAACATTCAATGTAACTTTAAATAGTTTCCTGATTAAATATAAATGAAGTGTATAAGAGTATAAAGTATAACAGTCCCAACAACTAAAGGAAAGCAAGTAACAACAGGACAAACTTTAATATTTTACGTTCTATTGGCCTTCAGCTGTTTGCTACACTTTCATATTAACTGTTCTATCTTTATTTATTCAGTTAACCACTTCTAAGTCAAGATACGTAACAGATTAACTGGCGACCTTGCCAGGATACGTTTTGTATAAGTTTCACTAAGATTCATATCATATCATAATCATGCTTGAAATAATTAATAAGGAAGATGTTAAGCTTTTCATAGAATCGACACCCGTTGCCGATGACATCGATCTCATGTCCAAGGCAGAGTTAATAGTACTAGCCTCGTATTTTGAGGTAACGGTCTCGGACATGACAAAACCTGAAATAGCTCAGATTATAAAGTCAGAATTTTTTGGGATTCACGAGGGCAGTGAGCATAACGGAGTCGAGGGCGGTGAGCCAAACGGAGCGGCTGGTGGAGTACTTGGTAATGGGATACAGATGCGGTTTGGTGAGAATTTGCCAGAGGGATTTACCCCTGATCAATATCTTGATTTAGCTAGATTAAATGATGCCCAGGCAGACGCTCTGCTGCAGAGACAGGCACAACAAACTCAGCTAGATCATGAATATTGCATGGCCCAATTAACTGCTCAAACAGAGTCTAAAAACAATGTGCTTGATCCCCCTCCGGGATTAGCCATGACTAGTGTAATTCCCCCATTCACCGAGGACAATGTTCAGGACTTTTTTGTGTTATTCGAGGAGGTTGCTACAGGTATGGGATGGACAAGAGATCGGTGGCCATTTATGTTGCAAATGGTGTTGACAGGACACGGTCGGGAAACTTACATATCAGTAGAGTCTGAGGTTCGGCAAGACTATGACCGTCTCAAAGCAGCCATTCTTAAAACCTACAAACTGCTACCTGAAGCATATAGACAGACTTTCAGAAAGACTCATAACAAATTCGAGGAAACTCATACAGTGTTTGCCAGGACCATGAACAAAGCTTTAAATAACTGGCTAACAAGTAAAGATGTCACTGATTTTAAGGGTTTGAAAGAGTTAATCTTGTTTGAGAACTTCCTATGGAAGGTAGATTCATCAGTAGCCTATCATTTGAGAGGGAAAAAGGTAGAAACTCTTGCCGAAGCTGCAGACATGGCTGATACGTATGTACTAAACAACAAATTTCGTGGGAAAAAGCCCTATGATAATAAGTTCTCCAATCACAAATCTGATAAATCTAATCACTCGCTAAAGCCTGTAACGTCTCTCCATGCAAGCCAAACGAAAAATGATCCCCCAACTAAGAATGTGACTCCTGGTAATGGTAACAGAGGTGGGGCCCAAACCAATAATAATAATGCTTACAAGGGGAATGTATCCCAGAAAGTGTGTACCTATTTTGGCAAGAGAGGCCACTTAGCTTATCAGTGTTGGGCTAAAGAGAGAGCCGAGAGATCGGAGCCGACAGTAGCCGCAGTAACTGCCTCCCCAAATAACCAAAACCACCCAAATGTGCCTGTGAAGCAAGACTCCCGACCGCAGGAGTACCTAGCTAACGTAAATCAGACAGGAAATGGTGTAGTAGCGTGTGTGGTGCAACCCACAAGGGTTAAGCCTGTCTTAGTGTCCCCAACAGTTCAGGATTGCTACCGTCCCTTTATTTCATCTGGATGTGTGAAAATAAATGGTTGTGTACATGAGGTAAAAATCTTAAGAGATACTGGTTCTACTAGCACCCTCATGGTGAATCCTTATTCTGAATGCCCAACTGGCGAATCAGAGGTGCTGGAGGTCAATTTTCTGCTAACTTGGTGAATGGTGAGATTGAGTGTGATTTGCTGAAGGGTGAAGCCTGAATAGCTTTGTGTAGGCCTCAGGACATCCCTGTGCCTTGGGTAACACTCCTTTTGGGGAATGATGTGGCTGGTGAGAGGGTCCGACTAGACCCCATTTTGTCACTTTCCCCTGTTGACGAGCCACTGACCGGTGAGCTCGAGAAGGAGATGCCAAAGGTTTTCCCAGTGTGTGCTGTCACTCGATCTATGGCCCAAGTAACAGTTCCCTCAGATATAATTGTACCAACTGTGAAGGTAGATAAAAGGGATGAAAGAGTAGTGAATGATGCTCTAACTGTGCCTGATGCGGAGACTGAAGTAGATCTGTCTGACACCTTTATGGCTAACCTTGAGCCAAATGATCATGATACACCTCCTAATTGTCCTAGTGGCCTGGTAGAGTTGCAACGATATGACAGTGAGTGTAAGGTGTTAGCTGCCAGTGCCGTGAGTGAAGAGGAGAGTAAGAAGAAGGGTGAATGTTTTTATATGAAGAAAGGAGTTTTGTGGCGTAGGTGGAGACCGCCATATAGACCTATTGATGACGGGGCATGGGACGTACATCAGGTAGTAGTTCCTAAACCTTGCCGTAGAAATATACTAGAAATGGCCCATAGTATACCCTTAGCAGGGCACCTAGGTGTGAGGAAAACCTTAGATCACATTAGAGCCCACTTTCACTGGCCAGGAATGCGTGCAGATGTAGTGGAGTTCTGTAGAGTGTGTCACACCTGCCAGATGACAGGAAAACCTAATCAAAAGGTGCCTGCACACCCTCTGGTGCCCTTACCAGTGTTCGAGAACCCTTTCACTCGGGTGGTAGTGGATATCGTTGGCCCATTGCCAAAGACATCCCAGGGACATATATATTTGTTAACTATAATGGAAATGGCAACTCGATACCCAGAAGCTATACCATTAAGAAATACTTCAGCCCAAACAGTCATTAAGGAACTGCTCAAATTCTTCACCAGAATGGGTTTCCCCCATGAGGTGCAGAGTGATCAAGGTACTAATTTCACTTCCAATGTATTTCAGCAATCCCTGAAGGAATTGGGTATCGACCATGTGAAGTCCAGCTCCTACCACCCAGAGAGTCAAGGGGTCCTCGAACGATACCATCAAACTCTAAAATCTATGTTAAGAAAATATTGTGAGGAAACTGGAGGTGATTGGGACAATGGGGTACCTTTTCTGTTGTTTGCCACCCGTGAGGTTCCAACTGAATCTCTGGGCTTCTCACCTAATGAACTAGTTTTCGGTCACCAGGTACGTGGCCCTTTGCAGCTATTGCAGGACAGCCTAGTTGGTCAGGAAGGGAACCAAAATCTCCTCGGGTATGTGTCAGAGTTCAAAACCCGGCTGAGATCCTCGTGCGAGTTTGCATCACAGAATCTAAGAGTGGCTAAAGACACCATGAAAGTATGGTACGATAAAAGAGCCCGTGTGAGGGAGTTTCAGCCCAGTGATGAGGTCTTGGTTCTCATTCCCTTTTTCGGCCAACCTTTATCAGCAAAACTTAGAGGACCATATAAAGTAGTAAAAAGGGTGAGTGTTACTGACTACTTATAGTCTGTGGGCTACCGTAGACCCCCCCCCCCCCCTTAGGCACAATTTGTAGTGATCTTTTTCTATTAGCTAGGACCCTAAGCTATCAGAATCTGCCTGTTTGCCATAAAGTTGGTGGTGGGTGTGGCCACTAGGGCCGTTACCATGGTAACGGATCAACAAATTATTTAAATTTTGTAAAATACCACATATTTGTAATTTAACACCATAAAAACAAATGGTAAGCTTCTTACTATATGTATTTTGAGCTTCCCGTTTGGTTGCAATATAAATCTGAGTCATTAAAGGTTGCGGTCATGCCAGAATATGACTGTTTCCACAGCAATGATAGGATAAAAAAATTATATATGAGGAAATATGTAATATATCTGTAACTAAACCATACCAAACAAAAACATATGTCCAATCAAGTTAATGGTAAAGCAAGCGCAGCCTACATTAAATCCTCCTCAGCCTCTACCTCTTCATCGTCAATTACATCTTCCTGAATGTTGTACACCTCAGTATCCAGATCATCGGCATCCTCGTCCTGGTCACCTTCGTCCTGATCTAAAACTAGGTCCCAGCGTCTAGAAACGCTGCCCAAAGAACTCTTTGGGCAGCGTTTCTTCCTGGGTCCATTTGTATTCCAGTCTGGCACCTTGTAAATCCCAGCCATGGCCTTGGTAGGGCTTTTGTAGTTCTGGGTAAGCAACATCCGCTTGGTTCCAGATGAGCGTTTGGTAGTTCACTCGTGCCACATGCATCTGCAAGGAGGATCTGCAGGGAGGAAGCAAGCTAAGATCTATGTCACTGTCACTGGATAGCAGCTGGTTCCGTGGTGTGTAACGTGTCAAGAACATTGTATACCTCAGCTTGTTGATGTCCTTGATCCCGGACCTTGCCCCATACAAGAGACAAGTGAATGCCTCCAGATTGTCAAACTGTCCTTGAGTAGGAGTAGAACTTGTGCCCAAACTTGTGAAGACAGGAATGTACTCGGGGTTGTTTTTCAGCAAACGCAGAGCGACACCTTACCTTTACGCACGAAGGAACTGGTAGTATCACAGCCAGTGAAGGCGTGGAATGACAGCAACGCATTGCACAGTTCTGGGCCAATACCTTGGACGGCTGATGTAACGTTGATTAGGCGCCTCTTATCTCCGATCCCGGTGTCCATGAGTAGAGGGATGTATATGTTTTGCGAGTACTTCATAAGTAACACGAAAACGTCAGTGTCGGGAGATCGGATTATGATGGCACTTCGAACCATAGCAATGTCTTGCTATGTGGCAGCAGTGCAGAATCATTCGGGTGTCAGCTTCCTCCTGAAAAAAATAGAAGATACAAATATTGCTTAGAAAAGTTATATTCAAAATATGTAAATGATTCTAGCACAGATTCAAAATTTAAATGAACGAAATATGAATTTGTGTTATTGATTTATTATCTGCAGCATTTAACGATGGTGATACATATAGATCCATCAGTTCCTGTTTCAAGGTATAGCACTTTTAATTCCAACATGAAGGTATTTTATTACCAAGGATTATAGTGAAATAGAAAAGAGAATATGAGAGTAGAGTAGACTATGGTAAAGTACAAAACTTAGGTAAAATATGTCACAAACCTGCTTGGATCGAAGGTCTGGCACTTCTTCTGCCTGGGTCTTGTGGCCATCTTGACTACTTGGGCACCAGCATGTCTCCCCACAAACGACCATTAGCTGCCGCCCCTTTAGTCTTGAGGCGTAGGCATCTCCCTTCCATTCCTTGAGGATGAGACTGATGAGCTGTTTCTTGTTGGAGCTGTTGCACAAGAATTTCTTGTACTCACGTGGAACCCTGGTAAGAGGCCCATGCACAAGAAATTCTTGGGATGTCCCACGACGATCTCTTTCGATGTTTTTGATACTCTGTTCCTGATAGGTATCTGTGACAAAGTCAACCCGGGTAGCATTCGGAAGGTTTACAAAGATACGCTCAGCCAACTCTCCAAAGGTAACTGGTATCTGGGTGAGTGCTTGGAACATCGCATTTCCATCAATGACGTGAACAAAAGATCCTGGTCTTGTACTAACTATGTGTCCTTCTTCTAGCTTGTGTACCAGTTTTGCCTTGTCTGTTTTCACTGGTGCACCATCAGCAGTTGCGAGGCTCCAAGGCACTGGACCAAGCGGGTATGACATCACCTTTTCCATGCAGAGTTCATGCTTCATGGAAAGGAGTATGAGCTGACCAAACACATTTCTTTCTGCAGCAAGTTCTTTTGTCTTCTTTGAAGAGCTTGTCACAGGTGTTGTCACTGCCGACGATGTGAATGTCTTCAACTTCATTCTTTTGATAGGTGAGTGAATGCTGGTTGTCTTCTGCACCAGTCTCTCCTGTACAAAAGACTTGTAAGCATTGGTGCCATGTGTGTCCACAGTGAGGAGATCCTTGGCAATTTCTTCTGAAACTGGTCTCCCTGACGATATGCAGTACAGGTTGTCAACATCGGGTACACTGAAGGGGCTCATGAAGTTCTGAAAGGCAGTCATCATATCCATTACAGCACGTTCCCCTTTGGCAATCTCGGATAGTGTCACATCTTTGTGGCTGCTCATCTCATGGTTGGCGACACCAGCAGAGTCAAGAGTTGCCTGGAATGGATGAAAATTAATAACAAAATGGACCTATGAATATGATTAAAATTTCAAGCAATAAAGCAATGTACTATGTTGAATTAACATTACATTTCACCATGTTTTATCATATATAGTTAATCATATGTATATCGGATATGAGCATCTGCCTATTTTTGGAAGAATATCTATTGCATTGCGGATCATTATAAAGATATTGTCAAAATATTATTGAATAAGATGAACAACAATCAAGGGTTGGTACAAAGTAATATACCAATAATATACAATATGTTTGTTTACCTGTAGATAGCCAGCACGTGCATGCCGAGTGCAACTCCACCGATGATACGCTGCCAAATTATGGCTGAATGCAATGATTCCAGGACCATGCCCACTTGCATGACGGTTGTATGTCTGCTCTATTGTTATGTCCACAGCATTTCGAGAGTTGGGAACATCAGACCGATTCACACTCATTCCATTCTTCTGAAGAATCTCCATCGCACCGGGATGTGTGTGTGGAAGGTTGAGAAGAATATTCAAGTACACTGATGTATACCTTGCATAGTTTGGCATCTCTTGACTGAAGAAGAGAGGGCACATTTCATGCAGACAGGCCATGTGTAGGGTGAGGTCGTTTGCCTTGGTAGCCCTCAGGAAATGCATAAGGAGCCATGCCTTATCCATGTAGCCAATCCAGAACTGTGCAGTTTTCCCCTTTTCTCCAATGCGCATCTTCGCCCTGTATTCCTCATACTTCTGCATCCATTCCTTCCATTTGGGTTTGTTCTTGACAGTGGACACATTCTCCTTGCTTGGTGTTTTGGCCAGATTGGACATCAATTTCATTTCCTCCTCACCAATGACCAGCCCTTCTTCATCCTGAAAGGAAGCCAACAGCAGCCGCTCCAGAGCTTCAACGAATATTCTGATGACATACCTCGCCCGATTGTAGTGTTTCCCATTCATGACCTTTTCGATTGACCCGCTTGCACACACTGCAGATTGAACTACAACTTCCTCAAATCCGCTTCCTTTCATGTACTTTCCTATGGAACCGATGAATGTACATGCCATATGGAATGCTCCAAGTCGAATAATGACATTGTGGAATCGATCTGGGTATGTCCACAAGATTTCGTAGGCCTTCTTAGGTTAGGTTAGGTTAGGTTAGGTTAGTCAATATTTTTCCAGGCACAGGAGTAGGAATGACGTCATAAACGGCGTAAAACGGCATACATCCATTTGAACATACATTCATTGTTCTTTCATGTCTTAGTCGCGCCGCATTGAAGCCGGGGGAAATCCAAAAAAGCGCCGTGAAATTTTCACTGATCTCAGTCTATGATTATTTGTACCTCAAGTTAACTTATGTTACCATGGTAATGGCCCTGGCAGTCACACCCACCACCAATTTAATAGCAAACAGGCAGATTATGATAGCTAAGTGTCCTAGGTAACAGAACAACTCCATTTAAGATTGTTCAGACACTTGTTTTATATATTTTATTGATTTGTTAAAAATTCTTTCGCAAAAATCAACTTTTTTAACATACCGTTTCCATGAAAACGGATTTTTTTTTACATGATCGGGACTTCAAATGACTCCGATTTTGATTTAAATCAAACGGGCAGCTCAAAATACATACAATGAGATGCTTACAATGTGTTTTCATGTTGTTAAATTACAAATATAGACCCCTCTATGATATTTTCTAAAATTCTGAAGTTTCTTGATCCGTTACCATGGTAACGGCCCAAGCGGCCACACCCACCACCAACTTCAAGGCAAACAAGCAGATTCTGATAGCTGAGGGTTCTAGCTAACAGAAAAACATAATTTAAAATTGTGCCTAACGGGGGGGGGGGGGGGGGGGGGACCTTTTCGGTTTTTGGCCCAAGGACTATTAGTGGCTACCCCAGACAGGAGGAAGCCTAAGCAAGTATTTCACATATATATGTTAAAACCCTATCATAGGTCCCCTGACTCCTATTCTCCAGATTCTCCTGCTGTGGCAGTGATAAGGACCTGTGGACATCCTGTTGCGGGTGATGTTTGTAGTCCTTACCCACAGATCCCGCAACAGACTGTCCCAGATCCTGTAGGTATCAATTTTGACTTGTCTTGTGGTCTATCCAACGTTAAATATAATTCAGTAGCATGGGGGGAATTACCAACTAAATTATGTCATCTTCCCTCAGAGAAAGCTAACGAACTAATCCATGTTTTATCACAGTCTCCCAGTGTATTCCATGATACTCCAGGGCTCACCTCATTGGCCGTGCATGACATAGATGTCGGGGATGCAGCATCCATCAAATTATCCCCATACCATGTCTCACCACAGCGCAGGAGTATTCTGCAAGTTGAATTAGATTTCATGTTGTCCAATGCCATAATTACTAGAGCCTTAAGCCAGTGGAGTAGTCCGGTCACACTTGTGCCTAAGCCAGATGGGAGTCATAGATTTTGTATGGACTACAGAAAAGTCAATGCCGTAACAAAGAATGATACTTATTCACTGCCACGGATTGATGATTGTAATGACCAGATTGGCACAGCCAGTTATATAAGTAAAATTTACCTTATGAAAGGATATTGGCAGGTACCTCTTACACCCCAAGCAAGGGAGATTTCATGTTTTGTGGTAAACAATCAAGCCTTCTGCTGTGAAGTAATGCCTTATGGCCTGAAAAACGCTCCAGCTACCTTTCAGCGCATAATGAATCAGGTGACTGAAGGGGTACCTGGGAGTGTGGTGTACGTTGATGAGATCCTTCTTTTTTCCCATACATGGGAAGAACATCTCAAACAAATCAGACTGCTTTTTGCTAACCTTGCTGAAGCAAATCTTGTAGTGAACTTAAAAAAAGTGCATTTTCATTAAGAGTACTGTCCAATATCTTTGACATATAGTAGGACAGGGTCAGGTTGCACCTCCTCATGCTAAAGTAGGGTCAATTTCCAATTTCCCACCGCCTACCAATAAGAAAGAAATCCAAAGATACTTAGGGATGATTGGATACTACAGGAGGTTTATTTTAAATTTCTCATGGTTAACAGCACCTTTAACAGATCTTCTCCGGAAGGATATGAAGTTTGAGTGGTCCTCCGATTGTGAGGAGGCTTTCAGT
Organism: Paralithodes platypus; assembly: GCA_032716605.1. Lineage (NCBI taxonomy): Eukaryota > Metazoa > Arthropoda > Malacostraca > Decapoda > Lithodidae > Paralithodes > Paralithodes platypus. The sequence continues at coordinate 21,679,257 of CM064505.1, forward strand.
GCTACTAAATACATTCTATCTAACTATCCTGTTCTCCGTGCCCCTGATTTCACCAGATCTTTCTCCCTAGCTGTTGATGCAAGTAATACTGGGGTCGGAGCCGTGTTACTCCAGGAGGATGACTGTAATGTATTGCATCCTGTTTGCTATTTTAGTAAAAAGTTAAATTCTGCTCAACTTAATTACTCTGTAATAGAAAAGGAGCTGTTAGCATTGATTTTGTCACTCCAATACTTTAGTGTTTATGTTCAATCTGCCCCTGGTTCCATTACTGTATATACTGACCATCACCCATTAAAGTTTTTTGCACAATTTCCAAAACAAGCATCAAAGACTGACCCGGTAGAGCTTGTTGCTGCAGGAGTACGCCTTAGATGTCAAACATATTAAGGGGGTCCAGAATGTATTGGCAGATTGTCTGTCAAGAGTCTGAAAATTTGTCATATACTTTCTTCCTCTTGAACTCTTTTCTAGCGGTGGAGGTGTGACATCTGGAAGATAACCAAGATGTGACATGTGACCAGACCAACCTGTTGAACGCGACTTTACACCTACAACTGCAAGAAACGATCCCTCTTTCTTTCCTACGTGATGAGAGAGAGAGAGAGAAAGCAGCCTGGCTGGTGTGGACGTGACATTCCACACATTCTTCAAATTCCTCAGTTCCCGCCAGTGAGCGAGAGGGGACGTGGTGAGCAGCCCCCCTTTTCCCCACCAATTTCTAACACCTGATTGGCTCCCGCACACCTGTTCTCGTCTGTAACTGGCTCTCACACCCTGCCTGCATCGGATTGGATTAGGCACGTGTATCCTGACTTCTGATTGGATTAGCTTGGTCCGGGAAACGATATATAAGCCTGAGATTTGATAATTCAAACTAGACACATTCTCAGCTGGGGGTGGAAGGAGCTACATGGAGAGAACAGGCTTGTATAGATAGGTTTCTATTTTAGTTCAGTGCATCCCCGTACCACTCGTGATCTCGTGATCATTAATTAACCAGAGGTATGTCGAAAATCTACACTCCTTTGATTTAGGATTTTGTGATTGGAGAATCATATAGGTTGGATTGGAGAGATATATATTTTGAATTACTGATTATTTTGGTGATTATAATTAATGTTTGATTTAGAGATAATTTAAGATTGAATATTGAATGCTTACCTGTTAATACTTAACTAACTTGATGTAAAAGCTATTGTCATTCATAATTAATAATTAAGCATTGTAGAAGTTTAATACCTACCTGACTTTATGTAAAGCTATTTGTTATTCGTAATAGGCATTGTAAAAGTCCTATCATTTATATTGTCTACTTAAGCCTACTAAGCTTTAATTCTTACTTTCGTGAAATCAGAACGTATGCAAAACGATCCTGAAATTTATATCTTTCATTGATTATTATTTTGATTAATTGTAAAATACCTTATTTACGTTTATAAATACAATTCCATTTTATATGTGACTTTGTAATATTCCCTACCATTGTTTAGTAAGTCAAGAATAAAGAAGATTATTAAAGAGAGAATAATAATAAAATAAGATAATAAAAAGATAATAGAAAGTCTAAAACAATCTGTAAAAGGTTAACAAACTTAAAATAATTATATAAAAAGATCTTAATACTTTGCTGATAATCAAAATTACTTGAGATATTCTAGTGACTTAAAAAACCCTTGATGGAAATACCAAACTTTTTGTATTCGTAATTAATAGCCTATTTCATACTAAACATTCAATGTAACTTTAAATAGTTTCCAGATTAAATATAAATGAAGTGTATCAGAGTATAAAGGATAACAGTCCCAACAACTAAAGGAAAGCAAGTAACAACAGGACAAACTTTAATATTTTACGTTCTATTGGCCTTCAGCTGTTTGCTACACTTTCATATTAACTGTTCTATCTTTATTTATTTAGTTAACCACTTCTAAGTCAAGATACGTAACAATATATATATATATATATATATATATATACTGTATATATATATATATATATATATATATATATATATATACTTGTTTGTTTTTTACCTCCCAGCTGGATTCGAACCACCGACAGTCAGGTCAAGTGTCCATGCTTTAACACACTATACCACGGCGTGTATCCTGGTATCCTGGAATATGGATCTTACGACTTGTGTATGAATTGAAATACATTCTCCTAGTTGGGTTTCCCTACTCTAAATATAAATAGGAAAAGGTAAAGTATCCTTTATAACCCCATGGTGTAGTAGATTAAAGCATGGACACTCGTGGTGACTGTCGGCGGTTCGAGTACGGCTGGTAGTATATAAACATTTAGTAGCTCACGTGTACTTGTGAGATATAAAGGATAAATAAACAAATAATTATACATATAAATAAATCAATAGATAAATAAATAAACAAATAGATAGATATATACCGGTATATATATACAGTATATATATATATATATATATATATATATACAGTATATATGTATATACAGTCTTTCCTCCGGTAACGCGGCTAATGTGTTCTGGTAACCTCCTGTGTTACCAAAAACCGCATTAACGAATCCATATGTTTACATGTTATTCATTAATCGAGTTTAGGAGTAAAATTGGTTAGTGGAGAGAATATAATAAAGGTACCTTGGTGTTCTTTGGATTTCCACAAAGTCCACTTTTTCTCCATAGTAGCCTATGTTATAATTATAAATTTAATTATAAAAGTTAGGTTATATGTGATTTGCATGCATAAACGTAAAATGAGGTGCATTGGGTTGATTTGCCTATTGCAACAACTAATGTTTCATTTAGTGAAGGAGAGAGAGAGAAAGAGTCAGAGCGGCGACGCCATTTTCGGATGAAGCTCTGAAATCCCACCTAAGACTCGCCGTCTTATTTCTCACCTCACACAATAACTACACTATGTAGAGTGTTCTAGTCTTCACCCATCGCACGGCAATGACCATATCTACCTCTGCTATGCATAACAACTTAGTTAGGCAATTTAATTGCAGAGATATGAGCATCGGTAAATGACGAAACTCGGAACTTCGGATGTAAACACTAAAAATCCTGCCTAAGACTCGCTGTCATATTTCTCACCTCACACAATAACTACACAATGTAGGGTGTTCTAGTCTTCACCCATCGCACGGCAATGACCATATCTACCTCTGGTATGCATAACAACTTGACTAGGATATTTATTTGCAGAGATATGAGCATTGGTAAATGACGAAATAGTCGGGAGTAAAGGTTCGGCGCCCGGTCATACCCTGCATCTGTTTAAGTGTTGACCGTGTTAGCAAAATTTTGATATTGGGGATGTACCGCGTGCCACCAAATCCGCGTTTCCAAGACGCGCGTTACCGGAGGACCGACTATATATATATATAAAGTGTGTATATGTAATTATACTGCATTATTATCTCTGTCATCCACAGACAAGCAGCAGAGTGCCCCAAACAGTATCACTTAACCTAACAACATGAGAGAAACAGTCTGGAGGCAAATAACATAAACATTATTATAAGGCAGTGGGAGGCCATTACCGCGGATATAAACACCAACTTACCGCGAATATCAAAACCAACTTACCGCGGATATCAAGACCAATTTTTTTTTTTTTTTTTTTTTAAGAGACAATGAACGGAGGAAGGAAAAACACAGATAAAACAAAAAGGTCCATGTGCCTAAAGGCATCCTCCATTCATAAAATGTTTGTAACAACTGGATTTAAACATTTGTAGATTGTAAGTTTGTGGAAAGCAATTCGAGGGAAGTGAATTCCAAAGAGTAGTAGTTCTAGGGATAAATGAATTTTGATAAGAAGAAGTTCTGCATTGTGGAGGAGAAAGTGTAAATTCATGGGCGCTCTCAGCTGCCCTAGTTCTACGGGGAAAGATGTGGAGAGGCGGCACAATTGAAGCAAGTTCCTCGGAACAATTGCTGTGAAAATATCTGTAGAATAATGCAAGGGATGCAACGTTTCTTCGTATGGATAATGTAGGAAGGTCCTGTGTGATTGCAGGGTTATTGATTAATCTAATAGCTTTATTTTGAATTATGTCCAACTGCCTCAATGCAACCACTCCACTTCCACTCCACAGAGGTGAACAGTAATCCATCTGAGAATGCACATGACTTTTATATATTACGGCCAACTGCTCGTCAGTGAAGAATTATCGAACTCTGTACAGGAGTCCCAGTTTTTTAGAGGCATTCTTAGCAATGCTTCTAACATAATGTGTCCAGCTCAAGTTAGTAGTTAATGTTACACCGAGAATGTCAATACTAGGGGAAGTGGGAATATTTACATCATTAAAAAATATATGAGAGTCAGTGAGATTCTGTCAGTTAGAAAATTGAATGTACTTGGTTTTCTGTGCATTAAAGGAAACTAGATTCTATTGTCCCCATTCTTCAATTCTAGAAAGGTCCTGGTTCAGAGAAATTGCAGTGCTTATTTTTGAATTTATAAGATCGGGTTGGGTGAAAGAATTGGTAAATGTGAAGGAACTGTGGAGTGTTGAGTCATCTGCATAGGAATGTATTGGATTATGAGTGGTATATATGAGATCATTGATATGAATGAGGAACAGAGTTGGGGCCAAAACTGATCCCTGGGGAACACCAGCATTTATTGAGTGAAATTGAGAATAAAGGCCATCTACCATTACACATATTTTTCTGTTATGAAGATAAGAAGAAATTTCTGGAACTAATGATGCAAGGCCGTAGTGTGACATCTTCGACAATAAGGATTGATGCCAGACTCTATCAAATGCCTTTGATATATCCAGTGCTATTTTATGTGTTTCACCATGTTGGTCTGTAGCTTGGTTGATTTGATGTGTAAGAAGGCAAAGAATGTCTGCAGTTGATCGACATCGTCTAAAACCATATTGCCTATCACTGATTAATTTATTATTCTCAAGATGCTTAATTATGTGATTATTTAATATAATTTCAAAGACTTTACCAAGAGTGGAAGTTATAGCTATTGGTCTGTAGTTTGATGGATCTGAAGAGGCACCTTTTTTAGGAACTGGATGGATGTTTGCTTCTTTCCAGGGTACTGGGAAGCATGAGGTATGAGTACATAGACGGAAAATTTTGCCAATACAGGAGCGAGCACCAAGGAGCAATTCTTAAGTACTATTGGAGGAATTTCATCTGGACCAGGAGCCTTATCTACTGAGAGATTCTGCAAAATAGTTTTGACATGTCTAGTGTGGATCTTAAGTGAGGGAATTTCAGGCGAATTAAAATTAAGTACAGGGACATCTTGATTTATTTCATCTAAGGTTGAGTTGGTGGAGAAAATATCCGCAAGAAGGTTAGCTTTACCTCGTGGGTCACTTACAATATTGCCAGTCGGAGATTTTAATGGTGGAATGGATGAAGCAGTTGTGAAGTTGGATTTGAATGAGTTAAGAGTAGACCAAAATATTTTGTTATCATTTTGATTATTTAGAAGTTTATTTGCCTGCTTGTGGAGAAAGTTTGATTTAGTTAGGTTTAATACAGATTTGGCATGATTTATGATGTTTCTAAAGTAATTAAAGGCTTCATGTGTTTTTGATCTTGTGTATGCATTGTAGGCTATTGCTTTTTGTTCAGTTACTCTAGCACAATTATGGTCAAACCATTTAGGTGAATTAGATCTTTTAATGTACTTTTGATGAGGAATAAAAGTTTCCATTCCAATTTTTACAAAATCTTGTATGTGGCTCAAGGTGGAGTGTGCATCATTAGAAAAGAAAGAGGTCCAGGGAATATCAATAAAGAAACCTTGAAGACCCTCCCAGTCTGCCCTATCGTAATGCCATTTAGTCACCAAAACAGGTTCAGAGTGGGAAGGTGTGGTAGGTGATAGACAGGTGGCCTGTATCAGACAATGATCAGAAGATCCAAGCGGGGACCTCACTGTAACATCATAATTTTCTGAATTGGTTGTTAAAAATAAGACCAGTAGGTGGGAATTATGATTAGGATTATCTGGTACACGGGTGGGTTGGTTGACTAGTTGAGTGAGATTAAATGAGTCTGCAAATAGCTCACATTCAAGACCAGCATCATCAGTCCTGGCTGAATGAGTGAGCCATTCAACATTATGGACATTAAAATCACCCAACACAGTGATTTCAGAAGAAGCATTTAAGTTGAGGACACTGAGTTGTGAGGACAGAGAATCAAAAAGACTTTGCTCTGGAGGAGTATTTGGGGAACGGTAGATGCAACATATGTATTTAAATTTACCAGCAGAAATTAATTTGTATATAGAATAATCAAAATAGGGACAATTGAAACTAGTAACCTCCTCCAGGGCAATTTAAGATTTTGCGAAGCAACATACACCTCCTTTAGGTCTGAAATTTTGGAGCAGTTGATAACCTGGAAAATTAAATCTAGACGTGTCAGATGTGGATGTTACTTGAGTCTCTGTCAAAAAAAGGAGAGTAGGGGATTCTGCTTGAAGAAATTGGTGTACAGAATTGATGTTAGAGTGAAGTCCCCTTATATTGCTAAAGAAAAAGCTGCACCGACGAACAGCTTTGGGACGTTGCAATGCTCTTGACACAGTCGCATGATGACGACCGGGAGGGCCCTGTGTCAATGACCCAACCCTGCCGGGGGTGGATATCCGAGGGACCACCAGGTTTGCTCTTAACAATTGTACTGCCATATTTATTGGGTAAGGTGTATGGTGTTACATGTATGATATGTAGTGGGAAGAGTAGTGTTTTATGGATAGAGGATAGCGATGTAGGGCAATGTCGTGAAGTTGGATGTGTATGTTATATAAAAAGGGTTTTCCTGATACCCCTGATGTGTGAGGCAGAAAGATGTGTATCCAGCTACCAAGGCCTGGGAGAGAAAATGGAATTCAGGCTATTCCCTGAGTCTCCCGAAACCTTGGCGGTAGTACTTCCCTGGGCGGGGCTGCCTACCCCTACTACCTGCCAAATGTGAAGAGAGCAATAAAACACAGTGGGAGATGTATACTGTATATGTGTGTCTCTGTGTGTGTGTGTGAGATCAATTTACCGCGAATGTGAACAGCGCGATAAAACACAGTTGGAGTCCATTACCGCGAATATCAAGAACCAGTTATTACTGTGAAAGTGAAGAGCTCGATCAAACCCGGAAGTCAAGACGCCAGACAGAGGTGACGTAAGATAGTAGCCACATCGACAGGGAGAAATATTTCACTATTACCATGGTTTGATCAACAACACATTTATCAGTGGGCTTTTCCAATATTACATTAGACACACAAAGTTCCCGAAAACGTCTTAAGTGAATATGTGAACTGTGAGATGAATTGATATTGGATTTCATTCAGTCATCTTGTGTGAAAGTAACTTTGTTGTTCTATGTGTATGAGGGAGACAAAAGGCAAAGCTGCCTGTAACAAAGCTGCCCCCCCCCCCCCCTCAAGTTGAAAGAGTGACAAAGTCAAATTATGGACGGTTGGTGGTCATCTTTAAAAAAAAAAAAAAATTGTGGTGTATTGGAAAGAAGTGTGGTGTAGTAGAATAAATAGGTGGAAAAGGTGTTTGTGAGTGCTAGCTGGACTACTCTCTGTGTAGGTGAAACACGAATAGAAACAGTGAGGGAGGCCACGCAACTGAAACAGTGATTCCAACAACTCCTTACCACATGCCTATGAGGCCTCCCCTGGGTATTGCCCTGCTCTATTGGTGTCAACAATCTCCTCACATAACCAAAGCACCTCGAATATCTTGAATAACATGCACAACTATTTACTTGTGGTTATCTTTACGGAGATATATCTTAGTGGAATTTCTCTACCCTCAAATCTATTAAGGGGAGATAGGCGTATATATTTCTTCATTTATGTATTTTTTATCATATTTTTTGTTTCCTCCCTAGACCTCCATCAAGCGTAAAAAACCACCCACCCAAGACCCTCCTTCATGATATATTAGTAAATTTTTCGGTAGTAAAATGTCCCGGCCGAAGGCCGATTACTCTTAAAATTACAGGCTCCCTATCGCTCGCCAGGAAAAAATCGACACCTATATGGCACGAAAGGTCTTAAAATTGGCAAAGAAATGGGGCGAAAGGTAGTAAAATCACCAAACTAATGGGCCGAGCGTCACAAAATCTGAAAACTAATGGGGCAAAACATGAGGGAGAAGGGGGTCCAGAAAACGCGAGTACCACCCCATTACGGCTCGAGATCTCAGTGTCTAATAGGAATTGAATATACAGTCAGCTGATAATAATCCGACTATAATCCTAGGATAAGAACTAATAATACTACTAATAATAATGACCCCGACGTATTAACAATGAACTCAGGCTAAATGGTCACCTTCCCTTGGCTTAGAGGGGGATGCTTCACCTTTGTTGTCCATTTTTTTCATTTATTCATTATTTTTCTAGTTTCCTCCCTAGACCTCCATCAAACTTTAAAAACATCCATTAGATCCCCCTTGTAGATAAATTTGTAAATTTGTCGGTAGACAAATTCTTCCAAAATTACAGGCTTACTATTGTTCGCCATGATAAAGTCGACACCTAAATAGCACGAAAGGTCTTAACATTGACAACGAAATGGGGCGAAAGGTATTACAATCGTCAAACTAATGGGCCGAGCATCATAAAATCTGTAAACTAATGGGGCTACACATGAGGGAGGGAAATAGGGGGGGGACAGAAAAACCAGCCCATCCCCCCTTAAACGGTCCATAATTACGATTCCGACTGGACACATTTTTAGCCATTATGGTCGCGTATTTACCAACCCGTGACACGTTATTCTTAAGGGGCTAGTGGCTGTTTTTTTTGGTCCAATAATTAATTTAATTAATTCATTTATATTTTAGTTTCCTCACTAGACCTCCATCAAGCTTAGAAACACACCCTCTAGACCCACCTTCAAGAAAAATGTGTACATTTTTCGGTAGAAAAATGTAGCAGCCGAAGGCCGGTTCCTCTTAAAACTACAGGCTCGTTAACGCTCGCCAGAACATCGGCAACTAAATGGCACGAAAGGTTTCAAAATTGACAACGAAATGGGGCGAAAGGTGTTAAAATCGCCAAAATAATGGGCTGAACGTGTTAAAATCAGAAAACTAAAGGGTCTAAGCATGAGGGAGAAGGGTGTCCAGAAAAACCAGCCCTTCTCCCCTTAGCATAAGTTGGCTGCAGATAAACAGTGGGACATAAATACAATCTTATAATATAGTATGGATGCAGCTTTTATGGGGAGATGAGTCGTTTTTTTTTGTTTGGTCCCCCTTCTTCCTCATGTTTAGCACCATTAGTTTTCAGATTTTAAGACTTACGGTCCATTAGTTTGGGGATTTTAAGACCTTTTCCCCACTTACTTGTCAATAATAAGACTTTTCGTGTCATTTGAATGTCGATTGTCTTCCTGGCGAACGATAACGAACCTGCAATTCAAGAGGAACCAGCCTTCGGCCGGGACATTTTTCTATCGAAAAATGTACAAATTTATCTTCAATGAGGATCTTGGGTGTGTGTTTTCTTAAGCTTGATGGAGGTCTAAGGATGAAACTAAAAACAAACAATAAGAAGTTAAATAAATGAGCCAATTAATACGCCCATCCCCCCTTAACCTCTATAAATAATAGGGTGGAGTAATTTTCTTCTTCTGACTTAATACTAGATGATTTTATTTAGCTTAGGACGGATCTCAAGAAATCAAACTATCTAAAATTATTCCTTCGAATGTCCACAGGTCTTCCTAAGCTATATAAAATCAACAACAGATATCCAACACTAAAATAGTTCATAAGTATAGTTTTGCCGGACTCAATTTTAGCCTTTATGGTCGCGTATTTACCAACCCGTGGCACATTATTATTAGCATAAGTTGGTTGCAGAGAAACAGTGGGACATAGGACAACCTTAAAATATATGTTTATACCTTTGGACTTCTATAATACGGGAGTCATTTTCTTTGGATTAGATTAGATTGATATCCAAAATTTGAAAATGGATATTAATCGTGATCGTGTACTCAACCTTTAACGGTAATGGTTTGTAAAGTAACGGTTTAAGTGCTTATGTTCTGGGTGTGGTGTCCCGAGTTGGAATCCCGGGAGGATCAAATACTGTCAATAGTTTATTCAAGTACATTGGGTTTTGTAATTGATGATTAATGTTAAGAACGGGGTGTTACTTACTTATATTAGACGATTTTACTTAGCTTAGAAGGGATGTCTATAAATCTCACTCCTCGTACTTTCACTACTACTGGAAACAATCGTCTAAAGTTAGCCACCATAAAAGGTTAAGGGGATACGGACTGCTTTTTTGGCCTATAAATTAATTCATTCATACATTTTTAGTTTCCTTGCTAGATATCCCTCAAGCTTAGAGAAACATCCCCTAGACCCCCCCCCCAAAGATAAATTTGTACATTTTTCGGTAGAAAAATGTCCCGGCCGAAGGCCGGTTCCTCATACAATTACAGGCTCGCTCGCCAGGAAAAAATCGACACCTAAATGGCATGATAGGTCTTAATATTTATAACGAAATGGGACGAAAGGTCTTAAAATCGCCAAACAAATGGGCCGAAAGTCTAAAAATCTAAACAATAATGGGACTAAACAAGAGGGGGAAAGGGAACCAGACAAATTACAGTCTCCCCTTAATAAGTATATATAATTCCGATAATATATATCATTAATAATATATCTATAATTCCGAGCACTCACATTTTAACCCTTTGAGTACCAGCGACGTGTGTTATGTTTTATTCTAGCTATATGTACACGATATTATGCAGCTTAGGAAGGATCTCTGGTAGTTAAAAGGGTTGGTTGAGCTTATTTGATAAGTCCTATTATTGCTAGAGGGCCTTCCTTAGCTGAATAAAGTCGTCCAAGAGTTGCCAAAATATGATGAAAAGGCCGTCCCTGGTACTGCACGGGTTAAGCCATTATGGTCACGTATTTACCAACCCGTGGCACATTATTCTTGGCATACGTTGGCTGCAGAGAAACAGTGGGACATTAATACAACCTGTCTCTCTCTCTCTCTTGCTATGCTATTCTTAGGATATCTTTCACTTAGTAGCAAATACTATGTTCGATTTAAGTCTGGATTGCCTTGCAGGGACCACAAGGTATGTGTAATCTGTGCATCTATATAACTATATGCAACTTAAACTCACTCACTCACTCACTCACTCACTCTCACTCTCTCTCTCTCTCTTTTCTGCTATGCTATTCTTGGGATATGTTCCAGTCAGAAATACTATGTTCGATTTAAGTCTGGATTGCCTCGCTGGGACCGCAAGGTATGTGTAATATGTGCATTTATATAACTCTATGCAACTCCAACTCATTATCTCACGCACTCTCACACTCACACGCACACACACACACTCTCTCTCTCTCTCTCTGAACTTGATATATTCCCATCATTAAATGACAAATATTGCCAGAAGGACACACCTTCTCTCTCTCTCTCTCTCTATATATATATATATATATATATATATATATATATATATATATATATAGATCTTTTCTTATAAAAGATGTAGACAAAATAATCCTACATGATTTTGTATTTAATAACTTGTTACTAAATCATATAAATGCGATCAGATCAAGAATTGTTTATGTACAGAACACAGAACCAACTATGCGCTAAGGAATTTTATTTTAATGTTTACTACTTCTATAACTCTGTAAAAAGTGTATACATCAATCTGTCCATATAATAAGATTATGACTGACTGAATATCTCTATCTCTCTTTCGTTAGGTGTGTTATTTCATGTTTTCGCTTTCATGTATAGATATTATTTTTTCTTCTGAACTTATGTATTGGCAAAATGTGAGTTTTTATACACATTTTTCGTGAACTGTATGTACAGGGTGACGAAGAATTGTGTTAGCCACCTGCCAGACACTGGCAACGCTGCCACTCGATATACTAGGCTGGTAGGAGAACCTCAATTTTTAGTGAAACTGGGAAAACATTCCTACATAAGCTTTCTTGGTGCCAAATGATGCAGAAACTTGTCCACTATCACATATTAAAAATCCCCATTCATCCACTTTTGGGGAAATTTTTGACAGCAGTATAAAACAATGTAATTTTCAGTCAAACGATTGTGGAGTAAGCGCATGGATATTTCAATTGTTGTACTTCATTTTTAGATAAATTACAACAAAGCTATTAAAATTATATTGTTACCTATTCCAGGAAAGTTTAAGAGTATGCATATGTCTTAATTTGCTTGAGTGTTTGTTTATTTGTTCATTTGTTTGTTTGTTTGATCACAGGTGAATAAGACATCTAAGTTTATGATTCAATCCTCACGAAATTGGCGGACTGGTAGCATATGTGCCAAGGTTGAAGTGGTTTAAGTGAGGAAGTGATCTGTAGAGTGCATACCTTCTCCAAAGTACGCTGCTCACAAAGTTATGAGCTAATCCTAAGTAAGTGGCTCACAATGTTATGAATTGATCCTAATGAAATTTGCACATGAGATGATGCCATTTCCAACCTCCTTGTTCAAGGACTCTTTCATGAGGATATTAGACACGTCAGAATTGGGCAGACAAATAAAAAAGGACCTGAATAATATCATAGTGGACTCTCCTACCCAGTTACAACCACCAAGTGTGAATATAATTGATGATGGCTGGCTACTGCATGTCATCAGATGGAAAATAAATTCATTGTATTCAGAGGTCATGAATCAGTAGCCTATAGTTCCTTCTTGATGACCAAGTATGGAATGTGCAGTGTTATATTTGATGGTTAGGAAGAGCATTCTATCAAAGATCATGTGCATAGACGTCGTCAGAAGGGAAAGGTATCGGCAGCTATTGTGATCTTTAAAATCTCACAGGCACATAAAGATCAAGAAGCATTCTTTGCCAATCATCAGAACAAGACACAATTCATTAGACTATTGGCGAAGCACCTAGAGGCTATCGGCCATTGTTAAAATAAGTAATGCTGAGGCTGACACTGTGATTGTATCCTGTGCAATGGAATTTGCTCGCAATGGGCAGACTGTAACAGTTGTAGCAGAATATACTGATGTGTTCATCATGTAGCTGTACCATTGGGATAATGACCTAGCCGATATCTACATCAGAGATGAAGGCAAACGGCAACGACCTGAACAAATGTTTAGTATGAAAGAAGCCAACACATCTATACCAGCTGTCATCCAGAGGCTCATTCTCTTCTTACATGCATGGAGTGGATGTGACACAACCTCTGCAACCTTTGGTCAGGGAAACCTGCATCACATGAATATTTTGAGGGAGTGTCCAGAGGTACAGAGCTTGGCTAACAAAATCAGTAAAGGTGATTCTACTGCAAAGAAAGTTGGAGAAGCTGGACAACAACTTTCCTGTTTACTTTATGGCGGCACTGAACAGGATACACTGACTAATCTACGATATGCAAGGTACATGGCAATGAGTTGAGCCGCAAAGATTGCCTCCAACTGAGCGTACAGCACACTACCATAGATTGCGTGTTCATCTCCAGGTTGTAAATTGGACTAATCTAACTAATGATAGTCGAGAAGCAACGGAATGGGGTTGGACAATACTAAATGACACTCTTTGCCCTATTATGACTGATCTGGATGCTGCTCCAAACAAGTTACTTCACTTTATTCGGTGCAAATGTAAGTCCACTGGTAAGAACCCTTGTGGCTCAAAAGAATGCTCTGCCGGAAGTATGGACTGAAGTGCCTAATGGCTTGTGATGAGTGCCGTGGACAATCATGCGATAACACTGGCACTATTGTGAGTTTAGATGATGATTATGATGATGGTGTTCCAGATGTTTAATAGCACTAGACAACAAAGACTATTATTTGGGTAGTTAGTTGGGCACAAATCTCGTAAGAATCGGTTGATACCTTTGTGAGGGGTATAATCTGGCAGAGGTATGCACTCTACCAATCACCTCGTCACTTAAGCCACTTCCCCCTTGGTACATATCCTATAGTTCCACCTAATTTTATGAACATCGGTTCATAGCATTTTGAGATCTATTGTTTATCCCTACTTCTACCCCTTAATCGTAGGACCGAAAATGGTGAGATTTTTTAGAGTGCTGTAATATATTATCCCCAAAGTGAATTAATGGGGATTTTTAATATGTGATTCTGGACATATTTCTGCATCAAACGACACCAAGAAAGCTTATGTAGGAATGTTTTCTCACTTCCACCCTTCTCCTACCAGCCTATACAGTATTGGTATGTATATAGTACCGGTATGTATATAGTACCGGTATGCATACAGTACCGGTATGTATATAGTATCGGTATGTATATAGTACCGGTATGTATATAGTACCGGTATGTATAGAGTATCGGTATGTATATAGTACCGGTATGTATATAGTACCGGTACGTATACAGTATCGGTATGTATATAGTACCGGTATGTATATAGTACCGGTATGTATACAGTATCGGTATGTGTATAGTATCGGTATGTATATAGTACCGGTATGTATACAGTATCGGTATGTGTATAGTATCGGTATGTATATAGTACCGGTATGTATATAGTACCGGTATGTATACAGTATCGGTATGTATATAGTACCGGTATGTATATAGTACCGGTATGTATACAGTATCGGTATGTATATAGTATCGGTATGTATATAGTACCGGTATGTATACAGTATCGGTATGTATATAGTACCGGTATGTATATAGTACCGGTATGTATATAGTACCGGTATGTATATAGTACCGGTATGTATACAGTATCGGTATGTATATAGAACCGGTATGTATATAGTACCGGTATGTATACAGTATCGGTATGTATATAGTACCAGTATGTATATAGTACCGGTATGTATACAGTATCGGTATGTATATAGTACCGGTATGTATATAGTACCGGTATGTATATAGTACCGGTATGTATATAGTACCGGTATGTATATAGTACCGGTATGTATATAGTACCGGTATGTATACAGTATCGGTATTTATAGTACCGGTATGTATATAGTACCGGTATGTATACAGTATCGGTATGTATATAGTACCGGTATGTATATAGTACCGGTATGTATACAGTATCGGTATGTATATAGTACCGGTATGTATATAGTACCGGTATGTATACAGTATCGGTATGTATATAGTACCGGTATGTATATAGTACCGGTATGTATACAGTATCGGTATGTATATAGTACCGGTATGTATATAGTACCGGTATGTATACAGTATCGGTATGTATATAGTACCGGTATGTATATAGTATCGGTATGTATATAGTATCGGTATGTATATAGTACCGGTATGTATATAGTACCGGTATGTATACAGTATCGGTATGTATATAGTACCGGTATGTATATAGTACCGGTATTTATACAGTATCGGTATGTATATAGTACCGGTATGTATATAGTACCGGTATGTATACAGTATCGGTATGTATATAGTACCGGTATGTATATAGTACCGGTATGTATACAGTATCGGTATGTATATAGTACCGGTATGTATATAGTACCGGTATGTATACAGTATCGGTATGTATATAGTACCGGTATGTATATAGTACCGGTATGTATACAGTACCGGTATGTATATAGTACCGGTATGTATATAGTACCGGTATGTATACAGTATCGGTATGTATATAGTACCGGTATGTATATAGTACCGGTATGTATACAGTATCGGTATGTATATAGTACCGGTATGTATATAGGTAAGCGGTAGTCTGCGTATGGAAAAGGTTAAGGGGAGGTTTTTAGTTTGTTCCCTAGACCTCCATCAAGCTTAAAATTACACCCTCTAGACACCCTTTCAAAATAAAGGAATACATTAAAAAAAATCCCGGCCAGGATAACAATTAATGTAGTGACTTCACACAAGTCCTTCCTAAGCTGAGGAGAAATGCCTAGTGCTATCCAGAATATAATATAACAAATAACGCCCCTGTATTAAAGGGTATATAGGGCGTGTCCACTAACTGGGTAACGAGATGGGGAGGGGGAGAGAGATTAATGTGGCGACATCTGAGAGTCATGTTAGCTTGTGAGAGAGAGAGAGAGTGTGTGTGTGTGTGTGTGTGTGTGTGTGTGTGAAAGAGAGCGAATGAGAAAATAAGAGTGAAAGTGAAAAAGAGTGTGAGATTGAGTGTGTTAAAGTAAGAGAGTATGTGTGCATATGAGTGTGAGTTAGAGTTAGAGATTGAGTGTGTTAAAGTAAGAGAGTGTGTGTGAATATGAGTGTGAGCTAGAGTTAGAGATTGAGTGTGTTAAAGAAAGAGAGTATGTGTGAATATGAGTGTGAGTTAGAGTTAGAGATTGAGTGTGTTAAAGTAAGAGAGTGTGTGTGAATATGAGTGTGAGTTAGAGTTAGAGATTTCAACGCAGCTCAAATAGTAAAGCCGGTATCACACGAGAGCTTATTCACTCAACATTTATCCTTAACACTAGTCTGGCAGCTTATTTGGTCTATCTATCTATCTATTGCCTGACGCCGTGATCCCCGAAGGGGTGGCCACGAACGAACCGCCCCCATGCACCTCTGTCCCCAGTCAGTCGACGCCCTTCCCCCCAACCAGCACCGCCTTCGTTCATGTAGTTCCTCACTCCATCCTTCCACCTCATATTCGGTCTACCTCTCCCCCTCTGTCCCTCCACCTCGCTCTCGTACACCCTCTTAGTCATTCTCTCGCTTTCCATACGTTCCATATGGCCGAACCATCTCAAGTTGTTCCTTTTCACACTTTCCAGCACATCTACCTCCACACCACACCTCCTTCTTACTTCCTCATTAGTCTGTCTATCCCTCCATGTAACTCCGCACGCACTCCTTAAGTAATTCATTTCCACTGCTCTCACTCTTGGTCTGAGTCTCTCAACCAACGTCCATGCTTCGCTTCCGTAAGTCAGTGTCGGGATTACCACACTGTCATGCAAGGACTTCTTCACTTCCATACTGACCACCCTATTTCTTGTTACTGCTTTTAGCGTTCCTACAACCCTCTTCCCCTGTTGTACCCTTATTTGGTCTAAATTTAGAATATTTCGGTCACCTAAATTCATCTACCACCAGTCTAGTTTCCGATACCAGTGCAAAATATTCCAGAAATGTTACCAGAAAATGTTTGATCATCGAATGTTGACTATAAATGCTCTCGTGTGATACCGACTTAAGCTACACATGTCCACTATAGACTCGTGGCTGTGAATTGATCAACACATGAGGGGCGTCTTTTTAAGGGGGGATGAGCCGGTTTTCTGGACCACTTTCTCCCTCATATTAGCCCCATTAGTTTTCAGATGTTAAGATGTTTGCCTCATTAGTTAGTCGATTTTAAGACCTTTCGCCCCATTTCTTCGTCAATATTTAGACCTTTCGTGCTATATAGGTGTCGATGTTTTCCCTGACGAACGATAGTGAGCCTGTAATGTTGGAAGAATCGGCCTCCGGCCGGAACATTTTTCTACCGAAATATGTACAATAAAAAAAAAAAAAAAAAAAAAAAAAAAGGGGAGACTCCACCTTTTATTTTATCTTAGCTTCTATAAGAGACTCATTGCTGGCCTTTTGCCACATGTACCGTAATGGTGTAACACTGACTTGATGAGAAAATCAGCTCTCTATGTACGTGCGCGCACGCGTGAGCGCAGAATTTCTCAAAAAAGGGTTAACTCACTTAATTTTTTTCAAATTTCCCGCAATTTCGCATGGCGTATCCCACAAGCATCCCCTACAGAGTAGCGTCAGCTTTTTCCCCTATAAATAATAGAAGGTGCTGAAAAAAAATATATTATACCATTAGTTTGGGGTAGAGCTGAAATTTGACTTTCAAATGGTCATATCTCCGATAATTACGAGAAATCGCCGAAAAACCGATGAGAGAATGTTCTTTTATAGGCCAATTTGCTGTGGTTAGATGGGGAATGCATTTGGGCAATACTAAATCCAGTTAATAGACTCGTTAGGGCCAACAAATTATTGCTAGCAATTTAATTTGTAACTTTCAGAGAAGTGTAAATTCGTTTTGGTGGTCTATTTTTGTTACCCCTCCTAAATCAATTTTTTCTATGGGGAGCACTACCTATAGAAAATGTACAGTGATGGCTAACTAATTTAAAAGTGCGCTTTCAGTATACGTTTTGGACAATTATCTATTCCATTTTGACCCAATTCCTTGATATTGGGAACCCCAAACGGGTACCTTAGGGATGTAATAAGGGTGTTTATGCCCTCATATGATCATTTCTATTGCTTACAGAAGCCCTTTAGACTACAGACACATTTTTTTTTTTGGGGGGGCTGACTGATTTTTTTTCAGTTTTTGGGGGGGTCGTGGGCGAACCCCCGCCCCGGGGGGTTATGGATGCAATATGTTTTTTTGTTCCTTCCTATGCTATTCGCCTATGTTGAAAGAAGCAGTTTACAGAGAGAACAAAAAACTTGAAATTTTGACCAGAGCCAAAAAAAAACCTGGGTTCTCCCCTCTAGAAGGGGGATCTAATGGATTTTTTTTTTTTTTTTTTTTTTTTTTTATGGAGGTTTAGGGAGGAAACTAGACCAATAATTAATACATACAAAAATCGGCCAAAAATGTATAGTCGTTTTTTTTCTGGACTCCCTTCTCCCTCATTTTAAGACGTTCGGCCCATTAGTTTGGCGAATGTAAGGTATCGCTAGCACTTGAAACACGAACAACAATATCTATCATTAACTGTCTTGATAGTGATAGTGTAATGCATAGTGCGCGGAATTTTTATGTCAGTATCCTAGGCTCGAGTCCTCGGAGTGCCACATGTATTTGTTGATTTCATTAATTGAGTTTAGATGTGAAGTTGGTTGGTGTAAAAAATATAATAATTAACACCAATATCGACAAAAAACGATATCAATATTACAAAAACATAATCAGGAACGAAACAAAACATAAATAAATAAATAAATAAATAACTGCCACCATTCACATCTGTCTTTGAAACATCTTAAGGGGAGATGGTTCGTTTTTCTGGCGCCCCTTGTCCCTCATGTTTAGCCCCTTTAGTTTTCACATTTTAAGACGTTCGGCTCATTAGTTTGGCGATTTTAAGACTTTTCGCCCCGTTTCCTTGTCAATATTCAGACCTTTTCATGCAATTTAGGTGTCGATTTTTTTTCTGGCAAGCGGTAGCGAGCCTGTAATTTAAGAGCAATCGGGCTTCGGCCGAGAAATTTTTCTATCGAAAAATGTACAAATTTATCTTGAAGGAGGATCTTGGTGTGTTTGTTTAAAGCTTGATGGAGGTCTAGGGAGGAAACTTCAACAATAATAGAAAGATAAATGAATAAGCAAATAAATAGACCCATCCCGCCTTAAAAAACTCAACGTCATCACAATTACTACCATCTGTTTCACCATCGAGATGAATACAATAGGTTGAAAGGAATAAACTAGTGTATCAGCAAAATCCTCATCTAGAATACATCATCATCCTTTTCAACAACAACAAACAACAACGTCATCAACAACGACAACAGCGATAACAGAAACAACAACATCAACAACAATAACGACAAGATCAAAAGTATCAACGTCAACAACAAAAAACAACGACAATGACAACTACAACAACAAAGCATCAACGTCATCAACAACTACAACAACAATCAATCATCAACGTCATGCACAACACCAAAAACAACAACAACCAATCATCAACGTCATGCACAACACCAAAAACAACAACAACCAATCATCAACGTCATGCACAACACCCAAAACAACAACAACCAATCATCAACGTCATGCACAACACCAAAAACAACAACAACCAATCATCAACGTCATGCACAACACCAAAAACAACAACAACCAATCATCAACGTCATGCACAACACCAAAAAACAACAACAACCAATCATCAACGTCATGCACAACACCAAAAACAACAACAACCAATCATCAACGTCATGCACAACACCAAAAACAACAACAACCAATCATCAACGTCATGCACAACACCAAAAACAACAACAACCAATCATCAACGTCATGCACAACACCAAAAACAACAACAACCATTCATCAACGTCATGCACAACACCAAAAACAACAACAACCAATCATCAACGTCATGCACAACACCAAAAACAACAACAACCAATCATCAACGTCATGCACAACACCAAAAACAACAACAACCAATCATCAACGTCATGCACAACACCAAAAACAACAACAACCAATCATCAACGTCATGCACAACACCAAAAACAACAACAACCAATCATCAACGTCATGCACAACACCAAAAACAACAACAACCAATCATCAATGTCATGCACAACACCAAAAACAACAACAACCAATCATCAACGTCATGCACAACACCAAAAACAACAACAACCAATCATCAACGTCATGCACAACACCAAAAACAACAACAACCAATCATCAACGTCATGCACAACACCAAAAACAACAACAACCAATCATCAACGTCATGCACAACACCAAAAACAACAACAACCAATCATCAACGTCATGCACAACACCAAAAACAACAACAACCAATCATCAACGTCATGCACATCACCAAAAACAACAACAACCAATCATCAACGTCATGCACAACACCAAAAACAACAACAACCAATCATCAACGTCATGCACAACACCAAAAACAACAACAACCAATCATCAACGTCATGCACAACACCAAAAACAACAACAACCAATCATCAACGTCATGCACAACACCAAAAACAACAACAACCAATCATCAACGTCATGCACAACACCAAAAACAACAACAACCAATCATCAACGTCATGCACAACACCAAAAACAACAACAACCAATCATCAACGTCATGCACAACACCAAAAACAACAACAACCAATCATCAACGTCATGCACAACACCAAAAACAACAACAACCAATCATCAACGTCATGCACAACACCAAAAACAACAACAACCAATCATCAACGTCATGCACAACACCAAAAACAACAACAACCAATCATCAACGTCATGCACAACACCAAAAACAACAACAACCAATCATCAACGTCATGCACAACACCAAAAACAACAACAACCAATCATCAACGTCATGCACAACACCAAAAACAACAACAACCAATCATCAACGTCATGCACAACACCAAAAACAACAACAACCAATCATCAACGTCATGCACAACACCAAAAACAACAACAACCATCCATCAACGTCATGCACAACACCAAAAACAACAACAACCAATCATCAACGTCATGCACAACACCAAAAACAACAACAACCAATCATCAACGTCATGCACAACACCAAAAACAACAACAACCAATCATCAACGTCATGCACAACACCAAAAAACAACAACAACCAATCATCAACGTCATGCACAACACCAAAAACAACAACAACCAATCATCAACGTCATGCACAACACCAAAAACAACAACAACCAATCATCAATGTCATGCACAACACCAAAAACAACAACAACCAATCATTAACGTCATGCACAACACCAAAAACAACAACAACCAATCATCAACGTCATGCACAACACCAAAAACAACAACAACCAATCATCAACGTCATGCACAACACCAAAAACAACAACAACCAATCATCAACGTCATGCACAACACCAAAAACAACAACAACCAATCATCAACGTCATGCACAACACCAAAAACAACAACAACCAATCATCAACGTCATGCACAACACCAAAAACAACAACAACCAATCATCAACGTCATGCACAACACCAAAAACAACAACAACCAATCATCAACGTCATGCACAACACCAAAAACAACAACAACCAATCATCAACGTCATGCACAACACCAAAAACAACAACAACCAATCATCAACGTCATGCACAACACCAAAAACAACAACAACCAATCATCAACGTCATGCACAACACCAAAAACAACAACAACCAATCATCAACGTCATGCACAACACCAAAAACAACAACAACCAATCATCAACGTCATGCACAACACCAAAAACAACAACAACCAATCATCAACGTCATGCACAACACCAAAAACAACAACAACCAATCATCAACGTCATGCACAACACCAAAAACAACAACAACCAATCATCAACGTCATGCACAACACCAAAAACAACAACAACCAATCATCAACGTCATGCACAACACCAAAAACAACAACAACCAATCATCAACGTCATGCACAACACCAAAAACAACAACAACCAATCATCAACGTCATGCACAACACCAAAAACAACAACAACCAATCATCAACGTCATGCACAACACCAAAAACAACAACAACCAATCATCAATGTCATGCACAACACATAAAACAACAACAACCAATCATCAACGTCATGCACAACACCAAAAACAACAACAACCAATCATCGTCAGCAACATCAATAACACCGCTAACGGAAAATCAATGGTCTCTCCTTATCCCATCTTAAACATCCCTGGAGGCTGCATGTTTGTGTGTGTGTGTGTGTGTGTGGATGGTGTGTGTGTGTGTGTGGTGTAAATATAATAATAATCGGGTTATTTCAAGCCGGCACCCAATGGGGCTGTATTTAAACAGCCTTAACCTAGATCTTATCCTAAGGGATCAACAGACTGATCCTTGGCTGCTAACGAGGGCGCCTACATACTCCCGAGGGAGTAGGACGTGGGTAGGATACTTTGTTGGCCCCCCGAGGCGGTCCGTCCAGACCTTGCCTTCACGGCCAGGGAAAGTTTTTGAGAGAACTTCCCCTGCCGGCGCGTGGGATCGAACTCCCGACCCGGGTGACACCAGAGCTAGCGCTCCCAATACAGTGTACTAAGCGCACTCGGCCACTGTGACCGTGACCGTGTGTGTGTGTGTGTGCGTGAGTGTTTGTGTGTGTGTGTGTGTGGCTGCGGTAACAACAAAATCGTGTAATTCAATAACTAACTTAGCCATTTAATTATGTATTTATTATGAAAGTAAGTGACGCAAAGTAATTTAATGTTGATAATACATTTATATATACTATATATATATATATATATATATGTATATATATATATATATATATATATATATACTGTATGTCGTCTCATTAATTCACGTCCACTCACCGATTATCTTCAAATTCTATCTCTTCGCCGCTATGATGCATCTCTCTCACTATTCTATCGCTATTAAAATAATCAGTTTTCCTCAGAACTCTCTCAGTATATACCACATCCTCTACGTAGGGAACGTAGTACCCTTCTTGCAATATAATCCCACCCCTAATCTGTGCAACTCTCCAACCAAAGAGTGAAACAATATTCCCAATCTTTATTATATCGAAAAGCTGAGTACTGGAACTTTCTCCCTGATTCCATCTTTCCCTCATGCTATGACTTTAATTGCTTCATACTCCGTGTGTCCAGGCATTTTGGCTCGAACATACCTTGATTATGGCCCTATCACTCTTTCAACTCTGGGGGAGGCACTCGTTACAGGCACCTAACCTTTACAACTCTGGGGGAGGCACTCGTTAGAGGCGCCTAACCTTTACAACTCTGGGGGAGGCACTCGTTACAGGCGCCTAACCTTTACAACTCTGGGGGAGGCACTCGTTACAGGCGCCTAACCTTTACAACTCTGGGGGAGGCACTCGTTACAGGCGCCTAACCTTTACAACTCTGGGGGAGGCACTCGTTACAGGCGCCTAACCTTTACAACTCTGGGGGAGGCACTCGTTACAGGCGCCTAACCTTTACAACTCTGGGGGAGGCACTCGTTACAGGCGCTATCCTTTACAACTCTGGGGGAGGCACTCGTTACAGACGCCTAACCTTTACAACTCTGGGGGAGGCACTCGTTACAGGCGCCTAACCTTTACAACTCTGGGGGAGGCACTCGTTACAGGCGCCTAACCTTTACAACTCTGGTGAGTTCCTCTGGTTTTGGCGGCTTCAGCGAGGAGAGTAGGTTGTAGGGCGGGAGTAGTGGTGACCTTGCCATCCTTCTTGAGTCGTAGGATGTCGTCCAGGAGGATTTCCCGCAAGATCACCCGCAACCCAACCGACGAAATCAAACGTATTGCCAACACCACCATCACCGCCATCAACGCCAAACAAGGAGGGATCCACCTTAAAAAACTCGTCGGAGAATACACCCCTGGTTATGCGTACGGAACCATCAAAACACACAAACCTGGGAACCCCCTCCGCCCCATCATCTCCCAGATCCCTACTGCCTCCTACCAGATCGCCAAGGCCCTGAACAACCTCCTCACCCCCTACGTGCCCAGCCAATTCAACCTTAACTCAGCCCACGATTTCTTGGAAATTTTACGAGACGCCCCCCGTAACAACAACCACACAATCGCCTCTCTCGACGTAGAAAGCCTGTTCACCAACGTGCCAGTGGATAGGACCATTGACATGATTCTACGTCGAATTTATCATTGCCCTGATACACCTACACTGGACATCCCGGAGAAGGCCCTGAAAACACTACTGGAGCTATGTACCAAGGAGGCCCCCTTCCTTTGCCCCCGGGGCAACATGTACAAGCAGATAGACGGTGTGGCGATAGGAGTTCTTTTTGCAAACTTTTTCATGGGTACCATCGAGGAAGAGCTCCTAGCTGCCCAACGACCCGCCGTCTACTGTAGATACGTGGATGACATCTTCGTGCAAATTAAGGACCTCCACGAACTACAGGAACTCCAGCGTCGCTTCATGACCTCCTCCGGACTTAACTTCACCTTTGAAAAATCTAACAATGGACAACTCCCCTTCCTCGACATCCTCGTAGCTCTGAACGACCATGGGTTCAAAACCACCGTCTACATTAAACCAACTAACACAGGACAATGCCTCAACGGCGATAGTGAATGCCCCCGCCGTTATCTTCTATCCTCCATCTCCGCCTATGTTAGGAGAGCCCTCACGCACTGCTCTACCTGGGCCGACACCCACCAGGAACTAGAAAGACTATCCCAAGTTTTAGTAAATAACGGACACTCCAACTCCGACATCTCCAGCACCATCAACCACCATCTTGAAAAATGGTACACCCAAAGCCCTCCCAACATTGACCCCCCCAATGAAATTAAGATCTTCTACCGCAATTACATGTCCTCTGAACACAAAAATGACGAGGCCGTCTTAAAAGAAATAATCTCCAAGCATGTCCACCCAACCAACCCGGAAAACAAAATCAAATTAATAATTTATTACAAATCCCCCAAGACCTCCAACCTCGTTCTCCGCAACAAACCAGCCTCCACCAAGATAAAGAGCCCGATGACCGACAATCACGTCATTTAACAACATACCTGTAATTATGAGGACTGTGGACCTCATTCCTATATTGGTATGACGCAGACTCGTCTTTCACGTCGGTTAACTCTTCACCTTCAGGCTGGAGCCATCAAAGACCACTATCTCACCCCTAACCACCCTCACCTCACACGCAACGAGTTAGAGAAACACACCACCATACTCGATAAAGAAAGTGACCCAAGGAGATTACCTATACTCGAAGCTTTATATATCCAAGCCTTACATCCCAACATCAACAACCAAACTCTGGACCTTCAGATCCTTCCTTCTGCCAAAAGGCACTACCCTACAGGACCTAACACCCCTCCTCGCCCCCCGGTGCCCTTGACGCAGCCCCTCGCGCTACCTCCTTCAGCTTCGTCTTCTGCAGGAGCCACACAACTTAGGCCACGCCCCTCGACACGCAGCCAATCAGCTTCGACCCCACCTACTGACCACCATCCCGCATCTAGTGCGCATGCATGAAGCGGTTACCCCCTTTCTCTCTCCTAGTTTACCCTTCCACCAATAGCAGACTTTTGCCCCCTGTTTTCCGCCTCCTCTGATCCTCCACCCTCTATATATACCCTTACTGTTTACCTTTTATATCATTCCTTCCTTACTTGATAATGCTGGTTGTCCAGTGAAACGCGTCGTATATCCTGTATCTTCATGTACTTTAATGTAACCTTGTACCACCATGAATTTTGCTCATCTCCTTCATCTACTTCCTGCCACCCAGCGAAAACTCATCAGAGACCTGGAAACTTTGAATAATAAAATTTCCAACGCAGAAATTGCCATTTCTTTCAACCTCGTATGTATTAAAGAAAATTTATTACCTGGCTTTACCAACATATATATATATATATATATATATATATATATATATATACAGTATATACCGGTATATATATATATTTTTGTTTTCCTTCAAAAACTATATACTCATCTTTTCCACCGCTCGGCCTCCCCCCACCCCTCTCTCTCTCTCTCTCTCTCTCTCTCTCTCTCTCTCTCTCTCTCTCTCTCTCTCTCTCTCTCTCCCCCATGTACAGGTTAGGGTAATACCCAGGGGTTGAGGGTAGGCGTGTTGTCCACCCTACTATTATCCCACCCGCTAACACCACCACCATAATCACCACCCATACCCAGCTACTGTGTGTGTGTGTGTGTGTGTGTGTGTGTGTGTGTGTGTGTGCTGTCCACCCTATTATTATCCCACCAACTAACACCACCATCATGATCACCACACACACCCAGCTACTGTGTGTGTGTGTGTGTGTGTGTGTGGTCCACCCTATTATTATCCCACCAGCTAACACCACCACCATGATCCCCACACACACCCAGCTACTGTGTGTGTGTGTGTGTGGCCCACCCTATTATTATCCCACCAGCTAACACCACCACCATGATCCCCACACACACCCAGCTACTGTGTGTGTGTGTGTGTGGCCCACCCTATTATTATCCCACCAGCTAACACCACCACCATGATCCCCACACACACCCAGCTACTGTGTGTGTGTGTGTGGCCCACCCTATTATTATCCCACCAGCTAACCCCACCACCATGATCCCCACACACACCCAGCTACTGTGCGTGTGTGTGTGGCCCACCCTATTATTATCCCACCAGCTAACACCCCCATCATGATCACCACCCACACCCAGCTACTGTGTGTGTGTGTGTGTGTGTTTGTGTCCACCTTACTATTATCCCACCAGCTAACACCACCATCATGATCACCACCCACACCGGCTTCTGTGTGTGTGTGTGTGTGTTTCATTGAAAGTATCAGAACCTAATTTCCTCAACTTTTTACAACTTCAAAAGTGTGGAAAAAAGTGTGTGTGAGAGAGAGAGAGAGAGAGAGAGAGAGAGTGGGGGGGGGGGGGCGACTACAGTGGAATCATTAATTCGTTTATGGCCCTGGTTTGTGTGATGTGTTTCATGGGCTGGTCTCGGGTGCTAGTTAAAGTTTACGCAACCCACTTCAACCCTTCCTACAATATCGTGAGTTGTCGTCGTGATCGTGACACACAACGATGATCTACTAACAGCTTACGAAGAGATAATAAGCTACTAAGCGCTGCAACTTACTTTGCCGCTATAAAGAATTACGACTATAGACATCACGATACAAATTGTAATTTTAAAGCATGTTCGAAAATTTCTATCGTTTTGACGATCCCACATGACCTAGGAACGATGTTCCATGACCCATAAGGATGTGCCCCGAACATGATGACGATTTTTTCACAAAGTGCTTGTCGTGACGTGTCAGGATCGACTTCATGAATGTGTGAAAGCCCCGAGTGTATTGATTAAGAGCCTCGAAGTCAGCAGTGCCAAAGTGCCAAAGAGTAGCCCAACGGAGATAAAATACATATTACACAGTGTAATCAGAAGGATAACCTTTAGAAATAAGCCAAAGCTGTTGGGAAGATTTCCAATGAGATTAGTGATACAAGTAGGGCACTATAACTGCCATAAGTCTTTTAGGACCTTGGGTGTTCAAGGTGTAGTCCGTGGGCTAGGTCCCGATATTAGTATATTTTTCAATACAAACATATATACTAATGGAAACTAACACTGATATATGGTATCGTAAAAACAAAAATAACTCACTTTCATGCAGCTACACAACAATGCATAAAACATGATTTCAGAAATATTTATGTAAGCATACATGTACAGTATTATCCTATTATCTAAGAATCATCTTCAAAGATGCAGTCTACGAGATTCACAGCTTCCGGGTCATCTTCATACTCTTCCGTATTATCTGGTTCCTCTAGCAATACATGCACCAGCTCCTGTGGCATGAGAGCTCCTGTCCACTTGAATTCCATCTTCCCATTTGAAACATTCCATCCATGAAGTACTGGTGCCGGAACGTCTTGATTTGCTGTGGCTGCCAGGTTCCAAATAAGGGCTTGAAAATTAGCCCTTTGGATGTGCATTCTCAAGGAAGCTCGGCAAGGAGGCAAAAGGTTTATGTCCACTCCATCATAACTTGTTACTAATGTTGTTGTCTCCTTGGGCCTGAATCGTTGGATGAATTACTCATGCCTTAGTTTGTTGATGTCTGTTGCAGATGTACCTCCATAAAGAAGGCATGTCAAATGTTCAAGTTCAGCAAACACATCGTCAGAAATTTCTCCTGAGCTTCCAAGTTGTGCAAATGTGCCAACAAACTGTGGATGTCGCTTAAGTATCTTCATCATAGCAATTTTCCCCTTTCTGACGAACGCACTAGTGGTATCACAACCACTGAATGCATGTAGAGCAGGTTGAATGCAGTAGATATCTTTCCCAACATCCTTAATTATGCTTTGTATATCTATCAGTCGTCTTTTATTGCCTGTCCCTGTATTAACCCTCGTCTAGCGTTTTTTTTGGGGGCATATTCAGGCCCTCCTGAATGATCAATCAAGTATCTGCCTGAAAAGAAATGTATTCAGCAAAAAACTAGGCGCTACAAGCTTCAAAATGAGGCCAGAATGAGCTACGTAGCACTCGTCGTTTTGATGCAGTGGTACCACCAAAATGGGAGTTTAGCGTATAGCGGCATATTTTTTCCAGCTACGCTCACTACTGGCTACACTGCCGGCCTCTCGAGAACAGAGGGAGAATGAGTCAGTGGGCGGCGGTAAGCCCTGGGTGTCGGCCGTGTGGCCTGCTGTGCTCCCGGCCATTTGCACTCGATTTGGACCCTTTAACACCTTAAGAGCGGCCTATGCGGTTTATTTATATGTACCGCCCAGCGGGGTGTTTTTAGCCAAAATAGGGCTGTTTACGTGATCATTTTCATGCCTAAATAAGACCCAGAACGTAAAACAAGTATCTATCCCTGAAAGGGCATAAACAGAGCTTTCGAATGACACCATAACGATCCTTTTATGATGGCTAGTTTTCTTGCAATAACCGTGCAACGCGAGTGCAAAAAGCATGTAATTAGGCACTTTCCCCATACAATTCCGTATATAGCGAGTGAGAGAGGGAGGAGGGAGGTGGGATTCGTGTCAGTAGGTTCGCCGCGGTGGTCGGGAGCAGTCATACGCTCGCTACTCTCCTGCCACCACTTGTCTCTCTCTCTCAGCAACATTACGTGCTGAAATTGCCACTCGACCTATGTCGAGCACCGCCACATAGTCCAGCTTTATTTAACTCGACTTATGTTGCTCGCCGCTAATTAAGGGTTAAAAGCCTTAATAATGCTCCTAACTTGCTGCTTTTTTATACGGACTTAAGTCGGGCCCCCCTCTTTAAGTGTTAAATAGAACTGATTGTGTAATGTCCTGTGCGTACTTAACCCGTACAGCCCCAGCGACGCGCCTGACGCGTCGGCGATGTATGTAACGCACAGCCCCAGAGACGCGCCTGGCGCGTCACCCTAATTGCGCCGACCGTAACCTCAGGTGTAGCCACTCAAGAGGGCTCAGATTTGTATGGGAACTGTGTACGTATCCCACGCAACCGTGCCGATGGTTGAAAACTCTCAAAGTCCACGTGCGTGCGCGTGAGCGCGCAATAACCTGTTTTTTTTGGGTAATTGCCTTAAATTTTTTACTCTTGTAAAATACGTTTTCGGGGGCTCTGTAGGACCATTCTTTAAGCTTTTTGAGCGGTTTTTCATGTTTTTTCCTTCATTCCTAACCCATTCGCTATTGTTTCTGGAATAAAACCATTTTTTGAAAACCGGCCGGGTTCTGGTGAACAAACATTACAAAACTAGCCGGGGCTGGACGGGTTAAGAAGAAGAATGAAAACGTCTGTGTCCGGTGACTGCACAGTTATGGTAGAGTCAGATGAGCTTTGGTCTGTAATATGCAAGCAGTGGAGCACTATCTTTGTATCAGCTTCCTCTTGATTTGATCTGAGGTCTTCAAATTTTTCAGCAGTGGTATGATGGCCATCAGTGGTTGTCAGACAAGTGCACATATCTTCACAAACAAAGTATATATTTCTACCAAGCAACTTTCTTGCATATTTATCTTGCTTCCATTCATTCAGTAGGAAGAAGGTGAAACTGTGCTTGTTTTCATCATTAGATAAGAATTTCTTCCAGTCTCTAGGAATTTTTATCTTTGGTCCTTTGATCATACATGTACGTTGTGGAAGAACCTCTTCGATTTCTTTCAAAACTCTTGATGGAGAGAGGATGGTAGGAGTCAGTTATGAAGTCCACACGTGGTTCCTTAGGGAGCTGTGCAAACAGACTTTCTGCTAGATCTCCAAATGTGTCAGGTAGGGTCACTTGAGCATGGAATAAAGCATTTCTGTCGATGATGTAACTGTTCTTGCTTTGAAGAGGTTTTGCAGCTCTGTGTTTCTCGCCCTCCAGCAGGTGTAACAATTTGGACTTGTCGGTTTTTGTTGGTGTTCCATCTCCAGTAGCCACTGCCCAAGGAACTGGTCCCAAAGGAAAGCTTAAAACTCTTTCCAAGCTGATATTATGTTCCACTGCGAGAAGAAACAGTTGACTAAATACGTTTCTCTCAGCTGTTACTCTTTTGGTCTTATTTAACCCGGGAACTGCGGGGAGATTCTTAAGAGTTCCCCCGGCGGACTGCGGGGAGACTCTTAAGAGTCAGAGAAAAAAAAAATCAACTTTTAACATCGATTTTTTTTTTTTTTTTTTTTGGCCCCTGGGCCATGCAAAATCTCAGTCCTCTACCTCCCCTCCTTCCCCACTTTCCTCCTCTCCTTCAGTTATCACCTATTTTCCCTGTTATTCCCTTATTCTGAGGTATATTTTCGTGCTAACATTAGAAATCCGGTTGCAGGGTGTAGTCATCACTGATAGCAAGCGAATGCAAGAGAGAGAGAGAGAGTATCGATCGACTGTGTCTCAGTGGCCTTGGGGGAAATTGGCGGGAAAGCAGCTTGGCTCACCCATACATTATACAACTCGTGGGCTATATCTCCGATTTTGACCGCTGTTTTCACTCGTTTTATTGTTGTTTCAGGTTAATACCTTTATAATCAACCCATAATAGGCGCATATGGATAAGTATTAATGCTATTAATGGTACAATGAATATTTTAGTGACGGA
This sequence comes from Paralithodes platypus, assembly GCA_032716605.1. Taxonomy (NCBI): domain Eukaryota; kingdom Metazoa; phylum Arthropoda; class Malacostraca; order Decapoda; family Lithodidae; genus Paralithodes; species Paralithodes platypus. The sequence goes on from CM064505.1 coordinate 21,710,608, forward strand.
AACACCTCAAATACATGCACACAGGGAGAGGTGTCTAATTACCCCCATGCGCACTTCAGAGGTTAAGTGTCCTGTTACTTTTGCTGTCTTGGCAGTCGCTGAGAATGTCTTGAGATTGAGTCGCTTAATTGGTGCATTAAAGCTCTTTGTCTTGCTAATAAGTCGTTCCTGAATAAATATTCTGAAAGCCTCTTCACCAACCTTGTCTGAATTTAGAAAATCACTCTCAACATCCTTTGGAGCTGGTGTGCCAGAAGAAAGACAGTACAGAAAATCTTTATTTTCTACTTCAAATGGGTTGCTAAAGTTTTGCAATGCTCCCATGACTTTGGTGACATCCTCTTCCGTTTTTGCAATCTGTGAACACCTTAGGTCTTTGTGTGAATCATTTTCCTGATTGTCCATGTCAGCCAAAAGCAAAGTGGCCTGATGATATTTCCCTCTTGCATGCCTTGTGGTGCACCATCTGTAGTATGCGGAGTGATTTCTGCTGAAGCCAATAATGCCACCTTGTGTTTTTGCATAGCGATTTATTGTTTGTTCAATCGTAATATCTACAGCATTTCTGGATGATGGTACATCTGATCTCCTCACACTGAACCCATTTTGTCCTATAAGTGTCTCAGCATCAGGATGTGTGCTTGGCAGGTTCAGCATAGTTAAGAAGTAAAGGGTAGTGTATCTTGCATAGTTTTGGTGATCATAACCAAAGAACAGAGGGCACATTTTCTCCAGACATTATAAGTGTAGGCTCCAGTTATTTTCTTTAGTTGCTCTCTGAAGTCGCAGAATCAGCCATACCCTGTCCATGTAATTAAGCCAAAACTGTGCCGTTTTGCCAAATTCACCTTCACGCATTCAGTCCTTGAAATCTGTGAGAAAGGACAGCAGTTTTAGGCAACCTTGGTTTTCAGAAGCGTCTCTTAGGTTTTCTTCACATGGATCTCTTGCAAGGTGTATGAGCGCTTCCTGTGTACTGTCATCAAGCTGATCACTATACACTGACTTCAGCAATTGTAAAAGGAGAAGCTCCAATGCCTCCACGACAAGCTTGTGAACGCAAAGAGCTCTGTTATAATGCTTGCCTGTCATTACCTTCTCAATAGATCCACTTGCACATATACCTGCTCCCAGAAAAATTTCCTCAAAACCATTGCCCCTCAGACTTTTTCCAAGTGCTCCCATGTATGCATGTATGCGCAGATAAGATGAAAGACACCCATTCTGATCACAACATTACTGAATTCCTCTGGGTTTTGCCAAACAATGGTATAGGCCTTCTTTCCAACAGCTAGATCTGAAGTTATAGTTGTGAATGGCTGGTCCACCTCTTTTGATGTTTGTTGGGAAAGCCTTGAAATATACTGCACAGTAGCATTGTCAGTGATGGGAGCAAATACGGGGGGCAAATACTTGACATTAGTTTTTTTCATCTTTTCTTGGCTACCTGTAAGTGAAACCCACCCAACCCATGATGGGACTGTCTGCGTACCATTCCTTTCAATGGCTACAGCTCTGGAGCAAATCCACAAGTTGTCAGAGAGCATTGCTGAGGCTGATACTTTACTAGTGACTTCAGTTGATAATATTGGCAAGTTGGGTTCTGCATGACTTTTGGCAAAACAAGGATCAATTTCTTTGGGCTTGTATGTGATGGAACGTTCCTTTGTTCTAGGCAGAGAGGACTCAGAAGGGACAGAACCACCATCTACTGATAGTTCTTGAATTATTATTCCATGGGCAGTATGGGTTGTTCCAAGGCCAGATGGTGCTTCTTCAAGTATGTCAAAATTATCCCAACAAAAGTGTGTGATAATATTTCTATCAGGATCAATGGTTGGTGGGAGCACTGTACCTCTGTCAATACTTCTGCACATTGCTGTTTCAACCTCAAGTCGACTGGTGTAAGATGCGCAGTGACCGAAGCGGTGGATCAGCGATATGATTTCAGCACTGCCTGTAATGTGGCTTAGTGTCATGCCAAGTAGGAGATGCTTGGGCATCATCCAGTGCCCCCTTGACACAGCACAGCAAATATCTTCAGCAAATGATTTCACTAACCCGGTTGTCCTTCCAGATGAATCTTTCTGCTTCTTTCCTGTAACAACTTGATCGAGGAAATCTTGTAAGACCTGAGGTGGAGAAATTTGATCTGACAGCAGGAAACTTGCGGATGGAGGCCACGGCATTGGTTGTGATTCTAGCTGAGCCTTCTTAATGTGTCTACGTAGTACCAGTGCAGCTTCCTCTAATCTCTTTGAGTCAGATGCTGCTACTTCAAACGCAGATTCCACAGCTTGACCTTTAGGTACATGTGATGAGTATACAAGCTCACTCCTGTAGTTGGGCTGCCAAAACTGTAATTGTGAGCCAAATTTCTTCACCAGCTTAGGTTTTAGTTTGTAGGTTTTATATGATTCATTAAAGAAAGCAGGGCTGTATTCCAACATAAAATGTTGATACTTTTCCTTGAGCATTGTCATTCTTTCAATGTTGGATTCCTCAATGATGCTTTCTTGAACATAATGAGCAATGTACTGAAAAGCAGCAGCATGGGCATTGCATTCTTCTATGGACTGTTTATCTAGTGTACTACTGTCTTTCCTTCTTACATCATCTCTCCGTGTGTAATTTTTTCGGCAGGAATTGTGGTAGTGAGCTTCCCTAGCCACCAAATCGATGTCCTGAATTTTAAGAAGAATATTTTCATCTTGTTTCTCTTCTGCAGCACTTTTTATTGACTCTTCAGCTGTCTCGGTCACACATTTCACAAGTGTCTTATCTTTCTTTGCTTGGTAACTCGATTTTTTCCACAGAATATACACTCACCTGCAGGTAATAGAACATTTGTGCTGCTTTGCTGAGTGGTCCTGAGTCTTTTCGAAGTACTTGAAGTATCATCAGTTAGCAAATATTTCCTCTTTGACAGTTTTGATGTGTCTGTAAAGCTTTTTTAACACCATCGATAATATCCATGCAGATTTGATGAGAATACATCAGGTACTTGGGAAGAGATGTGAGGCAACTTTTCACTGACATAATTTTGTGCTTGTCATACTTCAACTGTGTCTTTGATTTTTGTTTAAACTTGTCTCAGATAGGTGCCTGACTATCAAGTCTGATTTATTTTGTGGATAATGAACAATACATACTGCACCAGCAGCATTTTTCTTCTCTGCTTTAGACGCCCTTACAGGTACCAGCTTCAATGGCTTTTCATCAGATTTAGTTCCTTCCTCAGACATCTTGACGCAATTTTAATCCTGTTAACCCGTACAGCCCCAGCGACGCGTCTGACGCGTCGGCGATGTATGTAATGCACAGCCCCAGAGACGCGCCTGACGCGTCACCCTAATTGCGCCGACCGTAACCTCAGGTGTAGCCACTCAAGAGGGCTCAGATTTGTATGGGAACTGTGTACGTATCCCACGCATCCGTGTCGATGGTTGAAAACTTGCAAAGTCCACATGCGTGCGCGTGAGCGCGCAATAACCTGTTTTTTTGGGGGTAATTGCCTTCAATTTTTTACTCTTGTAAAATACGTTTTCGGGGGCTCTGTAGGACCATTTTTTAAGCTTTTTGAGCGGTTTTTCGTGGTTTTTCCTTCATTCCTAACCCATTCGCTATTGTTTCTGGAATATAACCATTTTTTGAAAACCGGCCGGGTTCTGGTGAACAAACATTACAAAACTAGCCGGGGCTCCACCGGTTAAATCACTGTTGTCATCTGCAAAGTAAAAAGATACATTAAATAACTTATTATACAGAATTTACTATAATACATAAAGAAAATTACCCAAACTATAAGAATAACACCATATACATCAACCTGTTTTTGCCTTGCTAGTCTGATTTTTTTTTTAAATTCAAATGAGTGCTGAGAACACAGACAGAGTATATTTTTTGGCAGACAACCTAAATTCAATAGATAAAGTGCCAAAGTTTATGAAAATCATTACCCCATAAAATCCCCAGGGGGGGGGGGGGTATTCCTCGCCCATGGACTATTGGTCTCTGAAATGAGAGGATAACCATTGACTAGTGTAGGTATTGTAATGGGTTGGAGTAACAGACTAGGTTAGCTTAGGTTCGGTTGGACCAGGCTAGGTTGTATAATAATCAACTTCTCAAAGGTAAAAAGGTTCGAAGTGGGTTAGAGTAAGTCACCTCGCGTCCCTGGCTACAACAATTTATGACGGGTAATGATAACCTGAGGTCCTCCTCCTCAGATCAACAGTTTACGTAATGTCAACAATCGCCTTAAATTACCCCAGATAATGGCTTAATGGAGGGGCGGCTGCTGCTGTTCTTTTTAAACCTTTTCAATCAGAGCCGCAGCGGTTGAGTGGAGAGCACGCTCACGTGTGAATCTGCTTGACCTGGGTTCGATCGCAGCCAAGGCGGACATTTAGTAGGTGTGATAGTACGTCCTAGCATGTACAGTATAACCTTAAAATCAAGTAATGCCACTTGAGAAAAACCTCACACAACCCACCCGGGATTCGAACCCTGGACCTTGCGATCAACAGGCACTCGTGCTAACCACTACACCACACTGGCCACAAAAGAGGTCTTGCAACCTGGCAACTACTGTCACCCAGGATCTGTCTAGGTAGACATCCATCCACCACTAGACGATTTTACACAAGGTCCAGGGTTCGAATCCCGGGTGGGTTGTGTGAGGTTTTTCTCAAGTGGCATTACTTGATATAAAGGTTATATGATTTCCCACGGGCTGGGAGCTGCCTCTATGCTTCACTGGTAGGGGGTATCTTGTGTAAAATCGTCTAGTGGTGGATGGATGTCTACCTAGACAGATCCTGGGTGACAGTAGTTGCCAGGTTGCAAGACCTCTTTTGTGGCCAGTATGGTGTAGTGGTTAGCACGAGTGCCTGTTGATCGCAAGGTCCAGGGTTCGAATCCCGGGTGGGTTGTGTGACATGTACAGTATATCATGTTCGCACCCAGTCGGGGGACACCTCAACGACGTATACAGACTAATAATCACACACAACAAAGCCATTCCAACAGCTTCCTCTATCTACAACACCCCTTCTCTGCTATCTACACCTACCCAGCCGTATGGTCCTAGTGTATTGTCTGATGGCGTAATGGGATTCCAAATGTAAGAGATGACACCCTTTTTCAGCTTTGATATTGTTACCTTTATACGAATACATACAATAGTTATATATATATATATATATATATATATATATATATATATATATATATATATATATATATACCGGTATATATATATATATATATTTTTTTTTCCTTTATGTTTTGTTGTTTCTATTCAGGCTCTATCTCGAGTCGGCCATGCCCAGCTATGGGGTATGTGCCTGAGTGTATACATAGGAAAGACCTGGCTCGGAAGGTTGCTCTTGTTAACCCATTGTGTATGTTTAAGCTATTTTTTAATTTGATTCCAGTTACCGTACTTGTAACCCCTTCTGTACTGGCGACGTCTTTTTTATTGAATTTCAGCTACATTTAGACGATTTTATGAAGCTTAGGAAATATATATGGCAACGTAGCTAAAAGAGTTAATTGACATGTTATGTGGTTTTTTTATGGATAGACGTCCTTCCTAAGCCTGAACAAAATCATCTAATAGTTGTCAGAATATAACGAAAAGGACGACACCTAAACTAACTTTCTTTTTCAGCTAGCTTATCTCCCTGAAAACGTTCACAAGGTTTTTGAGATACGAACTATTCTCTCTCTCACTCTCACCACCACCACCACTCCGGTCATTTAACTGCTTCATTGTTAATTTAATAAGTTGCCTCCTACCAGAATCCAAGTCACTAGCCTTTCCCCTCCCCTTCCTCCCCTCCCCCCATATACCTCCTTCTCTCCCCCACCCCCCATATACCTGCTTTTCTTCTCCCCCTCCGCCCCCACCTCCTTCTAGCAATTCTGCAAATTAGGAGGAAACAGCCCAGGGCATTTTTATACCGACAAATATAATAATATTTATCTGGAAGGGGGTCTTGGGGCGTATATTTTCAAGCTTGATGGAGGTCTATGGAGGAAACTAAATATAAATTCAATCAGTAGAACTTTGGCCAACATATTTGGACCAGGGTATAGAACATTAAACGTGGTCTTAAGGGGGGATGGACGTATTTATTTTGCTAATTTGCTTATCTTTACATTATTATTTTTGTCCTCGCGAAATATCCATCAAACTTAAAATAACATCCATTAGATTTCCCTTCTAGATTAATGTGTACATTTTTAGGTAGAACAATGTCCCGGCCTTTCTTCCAAAATTGCAGGCTCACTACCACTCGCCAGGAAAAACATCGACACTTAAATAGCACACAAAGGTCTTAATATTAATAAAGCAATGGGGCGAAAGGTCTCAAAATCGACACACTAATGGGGAAAATATCTTAAAATCTCAAAACTAATGGGGCTAAGCATGAAGGAGAAGGGGTTCCAGAAAAAAAAAAGTTATCCCAAACTGAATTATATCTTCTCATTCATTCTGGACCAAATATTTATATTATGGAGGTTCATTTATTTATGCTGTTGGAGGGTGAATACTAGGCCACAAATTATGTCTTAAGAGTGTACCTTATCAATTAGTCAGAGATAGGTTGACGAAAATAATTTCGCAGGTACGAATTAGTCAAAGATAGGTTGAAGACAATAAGCTCGCAAGTAGGGAAGGGAGGGAAAGAGGGGCGGAGGCGGAGGAATACACAGAAGAACAAACTGCAACAGACCTATTTGTTACAGGGTAGTTTGGATAACTAAACAACTAATCTACTTACTACGAGGTAGAGAAAAGGATAACAAAGAAGGTGGAGGAAGACAGAGAGAGAAAGAGTAAGTAAGAGACGGGTAAACGTTCCACAGTGATTTGGATAAGTTTTTCTGTCGTCTTTCCTGTTTTGGTTTGATTATTTTGCAAGTTTAACATCATGATAAGAGAGTGTGAGAGTAAGAAAAAGAGAGAGTGAGAGAGGAGGATGGGGGGGGGGGGCGGATATCAGGGGGAGGGGGGATATCATCAAAGTGTGTATGTGTGTGTTTGTATGTGTATGTTTTTGTGTGTGTGTGTGTGTGTGTGTGTAAGAGAGAGAGAAAGGGGTATCATCGAAGGGGGGGGGGGGGGTGTTAGAGCGCCACTTGCAGATGTTGCAGTTTGGGTTGCCTGCTTACCCCATTTTCCAGCTAAGTTTGGCTGTTTAGTTTTTTTTTCCAGTTTAATATTCATATTTAGCTTTACTCTCCCTCCCTCTCTCTCTCTCTCTCTCTCTCTCTCTCTCTCTCTCTCTCTCTCTCTCTCTCTCTCTCTCTCTCTCTCTCCTTTATTGTTTTACTTTTATATATTCATGTTGTTGATTCACTTTCCATTTGAGTTTATGCTTTTTCTCTTTTTCATCTTCATTGTTTGTTCTTATTTTATTTTATTCATTTAACTTCCTGTTGGGATAATTTGTTCGGTTCATTTACTTTACTAGAGCAATAGTTATGTACTTAATGTCCTATTAATGCATGGTCGTATATCTGAATTAATTTGATTGTCTTTTCCTTTGCTTGTAATGTTCAAAAGTACATCGCAATAATGTATTTTTACCTGTAGGTCCCTACAGAGAGAGAGAGAGAGAGAGAGAGAGAGAGAGAGAGAGAGAGAGAGAGAGAGTGTGTGTGTATGTGCGTGCGTGTTTTATAACTTATATTTCTTACGCATTCATATTTTCACTTCTGTTCGTATGATTCTTCCCAGTCCTGCCGCGCCACCTACTAGGGCCCGCAAGTTATGTGTGGTCTGAGTATCTGTGTAACACTCTCACTCTCACTCTCTCTCTCTCTCTCTCTCTCTCTTTGTAATACTTCCCATCTCTGAAATTACCTCTCATTTTTATAATCGACAAACTATCTAATCCCTACTCATTCTCATATTGTCTACACTTTTAGAATGGACTGACTCTCTCTCTCTCTCTCTCTCTTACACACACACACACACACACACTAATAAGAAGTTTAGCCTCATTATATAATCACCACTTTCAAAAAGAGGTTCAAAACTTGTATATGTTGAAACCTATGTCTGGCTTACCTGGAACAAACTTGCCACAATTGTAAATAGTTCTTCCGTTGAGTAATTAACCCCTGCTATACCAGCGAGGGCCTTTTAATTTTATTCTACCTATGTTTAGACGATTTCGTGCAGCTTAAAACGAATCTGTGATAGCAAAAACGGTTAAGTGAGATAATTTGAAGACTGTTAATTGCTGGAGGCTCTATTAAAGCTGATTACATTCGTCTAATAATAGCTAGAATAAAGGTAAAAGGACGGCACCGGTACTGAAAGGGTTAAGAGAGCATTATACTGTACGATACACTTTACAATGAGTGCAGTGCATATTGAAATTGCAATCTATCCAATTTTCATCTGGATTTAATACCTAGATTGGATCGCAAGGCCTTTGTAATATTATATGGATAAATGCACTGAATTTAGGTGTGAGCATCTTAGGCTCGAATCCCTGGACTGCCACATGTAATTGTTGATTTCATTAATTGAGTTTAGGAATAAAGTCGGTTGGTGGAGGTAACATAATAATTCCATGTATTCTCTCTCTATCTCTTCATATATATATATATATATATAATATATATATATATATATATATATATATATATATATATATATATATCTACAAATACCTGTTTCACTGTAATATAATACATTGATCATAATACTATTGCGTCAGGCAATAGATAGATAGATTTAGATCATATACTACTCACCTCCCTCTCTCTGTCACCCTTCCCCCTATTCTCTCTCTCTCTCTCTCTCTCTCTCTCAGCCATTCAGTGTCGCTGGAGTGAAATACGCCCCCTCACCTTCACCTAACGAGGCTGTAAACCCACCTGCTCTCTCTCTCTCTCTATTTTCCCTCTCCCGTTCCAATCCTTACAGCCCCCATCCTTATCACATTCTTTTATCCTTCTATCCTTCCATCCATCTAGCCCTCCATCCCTCTCCCCTTCCAATCCTTACTGCCCCCATCCTTATCACATTCTTCTATCCTTCTATCCTTCCATCCATCTAGCCCTCCATCCATCCCCCCTTCCAATCCTTACTGCCCCCATCCTTATCACATTCTTCTATCCTTCTATCCTTCCATCCATCTAGCCCTCCATCCCTCTCCCCTTCCAATCCTTACTGCCCCCATCCTTATCACATTCTTTTATCCTTCTATCCTTCCATCCATCTAGCCCTCCATCCCTCTCCCCTTCCAATCCTTACTGCCCCATCCTTATCACATTCTTCTATCCTTCTATCCTTCCATCCATCTAGCCCTCCATCCATCCCCCCTTCCAATCCTTACTGCCCCCATCCTTATCACATTCTTCTATCCTTCTATCCTTCCATCCATCTAGCCCTCCATCCCTCTCCCCTTCCAATCCTTACTGCCCCCATCCTTATCACATTCTTCTATCCTTCTATCCTTCCATCCATCTAGCCCTCCATCCATCCCCCCTTCCCATCCTTACTGCCCCATCCTTATCACATTCTTCTATCCTTCTATCCTTCCATCCATCTAGCCCTCCATCCCTCTCCCCTTCCAATCCTTACTGCCCCCATCCTTATCACATTCTTCTATCCTTCTATCCTTCCATCCATCTAGCCCTCCATCCCTCTCCCCTTCCAATCCTTACATCCCTCCATCCTTTCCTTCTTCCTTCCTCCCCCTTTCCAACCGTCCATCCATCTTCCCTAACATTACCTCCACGCTTCCCCCCCCCCCCCCATCCTACCCCTTCTCCTTCCCTCCATCCATCCACCCATTCTTCCCCCCTCTCCCTCCATCGACCCATCCTCTCCCCCCCCCCTTCTCTCCATACCTCCCTCCCTCCAACCAACCTTACCCCTTTCCCTCCATATACCTTCTCCCCACCTATCCCTCCCCTGCTTCCTCCATACCTACTCCCCACTCCCCCATTCATACTTTCCCTCCTTCCCCTCTCCCCTTGTATCACTTGTGCACTCCATTATCCCCATCCCTATCCCATTACCCCCCTATTCTACTATCCTATTCCATTACCCCCCTATTCTACTATCCTATTCCATTACCACCCCTATATATAAATAAAAAGCGAGAACAAAATATCAAGCCATCGCCAGAAATCATCAGTTCGAGCCCCTGGCATTCGAAACTTCAGGAGTCTTCGGCCCTACCACCCTTAAGATGGTGAATGAAATAGGCCGTAAAATCAGAGAAGTTTCAGGAGAACCCGGGAAACCCTCTGGCTCAAGCAAAGACTAGGGATGGCTATCCTCAGGGGCAATGCCACCAGCGTCATGAGCTCAGTTCGACTGGACTGGGTCATGCCACTGTGTCAGGCCCGGGCAGGAGTGGTGAATCCGTAGTCTTTCCACAGTAGGGTAAAACAAAACATAAACTTTATTCGTATGTAACATGTGTGATGCACATAAATAAAAGGAAAACAAAAAAATATATATATACTATCCTATCCCATTACCCCAACTATTCTACTATCCTATCCCATTACCACCCCTCTTATACTATCCTATCCCATTACCACCCCTATTATACTATCCTATCCCATTACCACCCCTATTATACTATCCTATCCCATTACCACCCCTATTATACTATCCTATCCCATTACCTCCTCTATTCTACTATCCTATCCCATTACCACCCCTATTATACTATCCTATCCCATTACCACCCCTATTCTACTATCCTATCCCATTCCCTCCCCTATTCTACTATCCTATCCCATTACCTCCCCTATTATACTATCCTATCCCCTTACCTCCCCTATTATACTATCCTATCCCATTACCACCCCTCTTATACTATCCTATCCCATTACCACCCCTATTATACTATCCTATCCCATTACCACCCCTATTATACTATCCTATCCCATTACCACCCCTATTATACTATCCTATCCCATTACCTCCTCTATTCTACTATCCTATCCCATTACCACCCCTATTATACTATCCTATCCCATTACCACCCCTATTCTACTATCCTATCCCATTCCCTCCCCTATTCTACTATCCTATCCCATTACCTCCCCTATTATACTATCCTATCCCCTTACCTCCCCTATTATACTATCCTATCCCATTACCACCCCTATTATACTATCCTATCCCATTCCCTCCCCTATTCTACTATCCTATCCCAATACCACCCCTATTATACTATCCTATCCCATAACCACCCCTATTATACTATCCTATCCCATTACCACCCCTATTATACTATCCTATCCCATTACCTACCCTATTCTACTATCCTATCCCATTACCTCCCCTATTATACTATCCTATCCCATTACCACCCCTATTATACTATCCTATCCCATTCCCTCCCCTATTATACTATCCTATCCCATTACCACCCCTATTATACTATCCTATCCCATTACCTCCCCTATTATACTATCCTATCCCATTACCACCCCTATTATACTATCCTATCCCATTTCCTCCCCCATTCTACTATCCTATCCCATTACCACCCCTATTATACTATCCTATCCCATTACCACCCCTATTATACTATCGTATCCCATTACCACCCCTATTATACTATCCTATCCCATTACCTCCCCTATTATACTATCCTATCCCATTACCACCCTTATTATACTATCCTATCCTATTACCTCCCCTATTCTACTATCCTATCCCATTACCACCCCTATTATACTATCCTATCCCATTACCACCCCTATTATACTATCCTATCCCATTACCACCCCTATTATACTATCCTATCCCATTACCTCCCCTATTATACTATCCTATCCCATTACCACCCCTATTATACTATCCTATCCCATTACCACCCCTATTATTATATCCTATCCCATTCCCTCCCCTATTATACTATCCTATCCCCTTACCTCCCCTATTATACTATCCTATCCCATTACCTCCCCTATTCTACTATCCTATCCCATTCCCTCCCCTATTAAACTATCCTATCCCATTACCTCCCCTATTCTACTATCCTATCCCATTACCTCCCGTATTCAACTATCCTATCCAATTCCCTCCCCTATTATACTATCCTATCCAATTACCACCCCTATTATACTATCCTATCCCATTACCTCCCCTATTCTACTATCCTATCCCATTACCACCCGTATTATACTATCCTATCCCATTACCACCCCTATTATACTATCCTATCCCATTACCACCCCTATTATACTATCCTATCCCATTACCACCCCTATTATACTATCCTATCCCATTACCACCCCTATTATTCTATCCTATCCCATTCCCTCCCCTATTATACTATCCTATCCCCTTACCTCCCCTATTATACTATCCTATCCCATTACCTCCCCTATTCTACTATCCTATCCCATTCCCTCCCCTATTAAACTATCCTATCCCATTACCTCCCCTATTCTACTATCCTATCCCATTACCTCCCGTATTCAACTATCATATCCAATTCCCTCCCCTATTATACTATCCTATCCAATTACCACCCCTATTATACTATCCTATCCCATTACCACCCCTATTATACTATCCTATCCCATTACCTCTCCTATTCTACTATCCTATCCCAGTACCACCCCTATTATACTATCCTATCCCATTACCTCCCCTATTATACTATCCTATCCCATTACCACCCCTATTATACTATCCTATCCCATTACCTCCCCTATTATACTATCCTATCCCATTACCTCCCCTATTATACTATCCTATCCCATTACCACCCCTATTCTACTATCCTATCCCATTACCACCCCTATTATAGTATCCTATCTCATTACCACCCCTATTATACTATCCTATCCCATTACCTCCCCTATTCTACTATCCTATCCCATTACCTCCCCTATTATACTATCCTATCCCATTAACACCCCTATTCTACTACCCTATCCCATTACCACCCCTATTATACTATCCTATCCCATTGCCACCCCTATTATACTATCCTATCCCATTACCACCCCTATTAGACTATCCTATCCCATTACCTCCCCTATTGTACTATCCTATCCTATTACCACCCCTATTATACTATCCTATCCCATTACCACCCCTATTATACTATCCTATCCCATTACCACCCCTATTAGACTATCCTATCCCATTACCTCCCCTATTGTACTATCCTATCCTATTACCACCCCTATTATACTATCCTATCCCATTACCACCCCTATTATACTATCCTATCCCATTACCACCCCTATTATACAATCCTATCCCATTCCGTCCCCTATTAGACTATCCTATCCCATTACCTCCCCTATTGTACTATCCTATCCTATTACCACCCCTATTATACTATCCTATCCCATTACCACCCCTATTATACTATCCTATCCCATTACCACCCCTAATATACAATCCTATCCCATTACCTCCCCTATTATACTATCCTATCCCATTACCACCCCTATTATACTATCCTATCCCATTACCACCCCTATTATACTATCATATCCCATTACCACCCCTATTATACTATCCTTTCCCATTACCTCCCCTATTATACTATCCTATCCCATTACCTCCCCTATTATACTATCCTATCCCAATCCATCCCCTATTATACTATCCTATCCCATTACCTCCCCTATTATACTATCGTATCCCATTCCCTCCCCTATTCTACTATACTATCCCATTACCTCCCCTATTATACTATCCTATCCCAATACCACCCCTATTATACTATCCTATCCCATTACCACCCCTATTATACTATCGTATCCCATTACCTCCCCTATTATACTATCCTATCCCATTACCTCCCCTATTATACTATCGTATCCCATTTCCTCCCCTATTATACTATCCTATCCCATTACCTCCCCTATTATACTATCCTATCCCATTACCACCCCTATTATACTATCCTATCCCATTACCACCCCTATTATACTATCCTATCCCATTATCTCCCTTATTATACTATCCTATCCCATTACCACCCCTATTATACTATCCTATCCCATTACCTCCCCTATTATACTATCCTATCCCATTACCTCCATTATTATACTATCCTATCTCATTACCTCCCCTATTATACTATCCTATCCCATTACCACCCCTATTATACTATCCTATCCCATTACCACCCCTATTATACTATCCTATCCCATTACCACCCCTATTATACTATCCTATCCCATTCCCACCCCTATTATACTATCCTATCCCATTACCACCCCTATTCTACTATCCTATCCCATTACCTCCCCTAATCTACTATCCTATCCCATTACCACCCCTATTATACTACCCCTTTTTCTTTTCTTTTTTTCTTTTTTTAAGAGACAATGAACGGAGAAGGAAAAACACAGAAAAAACAAAAAGGTCCATGTGCCTAAAGGCATCCTCCATTCATAAAATGTTTGTAACAACTGGATTTAAACATTTGTAGATTGTAAGTTTGTGGAAAGCAATTCGAGGGAAGTGAATTCCAAATAGTAGTAGCTCTGGGGATAAATGAGTATTGATAAGCAGAAGTTCTGCATTGTGGAGGAGAAAGTGTAAATTCACGGGCGCTCTCCGCTGCCCTAGTTCTACGGGGAAAGATGTGGAGAGGCGGAACAATTGCTGTGAAAATATCTGTAGAATAATGCAAGGGATGCAACGTTTCTTCGTATGGATAATGTAGGAAGGTCCTGATTGCAGGGTTATTGATTAATCTAATAGATTTATTTTGAATTTTGTCCAACTGCCTCAATGCAACCACTCCACTTCCACCCCACAGAGGTGAACAGTAATCCATCTGAGAACGCACATGACTTTTATATATTACGGCCAACTGCTCGTCAGTGAAGAATTCTCGAACTCTGTACAGGAGTCCCAGTTTTTTAGAGGCATTCTTAGCAATGCTTCTAACATAATGTGTCCAGCTCAAGTTAGTAGTTAATGTTACACCGAGAATGTCAATACTAGGGGAAGTGGGAATATTTACATCATTAAACAATATATGGGAGTCAGTGAGATTCTGTCGGTTAGAAAATTGAATGTACTTTGTTTTCTGTGCATTAAAGGAAACTAGATTCTTTTGTCCCCATCCATTAATTCTAGAAAGGTCCTGGTTCAGAGAAATTGCAGTGTTTATTTTTGAATTTATAAGATCGGGTTGGGTGAAAGAATTGGTAAATGTGAAGGAACTGTGGAGTGTTGAGTCATCTGCGTAGGAATGTATTGGATTATGAGTGATAGATATGAGATCATTGATATGAATGAGGAACAGAATTGGGGCCAAAACTGATCCCTGGGGAACACCAGCATTTATTGAGTGAAATTGAGAATAAAGGCCATCTACCATTACACATATTTTTCTGTTATGAAGATAAGAAGAAATTAGTGGAACTAATCCTATCCCATTACCACCCCTATTATACTATCCTATCCCATTACCACCCCTATTCTACTATCCTATCTCATTCCCTCCCCTATTATACTATCCTATCCCATTCCCACCCCTATTATACTATCCTATCCCATTACCTCCCCTATTATACTATCCTATCCCATTACCACCCCTATTATACTATCCTATCCCATTACCTCCCCTATTATACTATCCTATCCCATTACCACCCCTATTATACTATCCTATCCCATTACCACCCCTATTATACTATCCTATCCCATTCCCACCCCTATTATACTATCCTATCCCATTACCTCCCTTATTATACTATCCTATCCCAATCCATCCCCTATTCTCCCAACCCCCCATCCTTCCCTCTAACCTCCCCTCCCTCCTATTTTCACGCAACTCCCCCCCCCCCCTCTCTCTCTCGCTCTCAGTAAATATACATAATATACCTACTTACCATACATAAATGCAGATACCTCTTATCCCTACTATAGTCTATTCCCTGTAAGTATGCGAGAAATCATGACCCTCTATCCTCTATAACTCAAAAAGGGCTAGAGCAAATTGGCTGTAAATTTCCAAATTTAATTCCTTGATTGACTCTTCCCAAAGGGTAGAATTATTATGTCAATTATTGTAGTATTTTTTTAGTTACAGCGGTTAGAGGTCATGATTGCTCTCCTACTTACAGCGAATAAACTATAGCCCATATAGTACACACTTAAAGGGAAATGTCCACGAGGGATTTTTGTCAGGACCCCTTCCTCCCTCAGGTTTAGCCCCATTGCTTTTTGAAATTTTAAGACGTTCGCCCCATTAGTTTGGTGATTTTAAGAACTTTCGCCCCATTTTCGTCCAAGACCTTTCGTGCCATTTAGGTGTCGATTTTTTCCTGGCGAGCGATAGCGAACCTATAATTTAAGAGGAACCATGGACCGACAGTAGAGAATGACAACGTCCTTATAGCCTGAAACTCACCAGTGGTCAATTGTTCTGGCTACAATTAGAGGATTTTACTCATCATCAAACACCAACAGTTCTCACCAACCTTCCCTTCTTCCTACCTCTTTCCATCAATTACTTCTTCCCTCCCAAATAATACCTCCATGCTCCCTCCCCTCCACCCGACCCACCCCTACATTTCCTCCAAAACACCCCCAGTTCTCTCTCTTCTTACCTTATATAACGTTTAAGGGGGGATGGTTTACTTTTTTGGCGATTTTTGCATGTATTCATTATTTTTCTAGTTTTCTCCCTAAACCTCCATGAAATTAAAAAAAAACATCCATTAGATCCCCCTTCTAGATCAATTTGTACATTTTTCGGTAGAAAAATGTTCCGGCCGAAGGCTGGTTCTTCCAACATTACAGACTCACTATAGTTCGCCAGGGAAAAAATCCACACCTAAATAGCACGAAAGGTCTAAATATTGACGACAAAATGGGGCGAAAGGTCTTAAAATCGACTAACAAATGGGGCAAACATCTTAACATCTGAAAACTAATGGGGCTAAACATGAGGGAGAAAGTGGTCCAAAAAACAGGCACATCCCCCCGACCTAGCCTGGCCTAACCTAACCTACTATGGGTTTCAGAGGCCGTGTGGCATCGTTTTTCGGGAACAACTTATTAACAAACAGTTGGATCACTATGATATTTTGACACAGTTTTTTTCACACCGTCCCCTAATTTGTGTCAATATAGTGCATTACCAAAAGTGTAGAAATAAGCCACTTGTCCCTGTGTCATGAGGTTAAAGCCGACGGTAGAAAATCACAACATCCTTATAGCCTGAAACTCGCCAGTGGTCAAGTGTTCGGATTTAAGGAGAGAGTGGTTATTGTTTTGGAGGTCTATATATTGATTTAAGGAGAGAGTGGTTATTGTTTTGGAGGTCTATATATTGATTTAAGGAGAGAGTGGTTATTGTTTTGGAGGTCTATATATTGATTTAAGGAGAGAGTGGTTATTGTTTTGGAGGTCTATATATTGATTTAAGGAGAGAGTGGTTATTGTTTTGGAGGTCTATATATTGATTTAAGGAGAGAGTGGTTATTGTTTTGGAGGTCTATATATTGATTTAAGGAGAGAGTGGTTATTGTTTTGGAGGTCTATATATTGATTTAAGGAGAGAGTGGTTATTGTTTTGGAGGTCTATATATTTATGTATTAATGTCTTTCTTAATTTCCTCGCTAGACCTTTATCAAGCTTGACAAACACTTTACATTGTATATTGTAAATTTGTCGATAGAAAAATGTCCCGGCCGGCCGAATTATCTTAAAATTACAGGCTCGCTATCGCTCGCCAGGAAAAAATCAACTTAAATGGCACGAAAAGTCTTGATATTAACATAGATATAGGACCAAAGGTTTTAAAATCGACAAACTAATGGGGCGAACGTCTTAAAATCTGAAAACTTAATGGGGCTAAACATGAGGAAGAACGGCGACCAGAAAAACGACCCATCTCCCCTTAAATTAAAGGATTTTACTCATCATATCCCCCCCCCCCCCCCTCCCCCCCAAGCTCTCTCTCCTCTTACCTTTAATGCCGTGAAGAACCATAGGCCGCCGACAGAGATCCACCTCCTTGGGCAGGAATCCCGTGGGTACCAGTTGCCAGTGTTGATGGTGTTGGTGGTGGTAGTGGTGGTGAGAGTGGTAGTGGTGGTGGTGTGGGTCTTACGGTTCTTTTTCATCCATTTCGCCTGCAAAGATAACAGAAATAAGGTTATTTATACTGTTCTTCATCCATTTCTCCTGCAAAGATACCATAACTATTGTTATAAATATTGATCTTCATCCATTTTGCCTGCAAAGATAACAGAAATAAGGTTGTAAATACTACCACGGTACGTATATATCAAGAAATATATACGTTAACAAAAATAACTAACCAAGTACAGTGGCGAGCATCCTGACAAATTAAGGGGGATAGTGTGTTTTTTTTTGGTCTATGTAGGGCTATTAATTTTTTTATTATTTTTTAGTTTCCTCGCTAGGCCTCCATCAAACTTAATAAAACACCCCCTAGACCCCCTTTCAAGATAAACGTGTACATTTTTCGGTAGAGAAATGTCCCGGCCGAAGGCCGTTTCCTATATTACAGGCTCGCTATCGCTCGCCAGGAAAAATATCGACACCTAAATGGCACGAAAGATCTTGTAATTGATAAAAATTTGGCGAAAGTTCATAAAATAGGCAAGCTAATGGGGCGAACGTCTTAAAATCCCAAAAGTAATGGGGTTAAACATGAGGGAGAAAGGGGTCAAGAAAATAATTCCTCAAGTGGAAATCTCCCCTTAAGGCTACTACAGTATATAAAGAAAAAGCTTGTCACTTTATGATCCTAAAAGGCCACCTTGACAATGGATAACTGTATCGTGGTCCATTCCTAGCTAACCTTTATAAACTAAGTTAGTTAGTTAAAATAGGACTTCAGAGGTTATCAACCCTTTAGGATTATTAAGCCAGCACACTGTAAGTCAAGAAGAGCGTCAGGACTGGAGACCCTTTTCGAAAACTTCATTCCCTTGCTAAACTAAGTACAGTAAATTGCTTTAGCTTACTCGTCGTTCCCAGTTCCTAAAGCATAGTACAGTCAAGAGTATAACATAGCGAGGCACCCATTTGAAGCAGTATCGAACGTAGACGATACAATTATAATACTTTATTATAGCCCACATGTTTCACAACTTGGCTTTAAAGGTTCCAAGATTCGAATTTGTCTAACTTTATATGCTGAAGACTATACAGTTGGCCACATAAGTTATGTTCCTCTATGTGATATTATACACAGAAATATACTGCGCATGATTGAATTACAAATGTAATTTCTTATGCAGTGCGCAACATATCTGACGAGTCGAATGATATTTAAAATAAATCACACTCGCAATTAGTTCATACTATTTTATTTCATGCAAAAGATGCCGACGAGGAACAAAATGTATGTGGCCAACTGTATCTCTGTGTAGGAATGGAACATCAGCACCTCCTAGATATGGGCATGGTTATGATTATTAATCAAAACAATAATAATCCAAGGCCGTGATTACATAATCATAATCAAATCATAATACAAAATTAAGCAACAGGTATAATCATAATCACAAGTTAAGCAACAGGTATAATCATAATCAAAAGTTAAGCAACAGGTATAATCATAATCACAAGTTAAGCAACAAGTATAATCATAATCAAATCATAATCAAAAGTTAAGCAACAGGTATAATCATAATCAAATCATAATACAAAATTAAGCTGCAGCTTTAATCATAATCAAATCATAATTCTATTTTTCTTCATAATAATCAATGATTAAAATGTGATTATTGTGATTATTTATTTGTATTTTCCATGTAGCAATTGTAAGTGCTATTTAAGTGCTTTCTAAGGAGGTTACCGGTATTCATTTAATATTTCATAAATTTGTAGTGTTGGCTTCCAAAATTTAGGTGCATCAACTTACATAAATATTATATTTGGGAACCAAGTGATATTTGTAGTGTAGTATATTGCATTATTTATGTTATTTAGACTGTTGGTAGAGGAAATAGCCAGTTAGGTTAATTAGTGTAACAAATGCCAATCCCAGATCAAACTTGCATATATAGTACCGGTACCAGTATATAAGCCTACTGTATATAAAGCTAGATATGTGGCAATAGTACAACAAGGGCAACTGTACAGTGCTGAGCAGTCATGAAACCAAGTGGTCTTTCCAGTAGTCTTAAGTAGTGGAACTTCACCATCTTCCCTACACCTCTCACCTGGGAATCCGACCAAGTGATCAACAGAGATCAACAGAAGTCCTGCTGATCACTTGGTCCAAGGTTCAATCCTAAGTGGGAAGTGTGGGGATTTTTGTGGAGCAGCATCACTTCATATCAGATAATTTGCATCCCCACTGACTGGGAGCTGCCTCTATATCTCTACTGGTAAGGGGTGAATGTGTGTAAAATTATGTTCACCGTCTTCACCGCAGTTATAGGGTTAAATTACTCAAATTCACACGGATATGGTGGAATATGGTAATTATTTATCAGCTCTTTCTGCCACCTTTCAGCAAGCATTGTAGCTGTACTAAATTTGTCATGCTTAATTATCTGTAGAATTGGTGTCTAAAAAAATCATATATTTGTCTGTTTTGTTTGAGAGCAAAATATTTATAAAAGATTTAAGCCACACACCATATTGCAGTTGGTAGAGCTGGTTGTTAGTGTTACAATACTACAACACTTAAAAATAATAATTACTGTGCACAAATAATCACATTAAAATGTAATTATAATCATAATCTAATCATAATCAAGCAATAATAGAAAAAATTAAATCATAATAAAAAATACGAAAAACGAAATAATCATAATAAAATCATAATCAGAAAAAATAAAAAACGAGTAATCATAATCTAATCATAATTAAAAAGTATTCCGGTAGTGCAGCTGATAAGGAACCATTGTTGGCCAAATTGTGCACTTTGTGACTAAAGCATTATACTTTGTACACTGATACTAATGCTGGGGTCACACATTCACGTATATCGCTCCCGTATGCTCCCGTCAGGCGTGATCGCCAATTTTGTGTTCTGACGGGCGTAGTCCGGCCGTGTACGCCCGTATAGACTACGACTATTGCACTTCCCGACATACGTACCGTAACGATGCCAGTGTTACGTCAGGCGTAATGTAGTCGTATGGACCTACGTACGTGCTTGCGACTTGTGTAAGCATGTCCCTGTTAGTCCGCCTGGGCTGCCCGATTTGCGGGAACACAGGCCACGCCCATGGCCACGCCCCCACAAGACCTGCGTAGCTGAGGCCGTACGTCTTGGGAGTTTGTAGGACTTACGTGGACCGTTGCCGGACAATCGTAGGCACACCCCGTCTGTCCAAACACAGACAAAGACAGTCTTTGTCAACCACGTAGGTCTTGGTTGGAATCTGGGAACTAGAAAAGGGCAGGGCTGGCCACAACGTTCCCACTCCCACTCCTGACTCGGCACCATGAAGAACATAACGGAATACATCCTGGAGGAGTTCAAGATGGTGAACTCCCTAATCAAACCGGAGAACAGGCATAACACTCCGCTCATTCAATGGATCATTTCCTACATAGAAATGTTAGAACTGCTTGCAATAGAAAACTACATCCATGAAGATGAACAAGAGAAGAAGAAGGAAAGGAGCAAGAGGACAGTGTGGGTGTGGCCATATCTACAACGAAGGCCTGAACATGTGCCATTATGAGAAGCTGATGCAAGAGTTGGCCACAGAATGTCCACAACTGTACAAAAACTTCACCCGGGTAGACAAACAGCTATTTGATGAGATAGTGGATTGTGTCACCCCCCTCATTCAGAGGAAACCTACATTCTGGCGGAACCCCATTCCTCCTGGTCTGCGGGTGGCCATCACCCTACGTTTCCTCGCTACGGATGATTCCTATAAGAGCCTGCAATACAACTTTCGTGTTGCCCACAACACCATCAGCCAAATTGTTCCAGACACCTGCCAGGCCATCATTTCTGTCTACGGAGATCAGGAGATCAAGACGCCATAATCGCCTGCTGAATGGAAGGAGGTTGCCAGCGGCTATGAGGAACGATGGAATCTGCCGCATTGTGTAGGAGCCATTGATGGCAAACACATACGGATCCGAAACCCAAACTTTGGTGGCACATATTACTTCAACTACAAGAAGTTTTTTTCCATTGTCCTGATGGCAATTGTTGACTCCAACTACAAGTTCATATACATCGACGTTGGTGCCATAGGGTCAGAGTCTGATGGTGGTGGCTTTGCACACACCAGTCTGTCTAAGTTGCTTGAGAAACAGAACGCAAATCTGCCACCCGCCGAGGTCATCTCTACCGATCCCACTGGACCACCCACGGAATACTTCTTAGTAGGTGATGATGCATTCCCTCTGCGCGCCTACATGATGAAGCCCTACCCCCTACGATCCCTCACGAAACAGGAACGAATATACAACTACAGAATCAGCAGGGCCCGCCGGACGGTAGAGAACGCCTTTGGCATTCTTGCCAACCGCTTCCGGGTTTTCCACACTGCAATATCTCTAAAACCTGAACGTGTAGAGGTTGTTGTGTTGGCCTCATGCATTCTGCACAACATCCTACGAGGACGATGCCCACCCCAATCAGAGGTAGATCAAGAGGACCCACACACCCACCAACTCATACCTGCCGCCTGGAGGAGTGACCCACCTGTAGGAATCAACATCCCACCTGTGACCCGCAACACTGCAACCATGCTTGCCAAGGCTCAACGCAACTACCTCAAGACCTACTTCAATTCCCCTCAAGGATTTGTGGCTTGGCAGGATGACCGGATTTAGGTGAGTTACATTTACTTTTAAATACATCATTGAAAATTGTAAGATTTTCCCCTGTTTACTTATTATTTTGTTTTATATTTTATTTTCATCTTACATTTAAGTTATCGAGTCTTTGCTAGTTTGCTTTGTATTGTATTTGTATCTTTGAAATTGCATTTTCTGTAATGTTTTAGGTTCTTCCTATTTTTTTTATATTATATGTGTACTTAAATTGTACCCTGTTTATTTAATTTTACATCTTTGCCTTTCTAATTTCATTCAACTTTGCTATGTTTTCCATGTTTCCTTTGTTTTGTACTTTATGTCTAACAGTTATATTTAATGTAAGTTGTCCATCAAGGATTTTCATAATTAGTATTAACCATATTATCATCATTGCGTTTAAATGAATTATTTATTTTGTATGTTCATTACTTTCATTATAGATTTTATTTGTCATCTTATTAATCAACAATTATGATAAAATATTGGAAATAGAAACACACACGTCATTACCCAAATACATATATTTAAAAAAAAATACACATTAACATTTATTTATATATATACAGAGGATATGATTACTTCTTGGGGATCTCCTGGGTCTCATTCAGGGGATCTATGGCAGACACAGGTGCAGGTGATTGTTGTGCCGTCAGCATTTCTATGAATGTGTTGCCAAACTGCCCCAGGTCGAACGACGTGCGGCTGGGTGTGGAGGCAGTAGGCGGGAGGAATTGGCGAAGGGGTGTCGCTACACGTGGCTGCACCAGCAACGACTGCAAGGCTGCAACCTGGTGTGCAGGTAGCACGATGCCCCCAAGACCAGGCTGGGGCTGGGTCGGCAGGGTGGGAGGAGGCAGGGTAGTTGCCGTAGTGCCCTGGTACATCACTGTCTGATGCTGCTGTGCCACGGGTTGGGGTAGGGGCGCCGGAAAGCCAAAGCTCCTGTGGGCGTGGAGCAAGAGGTCCGGACCAGGCCGGGGCACTCCCTCCGCATGGGCAACCTTGAACCGGTCGATGGCTGCCAAAAGTTCCAACTTCAGTGTGGTGTTATAAGCTGGAGGCAGCCCCACACAGTCTTTGACCATGCCCTCCAGGGAGTAGCGCCAATACTTGTGGTCCTGGTCCTCGACCGCATCGAACGCCTGACCCAGGTTCTAGCGCAGCTTCTCAGAATTTACGAGGACCTTGAACAAGGAACAAGAGAACATTAAACACACGAAACATAATATTTTCATATTTGACCACAAATTTATTTTAACCAATGAAATGTTGTGGTATTCTGGGAACCAAATATGTTCAAAGTTATTGTTGATAGTATGGTGTGAAATCATGACATCTTTAGTATTATTATTAATTTATGTTATTCTAATAACTTTGGAATCGGAAACACTTTATCTAATAATAGCATGGAATTGCAATGGGGTGCCACCAATGAACAATGTAACTAATATTTTCTCTACTCACTTGCTCCAGGGTCCCGTGTGTTGAAGTTGAAGGGACAGCACCAGGAGGCTTCCCCTTCTTCACCTTCCGCGCAGGCTGGGCGATGGCTGGGGGTGTGTCCTCCTCTTCCTGACTGCCGGCAGAGGGGTCATCCACCTCGTAGACTGGGACGGGAGGTGTTGGGGTGCGGTCAGGGACAGGAACAGCAGCAGGCTCCGGTGCTTCAGCTTGGGCAGCAGACTGTTGTGACATGAATGTATAATTAGTAACATGTACATTATTTATGAACTTTAAAATAAAATTCAACATAAGCATTCATCCTTGTAACCTTTAACACCTTACGAGCGGCCTATGCGGTTTATTTATGTGTACCGCACAGCGGGGTGTTTTTAGCCAAAATAGGGCTGTTTACGTGATCATTTTCATGCCTAAATAAGACCCAGAACGTAAAACAAGTACCTATCCCTGAAAGGGCATAAACAGAGCTTTCGAATGACACCATAACGATCCTTGTATGATGGATAGTTTTCTTGCAATAACCGTGCAACGCGAGTGCAAAAAGCAGGTAATTCGGTACTTTCGGTACATAATTGAGTATGTAGCGGTGAGAGAGGGAGGAGGGAGCTGAGATTTGTGTCAGTAGGTTCGCCGCGGTGGTCTGGAGCAGTCATACGCTCGCTAGTCTCCTGCCACCACTTGTCTCTCTCTCTCAGCCACATTACGTGCTGAAATTGCCACTCGAGTTATGTCGAGCGCCGCCACATAGTCCAGCTTTATTTAACTCGACTTATGTTGCTCGCCGCTAAATAAGGGTTAAAATAACATGAATAAACTGGTTTGAGTTATTATGCGTTTCATTAACAAATATTTGAAGTTAACACGATAAATTGAACACAATAATAGCATCATTATAAGCAAAATAATTACGAAAAAAACAAAAACTGACACTGTCACTGTGGAAGGGTTTGAAAACATAAAAAATATCAACGTACCTCAGGCATACCAAGTGACCGGGGCTTCCTTTGACGGACGATGTGTGGCTTCATGAAGTGGAACATGTTGAGGATCCACTGTTCCCTCTCAGTCAGTCGTTTGGCCCCATCACCACTCTTCAACTTGCTGAGCCGGCCGAACCTGGAGCGGAGAGGTCCCCACCAGGTCTTCAAATCGAAGGCGGTCATTGGTGGGTCCATGGTCGCAGCCTTCTCCGCCCATACAGCCTCTATATGCTCCTTGTTTTTGTGCCTGGGGTCACCTTTGTCATAAATGAAAGGCGCATCCAGCTCAATCCACTCTGCCAGCATCCGCTCAGTCTCCTCCGTCAGTATTACGTTTGTCTTCTTCCGGCGCCGTTTCTTTGGTGGAGCCTGTACGCTGTTGGTAGGTGCAGGTTCTACTTCTTCCTCCTCTTCTTCCTCATCACTCTCATCCACTTCAACCTCGAGCTCTCCACTATCGGGGCCGAGGTCGAGAACAATTTCATCTTCCTCAGGCGTCGAGAGGGCAGGCGATGAGTTGGAGGAGCTAGGCTGAGAGGGGTCAGGCTGAGAGGGGTCAACAGGTGAGATGGCAGGCGGTGAGGTGGCAGACGTCGAGGTGGCAGGGGAAGCCTTCCTGGCCTTCTTCACGCCTTTCTTATGCATGGTACAGGGCAGGGCAGGGCAGGGTGCAGAGGGTGACAAGCAGGGCAGGGCAGGGTGCAGAGGGTGGCAAGCAGGGCAGGGCAGGGTGCAGAGGGTGGCAAGCAGGTGGCAGGGTTGGCTTGTTGTTTGCTGCTCCGGTGTGGTGAGAGGTGTGACGGGAGTGTCACCCGCTGGTCCTTATATACCCCCCGTACAACGTTGCCGCGTCTTCCCGCCAACACGCAGTGCGACGGTGTAGCCAGATGCGCCCGGACTTACTTTATCTTTCCCGTTTTACGGGAACATTGTACGATTGGCGGGAGAAGCTTACGTTTTACGGGCTAGCTGCTACGTCTTACGGGGCTGCTCCCGTAAGACGTAGCAGCTAGCCCGGTAAAATGTATGCTTTCCCGACTTTTGACATACGTGAGCGCGAGCCACGTATCTGATTCGAAATCCAAAACATACCGGGCGGCCTTGGCCGCACCCACCACCTCCCAGACCAGCGTGGCTACTCCCGCCATGCGTACCAACCCCCACGACTAGACACAATTTCATTTACGTTTTGCGTACTAAGCCCTTACGTTTTACGTATTCGGTTGCCAACTACCAATAAACCTTCGTACGGGAGCATACGGGAGCATATACGTGAATGTGTGACCCCAGCATAAGACCTAATGGGAACATTTTAAAGGGTGGAGGGAATCGGTGTCGTCATGCTGGTGCCTGTGGCAGCCCATTTCCAATTCTCCCTACCAATAAATGCCTACAGTGGCCGATAGAGGCGCTGAACGCAAGGTTTACCGTGGTGCATTGTGGAAAATGGGCGACATCGCGGAGCTATCCACCCTCCCTCTCCTTCAACAATTCTATAATATATGCAGTTAGTAGACATTTCTGTAGCTGACACATACTTTGGTCTATGCATACTTTTGTTTTATATATCTTAATATCGCCCATATTCATAAATAACGTATATTTACAATACAAAGTCAGCAGGTATTTTCCCGCCAATTTTGTTATAATTAATCAGCTTATAATTATGGTAATAAGTCATTATCAGCTGCATATGGCCTTTGCCTTTATTACTATACTATATAAGCACTTAGTGTAGTCGTATACTGCATAATAAAAACTTGTAGAATCACACAAATATTGAGATAAACTGTGCATATCCTAGGTGTTGGGTATAGTTATGTCTACAGTCGTAGCTCTGGCGCTAGTTCAGAAACGTTCACCAGAGGTCTCAAAGGAATTGTTGGTAGGGAGAATTAATTCCCATTAGAGTTCTGAAACGCTGATTTTTGCCCCATGCTGTATACCATGATAGATATGTCAAACTAGTCTCAAATGACTCGTCTGGACAAACGAAACAATTTATATTCAGACAATATTTGCGTAATGTTGACCGTTTGACTTGTACTGGATCCTGTAGTTTAACAAATTAGGGACAATTGGCAATTTTGTTTACCAATTTGAGGCATGATGATAAAAACTACAGGAGACTTTACAAGTCAAGCGGTCAACATTGGCCAACCATTGTCTGAATATAAATTGTTTCATTTGTCCAGACGAGTCATTTGAGACTAGTTTGACATCTCTATCATGGTATACAGTTTGGGGCAAAAATCAGTGTTTCAGAACTCTAATTGTAATTAATCGTCGCCTTGTTGGGTCTTTGACTCTATTTCATAAGATATTTCTTAATGCTGATCAACCATTACATTCTAAAATTCCACCACCTTTTCGGTCTGTTCGTGTGACTAGATATTCCTTGGAATTAAATAATCAGGCCTTACAAAAATCTGGAATACTCTCCCTAATGAAGTAGTGAATGAGGAGAGCTCTCTGGTTTTCAAGACGAGGGTTAACGCCTTTTTAGTAAGCTAGTTATATCTTCCTGGCCATTTGTGCCCCCCACTGAGACCCTTCGGGGTATATAGTCTTCCTGGCCATTTGTGCCCCCCACTGAGACCCTTCGAGGTATATAGTCTTCCTGGCCATTTGTGCCCCCCACTGAGACCCTTCGAGGTATATAGTCTTCCTGGCCATTTGTGCCCCCCACTGAGACCCTTCGAGGTATATAGACTTCCTGGCCATTTGTGCCCCCCACTGAGACCCTTCGGGGTATATAGTCTTCCTGGCCATTTGTGCCCCCCACTGAGACCCTTCGAGGTATATAGTCTTCCTGGCCATTTGTGCCCCCCACTGAGACACTTCGAGGTATATAGTCTTCCTGGCCATTTGTGCCCCCCACTGAGACCCTTCGAGGTATATAGACTTCCTGGCCATTTGTGCCCCCCACTGAGACCCTTCGGGGTATATAGACTTCCTGGCCATTTGTGCCCCCCACTGAGACCCTTCGGGGTATATAGTCTTCCTGGCCATTTGTGCCCCCCACTGAGACCCTTCGAGGTATATAGTCTTCCTGGCCATTTGTGCCCCCCACTGAGACCCTTCGAGGTATATAGTCTTCCTGGCCATTTGTGCCCCCCACTGAGACCCTTCGGGGTATATAGTCTTCCTGGCCATTTGTGCCCCCCACTGAGACCCTTCGGGGTATATAGTCTTCCTGGCCATTTGTGCCCCCCACTGAGACCCTTCGGGGTATATAGTCTCCCCATGGCTGTTCGGTGGGGCTCACATGTAGTACCTGATGATAATAATAATAATAATAATAATAATAATAATAATTGAACAGGGGCTGCCACAGGCACCAGCACATGATACCGATTCCCTCCACCCTTTAAAATGTTCCCATTGGGTATTAGTATGAATGTAGAAAGTATGATGCTTTAGGCAAAAAGCGCACAATTTTCGCTTTATCCGCTAACCTACGGATGATAGTCAAAATCAAATCATAATCATGTTTTATAATCATGCCCATGTCTGCCTCCATGACTATCAAGGAATGCAGGAAACCCTGTACTAAAGACAAACTACAGTACCGGTATTACACTGCACAGTCACTCATAAATATTCATGGACCTCCCCTATTTCTAATTATGGAAGCATATCTCTGGAATCGAATTTAGGAATATATTTTTCTATACATCAGCTACAAAACTATTTATACTATTTATTGAAAAGCAAATTCCATCGAAAAATTAATCTAGATAGTTATAATAGCATAAAGGAAAACAGAAGGGGTCCACGGATTTTTATAGTGACTGTACCTAGGTTAAACAAATGTATATTTCCATCATCAAGGGTGCAAATAAATGGTAAACAGAGGATGATAAAGCCGGTATCACACGAGCGCTTTTTCCCTCAAAATGTATAATCAACACTGGTCTGGCAGCTTATGAGGTCAACATTTAGAGTATTTCGGTTACCTCAATTCATCTATCATCAGTTTAGTTTCCGATACCAGTGCAATATATTCCAGATATGTTGCCAGAAATATGTTGATCAATGAATGTTGACTATAAAAGCTCTCGTGTGATACTGGTTTAATGAGGATGATGAGAATTACTATTATTATTGTTTGACCGCACCAAATAGGTCCTGAGGAGTGTAGTGAGACAGGGAGTATGACGAGCCCGTATGACATGAACTAGAGACCCCCCCTATAAATCGTTGGAGTGACAGACAGACAGACACAGCTATGAATATTATACCCCCGGACAAAGGGCTAGGCTGGGAGGAGGGGTTCATGTATACTGTTAATGGCTCATGACCCCAGCCTCACACATACTCACTCACAAACGCACATACATACAGTACATACTCCCTCACTCTCACTTGTTCTCTTTCTCTCTCTCTCTCTCTCTCTCTCTCTCTCTCTCTCTCTCTCTCTCTCTCTCTCTATCTATCTATCTATATATCTATCTATCTCTATATGTAAGTGTAGATTCCGTTTCAGATTAACCTCTTTCTATACTCTATATAAACTTTCCTTGTGGGCATTTCCTGACCCATAAGGTTACACTTCATCCTATTTTCCAGTACGGTTTTGTAGCCGGAGGGTGGGGAGAGAGCCTGCTACTTTGATGTCCTATTATTTTACTGTAAACTGTCCCTGTCTAGTATTAAGGCCGGTCCATCTAGTAGGGACCACAAGGTCTGTGTGGTCTGAGTATCTATGTAAATATATGTAACTCAATGTAACTCACGCTCACTCACTCACTCTTTCTCTCACTTTCACTCTCTCTCATACACACACACACACATTCCACTCCTCCCATATATACTTTCACTAAAGGGTTCATCACACAGTCAGGAGTGCGAGCTAGTGGGAGTCCAACAGGAGTCACTAGGAGTCGCTAGAATCACTAGGAGTCATCGATTTTCACCGCGAGCCAGTGGGAGTCTAACAGAAGTCGTTAGGAGTCGCTAGAGTCACTAGGAGTCATCGATTTTCACCGTGAATAGGCCCGCGAGTCCGAATTGTCCCCTACTCCTAGTGACTCTAGCTCACACTCCTGACGGTGTGATGTACCCTTAACTCTCACTCACTTAATTACTCCCACCCATCAGGATCTAAGGAGTGTAGCGAGACCAGGGAGTGTGACCAGCCTACGTACTATCTAGACACGCAGATGAAGAAAGGGTATAATCAATTAGTACTAAATCATGACATAACGAAGCTGGGGGGGGGGGGGGGGGAATTCTGGACCCCCTTCTCTACCATATTTAGCCCCATTAGTTTTGATATTTTAGGACATTAACCCCATTAGCTTTGAAATGTTAAGACATTCACCCCATAAATTTGTCGATTTTAAGACCTGTTGTGCCAAAATAGGTCTCGATTTGCTCCTGGCGAGCAATAGCAAGCCTGCAATGTAGGAGGAACCGGCTACCGGCCGTTTATCTCCAAAAGAGGTCTTGCATGTAATTTGTTTAAGGTTAATGGAGGTCTAGGGAGGGAACTACAAATATAATAATAAATAAGTAGATTAAATAATTATTTTGTTATCAATACATTAATTTACTTACCGGTATATATTTATATATCATTATTTTTAGTTTCCACCATAGACCTCCATATATATACTGTATATATATATATATATATATATATATATATATATATATATATATATATACAGTATATATAATTAAATAGGTAAATAAATAAATAAATAAATAAACTTAATAGTGGCAATACACATGACAACCGAATTTGCGCCGAAAGAGCTATCTATATATCTATTGCCTGACGCCGTGATCCCCGAAGGGATGGCCACGAACGAACCGCCCCCATGCACCTCTGTCCCCAGTCAGTCGACGCCTCTCCTCCCAACCAGCACCGCCTTCGTTCATATACTACCTCACTCCATCCTTCCACCTCTCCCTCGGTACACCTGTCCCTCTCTGTCCTTCCACCTCGCTCTCGTACACTCTCTTAGTCAATCTCTCGCTTTCCATACGTTCCATATGGCCGAACCATCTCAAGTTGTTCCTTTTCACACTTTCCAGCATATCTACCTCCACACCACACCTCCTTACTTCCTCATTCGTCTGTCTATCCCGCCGTAAGAGCTAATACATAAATACCTGACTGAACTGAAAGAGGGCACTTCTACAACGATATTAAAGCTGATGATACCAATGAAAAGGAACCCCCAAAAGATGCCAGAACGATCCCTATCGAAAGTCGCCGACAATAATCGCTGGAGTGACATGCATCTTGGGTGTGATGACAGAGACGAATTAACGATTGCCAGATACACTCAAATTCATTCCAAAATCCATGAAATCCCCGAAAATTTCACTGAATTCAATATCAAAACCGGTTATGCCACACACTCGCATTATTGGGAACACAACTCTAGATAGAAAAGTCCGATATTATTCCAAAATATCGGAGTATATCAGGGGAGGCGCTGGAGGCAGCTCTAAAGCCTCTCCAAAACTCACCTTCTGCGCATGTGTGAGAATCTAGGCCCCTTGGCCCCGCCCCTCACCTCCCTTGGCCCGCCCGCCCCGCGTTTAAATATACCCTTCAAACCGTAACTGCTAGACTTCTCCGTAGCACAGTCGGTATACCTCCCGCCTACCACTGGAAAAACCAGTGTTCGATCCCACTCGAATTTAGTGTATTTTATATTTTATATTTTTTTATAGTTTTTATTTTGGTTATTTTGGTTATATTTTAGGGTTGGGTTAAGTTAAGTTAAGTTAAGTTAAGTTAAGTTAAGTTAAGTTAATCTAATCTAATATAATAGTTGTACATTTGAAGGGCGGGGCCAAGGACAGGCTTTAGAGCTGCCTCCAGCGCCTCCCGTATATCAGGCTTGTCAAAATTACGTGCAGGGAGGCGGGGCTTGCTCAGGAGTTGCCATTTGCCCTCCATTTGGCCTATCCAGCTAAATGGTTACACGTGATAGTTTGTGTGGCTAGTTGATGGTTTGTGCAAGATAAATATACGTACACAAACCCCCATAGCACTCCCACAAACACCCATAACACTCAAACAAACGTTTAAAGTGACCCCTTCACCGCTTAGCTTAATACGACGACTAAGGGGTGTGTGGCAAGCCCGAGTTGGACAGTACCTGCCCCGCTTCTCTGCTGGTTTGTCCTTCACCTCTACACAGTCGCACGCTAAAGTCCCGTTCACCTTCATTACTTTACTGTATTCCTTTGATATACAGGGGACTAGGTTTCTCGAAAAGAGGCACCATTCCTGAAGCTATTCTTGACTTACAGTGTGCTGGCTTAATTATCCAGAAGGGTGGGTAGCTATAAGATAGGTGTAGTGTAGGGGATATAGGTGTAAAAGAACACATGGAGATGTAGGGAAGAAGGGGTGTGCCTTGTATGGGTCAATAGACCTGCAGATTTCCATTTTTCTTACGTTCTTATGATAGCCTCTGATGTACTATTTTAACTAACTTTGATATACGATGCCAATAAACTTTGAGAACACTCAATGTAGCTTGGTTAAACAAGCTTGGATTAGTGTATTATAAAGGCATTCTTTGTATGTCAATTTCCAGAGTGATGAATCAAATTTATAATCATGGAGATAAATCAAAAGATGTTTGAGCTCGATTGTACACTGCTGAGTCTGAGTCACGAGCATTACCGGCAATTATTTGGTTTCGGTAGAGACGGATTCACATGAGGATTCTTCGCGGTAATTATATTCTGGTAACACTTGAGGGGAGATTTGTAGTGATTAGTCTTTATTTGTTCATTCATTAATTATTTTTAGTTTCCTCCCTAGACCTCCATCAAACTTTTAAAATACCCCCAAGATCCCCCTTAGAGATAAATTTGTTAATTGGTAGGTAGAAAAACTGCCGATTCCTCCTAAATTACAGGCTTGCTATCACTCTCCAAGATAAACTCGACACCTAAATGGCATGAAAGGTCTCGATATTATTAAACAAACGGGATGACAGTTCTAAATTCGACAAACAAATGGGGGGAACGCCTTAAAATCTCAATAGCCTACTAATGGGGCTAGACATTAAGGAAAAGGTGGTCCAGAAAAACAAAACTCCTCTTAAGGACTATTTTGTAGTAGTTCCGGCAGCTAGACTGAACATAGACAATAGTAGGTGGCAAAGGCATTACATTAGTGTAATTAACCCCAGTAGGTGGCAAAGGCATTACATTAGTGTAATTAACCTCAGTAGGTGGCAAAGGCATTATATTAGTGTAATTATCCCCAGTAGGTGGCAAAGGCATTACATTAGTGTAATTAACCCCAGTAGGTGGCAAAGGCATTACATTAGTGTAATTATCCCCAGTAGGTGGCAAAGGCATTACATTAGTGTAATTATCCCCAGTAGGTGGCAAAGGCATTACATTAGTGTAATTAACCCTTTCTGTACCGGCGACGTATGTTATATTCTAACTATATTTAAATGATTTGATGCAGCTTAGGAAGGATCTGTGGTAGTTAATAGGGTTGATTCAGGTAGTTCGAAGCCTTATAATGGCTAGAGATGCTTGTAAAATATATAATGGAATAAAAAATATCAATAAACAAAATTGGGTATACTGATAGTGACATGCCTTTCATTAAATGACATACAGTACCTTCCTACTAGACGAGACAGAGAATGACATACAGTATTTTCCTACTAGACGAGACAGAGAATGACATACAGTACCTTCCTACTAGACGAGACAGAGAATGACATACAGTACCTTCCTACTAGACGAGACAGAGAATGACATACAGTACCTTCCTACTAGACGAGACAGAGAATGACATACAGTATTTTCCTACTAGACGAGACAGAGAATGACATACAGTACCTTCCTACTAGACGAGACAGAGAATGACATACAGTACCTTCCTACTAGACGAGACAGAGAATGACATACAGTACCTTCCTACTAGACGAGACAGAGAATGACATACAGTATTTTCCTACTAGACGAGACAGAGAATGACATACAGTACCTTCCTACTAGACGAGACAGAGAATGACATACAGTACCTTCCTACTAGACGAGACAGAGAATGACATACAGTATTTTCCTACTAGACGAGACAGAGAATGACATACAGTACCTTCCTACTAGACGAGACAGAGAATGACATACAGTACCTTCCTACTAGACGAGACAGAGAATGACATACAGTACCTTCCTACTAGACGAGACAGAGAATGACATACAGTACCTTCCTACTAGACGAGACAGAGAATGATATACAGTACCTTCCTACTAGACGAGACAGAGAATGACATACAGTACCTTCCTACTAGACGAGACAGAGAATGACATACAGTACCTTCCTACTAGACGAGACAGAGAATGACATACAGTACCTTCCTACTAGACGAGACAGAGAATGACATACAGTACCTTCCTACTAGACGAGACAGAGAATGACATACAGTACCTTCCTACTAGACGAGACAGAGAATGACATACAGTACCTTCCTACTAGACGAGACAGAGAATGACATACAGTACCTTCCTACTAGACGAGACAGAGAATGACATACAGTACCTTCCTACTAGACGAGACAGAGAATGACATACAGTACCTTCCTACTAGACGAGACAGAGAATGACATACAGTACCTTCCTACTAGACGAGACAGAGAAAGGGGTGAAGGAACACGAAAGTGGTCCCGGACCCTGACAATAGGAACTTTAAATGTTGTTTCTGTTCGGGCTCTGTCTCGAGTCGGCCAACCCCAGCTATGAGTTATGTGCTTAAGTATATTCATGCAGACATGCATACCTTCTAAATGGCTTTATTATTACCAAAATAGTTACTAATACAACAAAATAATAATATAAATAATAATAATACAATAATAATAATAATAATAATAATAATAATAATATATATGTATTAATAAACAACAATAATAATATTATTAGCAACAACAACAACAACAACAATCACCCCAAAAAGTTGCACACAAAAGTTACCATCACAAACTTGCCTTGAACCGCTGGTGTGACTGGGGTATTACGTAACCTGGGTTGGCTACCTAGTCCCAGACCACTTCATCATCCCCGCCACCTTCCCTGCCCGGGCATCATAAAATATATCAAAAGAAGAAGTCGAGAATAGAATTGCAGACTTGCGAGTTTAGTTCTATAAGGAAGTTGGAGCTCTAGACAACGATATTCTAACAGAATTTACAGGTAAAATACGGTCGTAGTACATTTATAAATACATAACACACAATTCAACATAACATTCATCCATCAGAAACGTACATTATTATTGCGTTTCTGATTAATATCGATGTTCACGGCTCCAACTTCCTTATAGAACGAAACTCGCAAGTCGGCAATTAATATCGATGTTCACGGCTCCAACTTCCTTATAGAACGAAACTCGCAAGTCGGCAATTATAATTTTTGCATGGGCCGATGGCGGGCGGGGCTTATGGAGCTCTAGCGTGACGTGAGGGACGCTGATTGGCTGGCGGGATATGGAAACCCCGCCCATTGCCATCTATAGGGGATCCTAGGAATTTGTTTAAAGTCGTTGCCATCTTGAATCCCAATCTATTACCTCCTATAACCCCTTATGTACCACCACATCCTATTTATCTTATTCTGGCTATTGCTAATCGATCTTGTTGAGCTTAGGAAGGATCTCTAGCAATTATAAGGCTTCGAACTATCTTCAATCAACCTTTTTAACTACCACAGATCCTTTCTAAGCTGCATGCAGTTGTCTAAATATAGCTAGACTAAAATATAACAGACGTCGCTGGTACAGAAAGGGTTAGTTAGTGGGTAGTTTTCTGGAAACTCTTCTCCCTCATGCTTAGCCCCATTCCTTTAGAAAATTCTAAGACTTTCACCCCATTAGTTTGCCGCAATTATCACGTTTCACCCCATTTCGTTGTCAATTTTAAGATCTTTTGTACTATTTAGGTTTCGACGTTTTCCTGGCGAGCGATAGCGAGCCTGTAATTTTAAGAGGAAGCGTCCTTTGGCCGGGACATTTTTCTACCGAAAAATTTACAAATTTATCTTGAAGGGGGTCTAGGGGGTGTGTTTTTTGTTCTAAAGCTTGATGGAGGTCTAGCGAGGAAAATAAAAAAATAAATGAATAAATGCGTTAATCTCGCTTTATTCTGGTTATCATTGGGTGATTCTATACCCTGTTCCAAATAAGTAGGCCAGAAATCCTGAACCCTAACCTCTGTAACTTAAAATGGGCTAGAGTAAATGAGCTACCAATCTCCACACCTATTCCCTGGCTGATCTTACCCAAAAGTATGAGCTCGATTACTTTAGTCGTTTGTGAATTATAGAAGTTATAGTCAGTTCATTCTAGGTTGGGCAGAACTCGTAACCCCTAACCTCTCATAACTCAAAAAGGACTAGAGTAATCGAGCCAATATTTCTACCATATAGGAAGAATTGGCTAGGAAATATGTGTATAAATTAACGGCTAATTTGCTCTAGCCCTTTTTGAGTTACAGAGGTTAGAAGTTACGATTTCTGACCAACCTAGAATGAACGGACTATAGTGGTCAAGAGGTTTGGTCTACTTACTTGGACCAGGGTATATTGGGATCAAGGAGCTGACCGAAAACAGAAGAATCCACTTTAATTGCTAAACTTTCTTCTTAAGCTTGGTAAAATTAGCAGATGTCAACTTAACCCCTCCTGTACCGGCAACGCACAGACACACAGACACACACACACACCAAGGACCACTGCTGCCCTGCCATAACTTTCTGAATGGCAGGATAAGTTAACATTTTCCTGGTATGCCATCACATATATCCAGTGAGAGAGGCCATTCCTAGGACCAATAGATGCACGGACGATATCATTTTAAGGTTTACACTATATTTGGTTTATGGGTAAGAGAGTATAATATATGTATATATGTATATATATATATATATATATATATATATATATATATATATATATATATATATATATATATATATATATTGTTACGTATCTTGATCCTCAAGTGGTTAACTTGATGAATCTAGATAGCACAGAGATATATATTAAGGTATCAGTCAGCTGAAGGCAAAACAAAAGTAAAAATCTAATACAAATAATTTCCTGTTGTTGCTTCCTTTCCTTTTGGATCTTAGGACTTAGTATCCTTTATTGACTGATACTCTTTAATTATGAAAAATACTGAAACTAATTAAAGTCATGTAGTATTTATAAAGAATTATTATTTAACCGAAGCTTAGTAGGCTATGGTTATGAACCGAATAAGTTATAGCTAAAGAAGGACTATTAATTTTATAAAAAGTCTTGAAAGATAAATATTAAAGTAAGAATATTTCTGTCTCTTACCCTTTTTGAAATGAATAGATAGTTTTCTTATATGTCCTTTTATTTATATATAAATAATTCTTGGTTCTTGTCTTACGTTAATAGTATTATATTATTATTATCATCAGGATTTATATCAAAGTCACATAAAAAGTTGATATATATTTAATAATTAGTTAAATGTATTTCTTAACCACGTAACATTGAGGTGTGATTATGAGTAAATAAAGTTACAGGATCGCTTCATAGATTCGATTCAGGTCTCACTCAAATAATATGAAAAGCAAAATATAATATTTTGAAGCAAAATAATTTTCTTCAGCTTAGGAAATCACTAGAAGTAATATTAACACAGCCATGTTAGTCTAAGGCGATATTACTAATACGAGACAATAGCATCACCGTACTACGCACCGTTAAGCAATGTAAGCTTAATTCAAAGAAAATGAAAGAACTCGTAAGTATTAATATAAAACAATAGTATTACTTTCATCATAACCCAATTACTTAAAGAGTTGCATTAGTCCACAAGTTAGTCAACTAAAATAGTTAAGCACATAATAGTAGCGTTAACGTTAATTCCCAATCAAATAGTTAAGCACATAATAGTAGCGTTAACATCAATTCGCAATCAAATAGTTAAACACATAATAGTAGCGTTAACGTTAATTCGCAAGCATATAGTTAAACACATAATAGTAGCGTTAACGTTAATTCGCAATCAAATAGTTAAACACATAATAGTAGCGTTAACGTTAATTCGCAATCAAATAGTTAAACACATAATAGTAGCGTTAACGTTAATTCGCAATCAAATAGTTAAACACATAATAGTAGCGTTCACGTTAATTCCCAATCACATATCTCACTAATCTACATAACGTAAGTGTTTACACCGAACACACTTAACACACATTTATATAATCTGACTGACAGTCACAATCCCATTATAATACTTCACCCCGTCTTCCTCCAGCTGCAAGTTCACCTTCCCCAACTCCAAATGAGACTGATTTGAATGCCCACAACTCGGGTCTTATATACTAAACAATGATGGTGTAGGAACGAATCAGGAGGCGGGGGGTGGTGCCTGCTCCAATCATAGCTCCTCGAGTCGCATAACAGGTGCCTGGTCCACTCACTGCTCCTGGCGTCGATCATACGTCATAGCATCGGTCATCGAGGTAGTTTGCAGGGTCCCCTATGACGCACGCAGGTGTGAAGGCTTGTTTGCAGGTATGCGGGCGAGCTGGTTTACCCACTCGCTCGTTCGCTCGCTAGTCTGCTTCACCGTTTGGGTAGTTTGGCTCCTTCAACTCTAATTCTAACTCTTAAATTAACATACAGGGCTCCGTTTGTCAGAATATATATATATATACAGTATTATACAGTATATATATATATTTATATATATATATATTTATTCTATATATTTCACATAAAAAGATTATTAGCCCATCTTTGGCGGGGGTGGACTTAAGTCGGGCTAGAGAACCAAGGACTA
Source organism: Paralithodes platypus (assembly GCA_032716605.1). Lineage (NCBI taxonomy): Eukaryota > Metazoa > Arthropoda > Malacostraca > Decapoda > Lithodidae > Paralithodes > Paralithodes platypus. The sequence continues at coordinate 21,749,631 of CM064505.1, forward strand.
TGTGGCACGGCCCGTGTGCAATTTTTGAGCAATAATGGCTCTGAGAGAGAAACGAACGATGGGAGGAGCGTAGGTCGGCTCATGACCGCTCGGCACGGGTCCCGTGTGACTACTGACGTTCCTTCCACACACATCCACACTCACTGCCTCGCTACACAAGGAATTATGTAAGGATACCACCGTATTTTAGGGATTTTGCACTCGTCTTGCACGATCGTTGCAAGAGAACGCGTGGTCGTAGAAGGATGGTTCTGGTGTCATTGGAAAGCTCAATTTACGCCCTTTCAGGGATACATAATTGTATTATGCTCTAGCTCTTGTTTATGCATGAAAAAGAGCACGGAAACAAGGTCGTTTAGGGTAAAACCACCCGCTTGGCGGGTAGTAGAAGTTACTGACGGGCCCGCTCGTAAGGCGTTAACTCATTGGCTGCGGGTGACGTTCCAGAACGCATAGGCAATTTAAAGCAAATTCCAGGCTTTAAAAGCCTGAGGGGGTAGTACTCGCTTTTTATGGACCCCCCTTTTCCCTCATGTTTACCATATTAGTTCTGAGGTTTTAAGATTTTCGTGCCGTTAGTTTGTCGATGTAAAGACCTTTCGCCTCATTTCTTCGTCAATGTTAAGACTTTTCGTGCCATTTAGGTGTCAATTTTTTCCTGGCGAGCGACATCGAGCCTGTAATTTTAGAAGTGACCGGCCTTTAGCCGGGACATTTTTCTACCGAAAAATTTACAAATTTATCTTGAAAGGGGGTCTAGGGGGTGCTATTTTAAGCTTGATGGAGGTCTAGCGAGGAAACTCAAAAATATATAAATTAATAAATATATAGACCAAAAACCAAGCACTACCCCCTTAACCTTTTTACTGCCACAGTTCCACCTAAAACTGTACACAATGGTCTAAATATAACTAGAAGAAAATTAACAAGTACTCGCCAGGTACAGTTGGTCAAGGATGAAAGTATACAGTTTTTCGTCTGCTATAGCCACACATAGGTTGTCATGTTGGCAGCCCTGGCAGCCATATCTCAGAGCCCGCCCACCTTATACAGGGTGTTTAAAAACGTGTTCCTGGACTTAGTTGTCAGACGGAAATATGAATATATTGCTCTATAATCTTTGACGTGAATATCACTTCGGAGATATTAAACACTTAATGTTATTGATAGATATACAAGAAGTGCGAGAGTGAAAACGAAAATCAAAACGTCTACCTATTAATTAAAATGCAAAACTTGCAAACCAAACAAACCAAAACTGGGACAAGGACAATATAAAGTCAAATTAAATGATCAAAATCGGTATGTGGAAACAACGCTTACTAAAATGAAAATTATTAAATAAAAGAACACAATCCACCACATAGGGTGCACACCTCTACACGAGCAAGCCAATCTGCCTCCCAAGCAAACTAATCGCACACATAACAACGCACTATCGTCACGTTAAAGGAAGTAGTCAAGTTTGGGAAGTCCGGGACGTTCTGGCAAATTTTACTAAACTCTGCATGAATAAAGAAACTACATGTTAAATGTCAAAATATTATTTAAAATCAAATTTGCAACATAACAAGACATTAACAATAGTACAAAATACAAATATTGATAAGATATCTATACTATTACAAAATAATATATAAAATACAGTACAGCACTCACTAACGATAGTGCTATCGGGTAGGTACCTGTAAGCATAGCATGCCTCAAGTGACCCCTATCAATAACTACCCTACAAATAACCTACATTTATAGCACAAATAAACTAAGGAAATCGCAAAAGTAAGCAATTGATACTATCGACAATGAATACATATAATATAAAGACAAATAATTGCAAAATATGAAGTAACAACAGATTTAAACAAAGAGTACTCTTTTAACAAGAACAATCAATTTAAAAAATCATCAATATTAATATTAATAATAGAAAAAGAAAAAGATAAACAATAAATACAGACAAAAAACAATAAATACAGACACAAAGTAAGCAGAGGTTATACAAGAAACTTCAACTTAAAAATGCTTGATTAAAATTATTGATGTCAAATTTTAGAATACAGTCACAATAATTGACCCTAAAAAGATTAAATTTATGGAACAATTTACTTGCCTCAAAACCTCTGTCCACTAAGAGTCTGTATAGTAACCTAGCTCAAGCCCAAAATTCATCTACTTTAGTGCAGATTTTACAAAATCTTATTAATTGGGAATAAAAACATTTATAAGTTATTTTACTATCGATATTACTACTAGGGAAGGGAAAGTTTATTACGTTAAAATTAAAATCATCAACTTTGTGATATACTTTAAGTATGCACTGTTCATTAACAATCTCTATATTTATATCAAGAAAATTTTCAACTTTATAATTTACGTTACATTGTGTGAGGGGAATAGAATTAGGGTAAATAAGTTTAGCAACTTGATTAAAATTTAACAAATTGCAAACGAGAATATCATCAATATATATACTATTATTACTTAACAATTTAGCAAGTGCTAATTTTTCTGGGATTTTATTTTTCTTGCTACTGTCAACTAAGTCTTTTATATATTTAAATTCTAAAGCAAGCAAGAATAAGTCTGCGATTAAAGGGCTAGCATTTCCACCCATAGGAATTCCTAATATTTGTTTGAAAATGTACGGCCCGAATCTAACATAAGTATTGAAAAGGAGGAATTTAAGGGCATCTTTAATATTAGTTCTATCAAAATATACAGAACTAGTGGGAGTAGAGCTAAGTGATGCATTATTAAAATATGTATAAACATTTATGAAATAATTACCATTCCTAACGAACCTGTCAAAGTGCAAATCTATAATAAAGCAAAGCTCTGAATATACTAAATCTAAAGGCAAATTGGTATACAAAGTTGAAAAGTCGAAGATATGTACCGAGGTAACTTTCGGCATGGTATTTATTTTATCAATAACTTCTAACGAATTGTCAACACTCCAATAATAGTTAATGCCAGTTCTTCTCATGATGGTATTACAATATCTTTTATGAGTACTTTTAATGTATTTTAAGCAATTTACGACTTGTTCTGATAGAGTTTTAGTGGTATCAAATTTTGCTCCGGCAATAAAGCGATATTTATAAGGTCTTTTATGAAATTTAGGTAACATGTATAATTTCGCAATGCACTTGTTCTTATCGGAAAGATTAATATCAAATGTTATATTTTTCTTGGTATGTTCATCGATTAAGTTATCAATATTCAGATTATTTTGAATTTCATAAACAGAATTACCGCAAATATTTTTACGTAATATGTTACCCTTAATACCTAATTCTTTTTTCATGTTTTCAAGATAAAATTTCTTACATGTGAAGCTATAATTATTGCTGGCTTTATCTACTGTAGTGATTACAAAATGCTTATGTAAATTTATTAAATCAGCTTTAAGCTTATTATAATTATAGTCTATAACATCTGAAAGATTAAATTCATTCTTAAGCGAGAAAATTGTATTTCTAATTAACTTAATTAATAATTTAGACCATGCTTCTAGTTCTCTCGCATCGCAGCACGCAATTTTTAACAATTTATCTTTTAAGTTATTGACTGAAAAAACAATATCTTTTAAAATTATGTCCCATGTTACTTTATTACTCCCTATTCTAAATTTAAACCCAGCCGACATAGCTCCGCTAATTTGTCGTTTGCAAAATGTTTAACTAGTTCTACATCACCTGTTAATATGTGACATATCGAACTATAAATGAACTTTGCTAGTGCATCACGTCTGCTAGCTGGCATATCCATGACTCTTTCACACACGCATTTATTATTATTGAAAATATCATTATCTGAAAGATTTCCTAAAACTTTATTATAATTACAAATAATAGACCCAACAGGTCGTTCATATGAATACACTATTAATGGTTTGAAATCTTTACAACCATCTGGTAACATGGACTTAACTTTCTTTGAATTAATAAGACTGTTAACATTAATTTTGTCTAAAATTTTAGAGGAATAATTTAAAGTGGACATGACTTTATCTTTAATACGGTTATCTTTGGATTTCTTAGAATTAGCTCTAATATATCCCATAAGAGCAAAGACTATATTCTTAAATTTATTTGTGAAATTATGTTTATTGTTTAGAATATTTTCTATAAAAGGAGCAAAACATTTCTTTTGTAGGCCTTTCAATGAATCTTTTAATTTTTTAATTCCGAAATTTCGATATAATGAATATAAATTGTTAACAATAATTTTAATATCAGACCTGTTTTTCTTTGTATTAAATGTATTTAGTCTTCTATTACCGTGTCTACCAGGTCTTCTGTTTAAAACAGGGAAGTTAAAATATGGGTTATTAAAATAGTTTTTTAATAAATCTTTATACAAAATGTTGCCTACATTTTTTATTTGATTGTTAAGTCCAAATGGATAGATGGTCATTAATTTTCAAATCCAATAATTTTCTCTATCGAAAACATTTTGATTACTTTGAACAATTTCTATAATTTTGTATTTACAATGAAATTTAGTACAATCTGTGTTAAAATGCTTATATAGAAGAATCTTGGAGTCGATGCCGTTCTTAATTCCTGATCTATGCCCGTAGGCTCTTTCTCTTAAACATTGCTCCGTCTTTCCAACATATTGTATACGATATTTCAGTGGAATACAGGTCCATTTTCACACGTGGTAATATGTGGCTAATAATGTAGGGTATGGTGATATCAATGTTGCAGTTGGTTTGCAGGTGTTCTGCTGATAAAAATAAAAATTATAATAAATAAATAAATAAATAAAAATCACAAGTAAAGCCTCCTTATGCTTCGAGGACTGACTCATAAAGCAATGGCGCTCGCAAGATGAGTAAAATTGCTGGGTCATTACCCTATTGAACACACAGGTTTCCTTACGTCCACGTTTAGGAATTAGATTTTTGTGTATCTAAAGTAGACAAATATGGAGTGGCTATAAAAGATATTACGATATACACTTAACATTATAACATTCATAATAAATAATGAGTAGAAAGAGGAATCTAATAATACCTCTTAATTAATAAGTAGGTAAATATTGATATTTCACTTTCACCCCCAAGACTGGATTATATGTGATCCAAAGGGCAATGGAACGGAGGCGAGCGCCGCGGCTACGCGCTGTTCCAGCGTATGCCCCCAGCTTTGTTTTGCTATCTCCATAACAGTATTTAGTCACCCTGAAGGTTTATGAATAATTATCTAACTTTTGATATTTATGGAAACGCTTTTTCGAAGCATTCCGTATATTAATTAATGTATCAATATAATAAACCCCATGTATGTTGGGATGGTTTGGGCTAGTGGAAAGGCTGTCATGGCTGCCAACATGACAAACCATGTGTGGCTATAGCAGACGAAAAACTATACTTTCATCCTTGACCAACTGTACAGAAGGAGTTAACAATGAAAAGCAATGATTTACAACACCAAGGATGACACAGCTTTAATACTACAATAATCCGTTCATCATAAATAGGCCAGAAGTAGTGTCTCAAAATGGGCTACAGCAAATGGGCTGTAAATGTCCATACCTGTTCCCTGGCTGACTCTTCCCAAGTGGTAGAAATATCAGTTCGATTACGCTAGTCCTGTTTTAGTTATAGAGGTTTGTGCTCAAAATTGTTGGCGTAATTGTGATGAAAAGACTATACACCATGTGATAAGAACATCAGAACATAAGAAAAAGGGAGTCTGCAGAAAGCCGATCGGCCCACACAAGGCAGATCCCTTTCACACTAAACCCCAATTACAGGGCCTAATTATAGGCCCAACTCACCAACACCATGAGGACCGACCTCACTAAAACGGTAAGAGATCAACACAAGATTACGGGGTCTACAGAGTGCCGATTGGCCCACACCCGGCAGATCCCCCCTCACACCCTACACACCCTCTTAACCCTACCCTCTTGTCAAAACCTCAAATTGTGAACGTCGACACATCTTTTGTGCTAATAAAGAATAATAAAGGTACAAACATAATACTTGCGTTAATATACAGACCTCCAGCTCAAGCAGTGCAAACTGACCGAGAAATTTACGAACAAATTGCAGATGTAAGTAACTCACAAGATACCGTCATTTTTGGCGACTTTAATTTACCTGTGACCAAGTGGGGTGATACTCTTACTTCACACTCCGGACATGACTTGTATACGAACTTGCAAGAGAGTTCGCTTTATCAATTTGTTCGAACGCCGACCCGTGGTAATAACGTTCTTGACATTGTTCTTGCAACAAAAGAAGAATAAATAGAGAATTTGAATGTTGGTGATGAATTTAGTAACAGCGACCATCGTACAATAACTTTCACTTTAAAGTTTACTAGTAACGAACCAAACAGTAGCATCGAAAAAGTCCCTAATTTCAAGAAAGCAAACTTCCATAAACTTAGAGCTATGTTTAAAGAAACTGACTGGAGTTTTTTAATTAACAATAAAGACATAAATACATCTTGGAAGTTATTCGAAACCACTTACCTAAAAGCAGTGCAAGACTGCATACCATCGAAAATACGGCGTCCAGGCCATAATAGTAAGCCCAAATGGTGGAATAAAGATATTTCAAACTGCCTGCTTGCTAAAAATTTGCTAATGATAGATTAAAATCCTCACAAAATGACGAAGAACGGGTGAAATTTGTAGAGCTACGACGCAAAGCCAAAAAGTTAATTAAGCAAAGTAAAAAGACCTTAGAGTTACATATTGCGAATCAAAGTAAAACAAACCCGAAAGAATTCTATAGTTATATCAGAAAGAAAAAAGTAGTTACTTCAACTGTTGGACCGTTAGTCAATGAAAATGGAGAATACACCAAAGACGAAGTACAAATGAGTAATGCCCTCAATACCTTCTTTGCATCAGTTTTTACAACAGAAGACCTCAGTGATATCCCTACACCATCGCCGATTCAGATTGATAATTCAGATGTTCTAAGCAATATCACCGTTACAGAGAGAGAAGTATTGAATTGTTTAGATAAACTCAAGGTAAATAAAACGCCTGGACCTGATACAATCTCGCCTAGAGTTCTAAAGGAAGCTAAGGATGAGCTCTCCAAACCACTGACATTACTATTCAATAAATCCTTGCAGTCTGGAACTATGCCTGATCAGTGGAAGCTAGCCAACATAACACCGATATTAAAAAAAGGCAGCAAATCCCTACCCCGTAACTATCGTCCAATTAGCTTAACCTCAGTTGTATGTAAAATGCTAGAAACGGTCATACGAGACAGACTCGTAAATCACTTAGAGGAAAATAACATACTTAAAGATACTCAACACGGCTTTCGTAAAAAACGTTCCTGTTTAACAAACCTCTTAGACTTCTTCCACGATATCCTCAACCTCTACGATGAGAGTAAAGCTGTAGATATTATATACCTTGATTTTCAAAAGGCCTTTGACAAAGTTCCCCACAAACGTTTACTGCTAAAACTTAAAACGCATGGAATACAAGACGGTGTGTTGAAATGGATAGAAAATTGGCTCAGCGACAGAAAGCAAAGAGTAGTCATAAACGGTAAGGCATCTAAATGGACCAATGTAAGTAGCGGGGTACCCCAGGGATCGGTACTAGGACCAATTCTCTTTCTAATTTACATCAACGACATAGATGAGGGTCTCACCTGTACAATCTCAAAATTTGCTGACGATACAAAAATTGCAAATAGCGTACTCTCAAAAGAACAAGTTGACGATATGCAATACAATCTAGATAAATTGTCATGTTGGGCCCAAATTTGGCAAATGAGTTTCAATGCGGATAAATGTAAAGTACTACATATCAGATACCTAAATGAGAAAGCAAACTATTCGATGAATGGCACTCAGCTTAAGAATGTAAACAGAGACACCAATCTGGGAGTAACAATATCGAGTAACCTAAAACCGAGTCAACAATGTTCAGAAGTTGTTAAGAAGGCAAACAAAATAATTGGATAGGCAGGTCATTTGAGCATAAATCCAAAGAAGTTATCCTAACCCTTTACAATTCCTTAGTCCGCCCTCTTCTGGAATACTGCGTTCAATCCTGGTGCCCTTATTACCAAAAAGATATAAACAAGCTAGAACGAGTTCAACATAGAGTTACCAAAATGATACCTAGCCTAAAGAACAAACCATACGAAGAGCGTCTTAGAGAATTAAATCTATTTCCTTTAACCCAGCGCAGATTAAGAGGTGACTTAATTCAAGTGTTCAAAATCATCAAAGGCATCGACAATATGGACTGTAGTAAGTACTTCACTATCGACCAATCCAATTACACGTGGGGAAACGGTTGCAAAATTATTGGTAAATCTTTTAACTCACACGAATCTAAGAATTTCTTCTTCAATCGAGTTGTCAACTTGTTGAATGGGCTTCCCCGAAACGTTATAGACTGCATCACCGTTGATTCATTTAAACTCCGCTTAGACAAATATCTCGCATCAAACCCGCGACTGACTGCATTTGTAAATGAATAACTTTATTTTATCCCCCCCTCAGTTACTAACCCATCTGTCCCCTACTAACTTCCTAATCCTCCCACGGACATTAGTTCCAGGGCAGTAATTCCTTTTTCCAATGTTCCCTTACCCACTCTAAACCACTGTTTGGACACTTGATCCTCAGTGTTTTGGAGGACAAGCAACCTAGAAGGGTCACTAGATCTGTTGTTGCTTGATTTCCTTTGTAGTCCTTTGTACTTTGTACACCCAACTCATCTCGTTCATATGCCTATCTATCTATCTATTGCCAGACGCCGTCATCCCCGAGAGGAGGTGGACGCGAATGAATCGCCTTTATACGCTTCCATATGCCAAGGCAACTCACTCGATTATCTAGTGTGTACCTGTTCACGTGGGAGGGTCTCTTAACCCCTTCTGTAACGGCGACGTCTTTGTAATATTATCCTAGCTATATTTGACGATCTTGTGCAGTTGAGGAAGGATCTGTGATAGGAAAAAGGGTTACATGAGATAGTTTGAAGCCTTTTAATTACTGGAGGCCCTTCTTAAGCTGAATATAAGCGTCTAACAGTTGCCAGAATATAATAAAAGGATGTCAACGGTACTGTAGGGGTTAACCCTAATTGCCCATATATACAGTATATGCAACTAAATAATATAATATAATCTGATGCAAATTATTTTCAAGCCGATTTTGGTGTTCGCAAAGATTAGTGTCGGCTACAAAAAAATTTGAATGTATAATATAATAATTTGACTAAAATACTAATATAGAATTTTGATTCATCACTGATTTGGAAAGGTTTATTTGGACACATAAGCTGGGGGATTTTTTTGGTCTTTGTTGAGAAAGAGAGAGAGAGAGAGTAAGATATAGAAAGTGAGTGAGTGAGTGAGTAAGAGAGAGAGAGAGTGCATGAGTGTGAGTGAGAGTGAGAGTTACAAGGAACATTTAGTGTCTCAGAGACTGCGATCCATTCCGGGGAGATACTCAAAGTGGAAGGACAGAGATTGTTTAGTCCAATATTCATTACAGAGTGCGCATAATACTAAGCTAGAGTGAGAGAGAGAGTGTGTGAGAGTGAGTGAGCCAGAGCCACACACATTGGGAGCTTATTAATACCTCACATAACCCCAACAATTAAAGGGGATTAACGTTATCGCCATTAATCCACATAATACACAGATTGACTAGTCTATCTATCTATCTATCTATTGCCTGACGCCGCGATCCCCGAAGGTGTGGCCACGAACGAACCGCCCCCATGCACCTCTGTCCCAAGTCAGTCGACGCCCCTCCCCCCCAACCAGCACCGCCCTCGTTCATGTACTTCCTCACTCCATCCTTCCACCTCATATTCGGTCTACCTCTCCCTCTCTGTCCCTCCACCTCGCTCTCGTACACCCTCTTAGTAATTCTCTCGCTTTCCATACGTTCCATATGGCCGAACCATCTCAAGTTGTTCCTTTTCACACTTTCCAGCACATCTACCTCCACACCACACCTCCTTCTTACTTCCTCATTAGTCTGTTTATCCCTCCATGTAACTCCGCACGCACTCCTTAAGTAATTCATTTCCACTGCTCTCACTCTTGGTCTGAGTCTCTCAACCAACGTCCATGCTTCGCTTCCGTAAGTCAGTGTCGGGATTACCACACTGTCATGCCTGGACTTCTTCACTTCCATACAGACCACCCTATTTCTTGTTACTGCTTTTAGCGTTCCTACAACCCTCTTCCCCTCTCCCGCACTTCTTCATCCATAGTCCCATCTTTACTCAACACACTGCCCAGATACTTAAAAGAGTTGACGATCTCCATAGCCTGACCGTTCAGCTTCACCTCACACTCTGTGACTTCACCCCTTTTGAAGACCATAACCTTGCTCTTCCTCGTATTTACCTTCAAATTCCGTTTTTTGCACACTGTTCCAAACTCATTTACCAGACCCTGCAACTCCCATTCATTATCACTGATCAGAACTGTATCATCCGCACACAGCAGTATAGGTAACTTCCACTCAATTCCCTCCCTTTTCAGCGATACACCAACATCCACTGCTCTTGATAGTATTTCTTTCATGACTCCATCCATATATACAGTAAACAACCACGGGGACATCACACACCCCTGTTTCAAACCAACATTCAGGTCAAAGAACTCGCTCTGCTCACTCTCCACACGTACTGCCGCCTTTGCACCCTCATACATGCTCTTCACTGCTTTCAGCAACTTGCCCTCTACTCCGTATATTCTTAGTACTTTCCACAAACCTTCTCTATCCACTCTGTCATAGGCCTTCTCCAAGTCCATAAAGGCAACATACACCTTTTGTTTCTTCTCTAGATACTTCTCCACAACACAATTCAGGGTAAAAATCTGATCTACACATCCTCTTCCCTTCCTAAAACCTCCCTGCTCATCGCCTATCCATTTCTCCGTTCTCACTCTCACTCTCTCAATCACTACCCTACTGTATACCTTCCCTACTACGCTTAGAAGACATATTCCTCGGTGGTTACCACACACTCCTCTTTCCCCTTTGCCCTTATATAGGGGGACTATTATGCCAGTCTTCCAGTCATCGGGTGCACTCCCCTTCTCCCATGCTAGTTTGCACATTTTCCATACCCATTCGATCACTATCTCACCACCATACCTCAACATTTCCCCACACACTCCATCTGTTCCTGGTGCTTTCCCCAACTTCACTCTTTTCATGGCTTCCCACACTTCTGACCTCCTGATCCCCATCTCCTCCTCCACTACTTCTCTTCTTCTCCCTCCCATACCATATCCAGCTATGTTTGCTGGCTCTTCATTCCTTACATTTAGCAACTCACTGAAGTACTCCCTCCATCTTTCGACTCTCTCTTGCTTCTCGGCTAGCATTCTCCCATTCTTATCTTTCACACCCTTACTGTTTCCCTTGCTACCTTCCCTAACTTTCTTGACTTCTTTCCAGAACAGTTTCTTACTCTCCCTCCATTTTACACTCAGATTCCTTCCAAATTCCTCATCTACTCTTCTCTTACTTTCCTTCACTACTCTCTTCACCACCCTCTTACTCTCCACGTACCTCGCTCGTTTCTGTCTCTCGGAATCTTCATTCTCTCTACTACCCAACCACTCTCTATATGCTTTCTTCTTTTCTTCCACAGCTATTCTTACCTCTTCTGTCCACCATGCTGTACCTTTCACTCTCCTCCCTCTTCTCCTCACTCCACACACCTCCTCACATGCTGCACAGATTTCATCCTTAAACACCTTGCTCATCTCCTCCACTTCCTCCATAACTTCCAGGTCGAACCCACCTAGTCCTCTTTCCACTGCTCTCCTGTACTCCTCCCTGACTTCCTCCTCCTGCAACCTCTCCACCCTCCTCACCATTCCACCCTCCTCTCGCCTCCCTCCAGCTCTCCTCACCCACTTCTTTTGTATCCTAACCTTAGCTACCACTACATAATGATCAGACAGACCCCCTCCAATGCCCCTATACACCCTAGCATCCATCACAGATTTCTTCATTCGTTCATCCACACATACATAATCAATCAATGACTTTCGTTCTACCACTGTCTTATCCTTCATCGTCAACATCCGTTTCCACGTGTACCTGTGGATCATTCTGTGTCGGAAGAAGGTGTTGGCTATCCACAGCCTCCTCCCCACACATACGTCCACAAGTGCACTACCATTCCCATTCACCTCTGATGGTACCCCCCACCCTCCCACCACTCCCTCAACTTTCCTATCACCCACCTTACCATTCATATCCCCAATCAGAAATATTCTTTCGTTCTTGTCAAACTTCTCCAGGCACGCCTCCACATTCATCCAGAACTCCTCTTTCTTTCTTTCAAGTATATCCTCTGTGATGACTAGTCAGCCTGATAATATATATATATATATGATATGCAATTCAGTCTCTCTCTCTCTCTCTCTCCCCACCCAGTGACTTATTGTATACTGCTGTTCACCATCCTAATAATATTATATTTTTTCACCAACCAACTTCATTTCCAAACTCAATTAATGAAATCAACAAATACATGTGGCACTCCAAGGACTCGAACCTAGGATACTCACACCGGAATTCCCCGCACTTATGCACTCGGTAGAGCGCATACCTCTGCCTATGCTGGCTGGTTCTTTTCCACTAATATTGTACGCCTAAATTTCTTCTGGATCTAGGTTTCAGGATACGGTCCGGATCGCCTGCTTAATAGAATCACATTTTCCTTGACGTATATCCTTTCTGCCAACCAAATTTTGTGTAAATCGGTTTATAACTTTGTGAGATATCTTGTTTACAGACTGTGATGCCCTGTACCCGAAAAATACCGCCACCGCTAGACATATATCAAGCTTAACAAAAATCACTCCCTAGACCCCCCTTCAAGATAAATTTGTACAATTTTCGATAGAAAAGTGTCCCGGCCGAAGGCCGGTTTCTCTTAAATTACAGGCTCACTATCGTTCGCCAGGAAAAAATCGACACCTAAATCACACGAAAAGTATTAATATTCACAAAGAAATGAGGCGAACAGTCTGAAAATCGTCAAACTAATGGGTCGAACGTCTTAAAATCTGAAAACTAAAGGAGCTAAACATGAAGAAGAAGGGGAACCAGAAAACCAGCCCATCTCCCCTTAACGACCATTTCACAAGGCGGGTGATCTGAGTTAATGTATGCTAAACAGATAAACTACACATCATTAATATATGTATACACCGGGTTATAACACACAAGGATGTAGTGCACTGTCCAGGAATATATGTATACACCGGGTTATAACACACAAGGATGTAGTGCACTGTCCAGGAATATATGTATACACCGGGTTATAACACACAAGGATGTAGTGCACTGTCCAGGAATATATGTATACACCGGGTTATAACACACAAGGATGTAGTGCACTGTCCAGGAATATATGTATACACCGGGTTATAACACACAAGGATGTAGTGCACTGTCCAGGAATATATGTATACACCGGGTTATAACACACAAGGATGTAGTGCACTGTCCAGGAATATATGTATACACCGGGTTATAACACACAAGGATGTAGTGCACTGTCCAGGAATATATGTATACACCGGGTTATAACACACAAGGATGTAGTGCACTGTCCAGGAATATATGTATACACCGGGTTATAACACACAAGGATGTAGTGCACTGTCCAGGAATATATGTATACACCGGGTTATAACACACAAGGATGTAGTGCACTGTCCAGGAATATATGTATACACCGGGTTATAACACACAAGGATGTAGTGCACTGTCCAGGAATATATGTATACACCGGGTTATAACACACAAGGATGTAGTGCACTGTCCAGGAATTAAGGGGAGATTTCCATTTGAGGGAGTTTTTTTTCTTGAACCCTTTCTCCCTCGTGATTAACCCCACTAGTTTGTCGATTTTAAGATGTTCGCCCCATTGGTTTGTCGATTTTAAGACCTTTCATCCCATTTCTTTATCGATGTCCAAACCTTTCGCGCCATTTACGTGTCGATTCTTTCCTGGTGAGCGATAGCCAGCCTGTAATTTAAAGAGGAACCGTCCTTCGGCCAGGAAATTTTTCTGTCGAAAAATGTACAAATATATCTTGAAGGGAGGTCTAGGGAGTGTTTTTTTAAGCTTGATGGAGGTCTAGGGAGGAAACTAAAAACATTATAGAGAGATAAACAGCCAAGCAAATAAATGCGCCTATCTCCCCTTAACGACCGTTTCCCAAAGTGGGGTATCTGACTTAATTTATGACAAACAAGTAAAGTACACATTATTATTGACAGGCGGGATAAATGTATGTATACATCGGGTTATAACACACAATGATTTAGTGGATTGTCCATGAATTATGAGGCTTACCTTCGCTAAACTAATATTGAACATTATTCAGGCACACAATGTATTCTATTTTTATTAACCACCCACACAAAGATGCATGTATATAGTATATATATATATATATATATATATATATATATATATATATATATATATATATATATATATATATACTGTATATTACTGGGCGCCAGTTCTCTCACAGGAATCCAATAGCACTTGGAACACTGTACCACAGGAAAAAACGTTACAAATGTCCGCTAACACCACAGGTAACATCCAAAGGGTAAAAGATAGTAGTTTACGGAATAAACACACTGCTCTAAATCGGTAAAATATTACAAATTGCGCGCGAAGGTGTGTGTATGTATGTGTGTGTGTGTGTGTGTGTGTGTGTGTGTGTGTGTGTGTGTGAAGGGGGGGGGGGGGGGGACACACTACCTGCAATATTTCTCCCGGCACCAATACCGAATGGCATCCGGCTGCGTCCGATAATACCGATCAATATCATATTTACCCGGCCAACCCTCTCTCGGGAACCGCGGAGATGGTCGCCCGATATTACACTTATAATTGGAATGATTCTGTTTTGTCGGGTATATTAATTGCAGCTCGTGATATAGTCTTTACTAAAATCCAGATCTGGACTTATAGACCGTAAATAAACTCAACAGGAACTTCCCGAACAGGTTCTTAACTATCACAATTAAGTATTCAACTAGGTACTACAGAACTCAATAACAACACACATGTGAATTATATGGAATGGACAATTTTATTCCTCATCAAAAGTACATTAAAAGATCTAATTCACCTAAATGGTTTGACCATAATTGTGCTAGAGTAACTGAACAAAAAGCAATAGCCTACAATGCATACACAGGATCAAAAACACATGAAGCCTTTAATTACTTTAGAAACATCAGAAATCATGCCAAAACTGTATTAAACCTAACTAAATCAAACTTTCTCCACAAGCAGGCAAATAAACTTCTAAATAATCCAAATGATAACAAAATATTTTGGTCTACTCTTAACTCATTCAAATCCAACTTCACAACTGCTTCATCCATTCCACCATTAAAATCTCCGACTGGCAATCTTGTAAGTGACCCACGAGGTAAAGCTAACCTTCTTGGGGATATTTTCTCCACCAACTCAACCTTAGATGAAATAAATCAAGATGTCCCTGTACTTAATTTTAATTCGCCTGAAATTCCCTCACTTAAGATCCACACCAGACATGTCAAAACTATTTTGCAGAATCACTCAGTAGATAAGGCTCCTGGTCCAGATGAAATTCCTCCAATAGTACTTAAGAATTGGTCCTTGGTGTTCGCTCCTGTATTGGCAAACATTTTCCGTCTATGTACTCATACCTCATGCTTCCCAGTACCCTGGAAAGAAGCAAACATCCATCCAGTTCCTAAAAAAGGTGCCTCTTCAGATCCATCAAACTACAGACCAATAGCTATAACTTAAACTCTTGGTAAAGTCTTTGAAATTATATTAAATAATCACATAATTAAGCATCTTGAAAATAATAAATTATTCAGTGATAGGCAATATGGTTTTAGACGATGTCGATCAACTGCAGACATTCTTTGCCTTCTTACGCATCAAATCAACCAAGCTACAGACCAACATGGTGAAACACATACAATAGCGCTGGATATATCAAAGGCATTTGATAGAGTCTGGCATCAATCCTTATTGTCGAAGATGTCACACTACGGCCTTGCATCATTAGTTCCACTAATTTCTTCTTATCTCCATAACAGAAAAATATGTGTAATGGTAGATGGCCTTTATTCTCAATTTCACTCAATAAATGCTGGTGTTCCCCAGGGATCAGTTTTGGCCCCAACTCTGTTCCTCATTCATATCAATGATCTCATATCTACCACTCATAATCCAATACATTCCTACGCAGATGACTCAACACTCCACAGTTCCTTCACATTTACCAATTCTTTCACCCAACCCGATCTTATAAATTCAAAAATAAGCACTACAATTTCTCTGAACCAGGACCTTTCTAGAATTGAAGAATGGGGACAAAAGAATCTAGTTTCCTTTAATGCACAGAAAAACAAGTACATTCAATTTTCTAACCGACAGAATCTCACTGACTCCCATATATTTTTTAATGATGTAAATATTCCCACTTCCCCTAGTATTGACATTCTCGGTGTAACATTAACTACTAACTTGAGCTGGACACATTATGTTAGAAGCATTGCTAAGAATGCCTCTAAACAACTGGGACTCCTGTACAGAGTTCGAGAATTCTTCACTGACGAGCAGTTGGCCGTAATATATAAAAGTCAAGTGCGTTCTCAGATGGATTACTGTTCACCTCTGTGGAGTGGAAGTGGAGTGGTTACTTTGAGGCAGTTGGACAAAATTCAAAATAAAGCTATTAGATTAATCAATAACCCTGCAATCACACAGGACCTTCCTACATTGTCCATACGAAGAAACGTTGCATCCCTTGCATTATTCTACAGATATTTTCACAGCAATTGTTCCGAGGAACTTGCTTCAATTGTGCCGCCTCTCCACATCTTTCCCCGTAGAACTAGGGCAGCTGAGAGCGCCCATGAATTTACACTTTCTCCTCCACAATGCAGAACTTCTGCTTATCAAAATTAATTTATCCCTAGAACTACTACTCTTTGGAATTCACTTCCCTCGAATTGCTTTCCACAAACTTACAATCTACAAATGTTTAAATCCAGTTGTTACAAACATTTTATGAATGGAGGATGCCTTTAGGCACATGGACCTTTGAGTTTTATCTGTGTTTTTCCTTTCTCCGTTCATTGTCTCCTTAAAAAAAAAAAAAAAAAAAAAAAAATAAAATATACACAAGTTTATTCAAAGGCATAGAAATATTATCTTCACTTATTGGCTTGGTTTATCGGGGTAATTCAGACTATTGTATTACCTTAATAATTATGGGAATTATAAGGTAAAGAAGCGAATATATGCTAGCAGAATAGACTAAAGTGAGATCAATTTTACTTCAGTGTTGGTAATAAACAAAACAGGAAATATGCAATTAAATAAACATGTGACCTATAGTATCAACCCTTAATAATAATAATGATGTGGGTCGAGTGTCTTTCGTGAATTAAACAACAATAAAGAGAATTATATAATCTCGAAACAAGAGAGGATGAATACATTGAGGAATAAAATGAATAAACAGGCAGTGAGCGAGATGTATGAGTGGGGCGCACGCGCTAGAGCTAGGTAAACGCTCTCAGGTAAACGCGACTTTTAATCAGCTAGCGTGCCAGGTCAAGAACTGTACTGCGGGATTGGAAAATACAATTCTGGTTTGTGTAAATATGAACTTAATCTCAGAGATATTACGATGAAACTAGGGGCAGAGTATTACTTATTTTTTTCACAATTTACTATGTATGTAGCTCAAATTATGTAATTTATGATTTGAACTATATTTTAATTTCAATCGAACGTATGCAATAATTACGAACTCGGTCGAGGAATTCAGATGTAATGTTATTAAATATAATTACGAATTAATTAAAGAGAAATATTTACTAACTGTATATAAAGACAAAGTCTAATTAACCAAATGCGATTAGTTAGCAGATGTCCTAGAAACGCTTATAATGGTAATAGCGTAAGGAAATAATTAACAAAATATTAATTATGCTAAAAGTGACGCACAAGACGAAGTTGTACTATGAAAATACTCAGAAGGGTATTAACAAGATATCTGAACGAGTTAACAGTCTTAATAAGAATTCACCTTAATAAGTGGTGTATTCGAGATGATGGAAAATTTAGATAAAAGACTATGCAATGCTAGAATTCCTAGACAGTAAGAATCAAAATTATCTACATCAATACTCGCATGAACGATAATATTAGTTCATAAATAATTACAACAACGATTAAGTAATTGTATGAGAAATTGGGGGACTTGGAAAGTATCTAACTTGGGGAATGATAAACTTCACAACGAGGATACTGAAGTAAATTAAATATGAAATTGAGCGTAGGTTCTAGGTAATAAGTTATGAATTAAGAAGGGGAATCAAGACACAAAATACACTTCGACCTCAACTTGTAACATACATAACAGAATACATATATTATGAAAATCTGTGAGTGCGTGGCGTGATAAATTAAGGAACGCGAGTATATAACATATGCGTAGGACGTTCTATAGGATATTTAAACAAGATGAATATAGGATCTTGAACACAGATCTTAGATAAGAATTACTATCAGTTTCAGAAGGATTAACACATACGCAAGAAAGATCTTGGGCACAGATCTACTTATAATCACACGCTTACACGATTCACATATTTTAACCTATACCTCGACAACAATAATCACAACTCAAGATATACAGAGACACTTAGGGTAATGTTGGAGGGTAGGGAGAGAGCAAGGCTGGCCGACGTAGAGCGTAGGTTCGTGGAGCAGCACTTCAGGGGGGTAGGGGTCACTCGAGCAGGACTTCAGGTTCCAGGCTTCAGAGGGCACCACAGGTCTAGCACTCTCTCTGGCAGGGGCAGGTTTGGGGCAAGCTCCAGCTGTGGTTAGCTGTCCTGTCCTTTTCAGGCTGAGTACAGTACCGCAGTGGATTTTTGCATACTTTTCCACTAAATCTTTGAAGTAATATCTGACTTAATTCTTGACTCTCTTTTATATAGTCTCGCGGCAATAGGGGTATTGTGAATTCGTTGTGATGAAGTTGTGAGGTTTAATACTAATAGTAGACATGGCTGGTTAATATTTATAGGTGTACTTATATATTAGGTAACACATTTATATCATACAAGGCATTTATTTACCCTATTCTTGGAGAAATCTTACTTATAAGGATTACATCATTCTCCAGACTCTTAGACAGACTGGGGTATTGCTGGCCTATTTGTGCTTCTTGTCTTGAAGTTATTATATCTACAGGACCGGCATAACTGGTACTCCTGCTCACGTCCATTTATACCTGTAAGCTTCTGGTTGCTGGTGTTCAACTTGCATAAACAAGGCTTCATCATATTGCATATCTGGGGATGGAGGGGATGCTGTCCTGTGATTTGTTGGTGTGGTTTGAAAGCAGGGATGTGGTTGGTTGGGACAGTTTCCCATGCTCATAACTGCTGCTTGGTGCCATAGAAAATGAGAAGCTCTGGGCGGTAGGGGTGGCTCCTGCATTTTCTTGTCCCTTCGTTGTTTCCGTGTTATGGGTTTAGCTGGTGGACCCAGTTGCAGGCTGGCAATTCTGCAACTGGTTTTTGTATTTGGCTGTAGCAACCCCGTCATTTCAGTTTATTACGTTCCCTGAAGGGGAGAGAGAGATGAGGGAGGCGGAGAAAGAGATAGAAAATGGGTCCGGAATGTTATAGATAGATGCATAGCCTATATATGTTACAGCCTTTTTGAAAAAGTGTCCTTTTTGCGAAATGACCAGGAGCTTTGCAAAATGACCAAAAACCTCGCCTTTTTGTAAAATTACACTTAATGTCTAGCCCATTTGCAAAATGTCCAGCATATTGGCCTTTTTGTAAAATTACCTGTGCCCTTTTGCAAAATGACATATACATATATATATATATATATATATATATATATATATATATATATATATACAGTATACTGTATACAGTATATATATATATACAGTATACATATATATATATATATATATATATATACACATAGAGAGAGAGAATGAGAGAGAAAGTGGACGGCGGGGTGTGGGGGGGGGGGGGGGGGGGCAAAATTAAAATAGAAAAAAAGTTCGGAACCCTCATATTTATTTGGAGAAAAATTAAAACAAAAAATACTACAGGACTTAGTTTGTTATGCAGGTCGGATTAGGCTGCCGTTTTTTTCTGGTGGCAATTCCAATACTATGTGGAGTCTCTCGATAGATAGACCGATAGATAGATTGATACATAAACAGTATATAGATAAATAGATACATAGATAGATATATACATCGATAGATAGAAAGTCAGTTAGATAAATATGTAGAAATAAATTAATTAATAAATATGTAGATAGATAAATATATAAAAGCCAAATCGATATTTATAGAAGGATATAGATAGATAAGTAGATAAAAAGAAAGGTATTATATATAGATACATAAAAAAGTAGATACTTAAGTAAATAGAAGCTAGATAGACAGATATAGAGAGACAGATAGTTACTAAGATATTAGTAGATGACTGGCTATAGTCAGTTCGCTGTAAGTAGGCGAGAAATCATGACCTCTAACCTCTGTAACTCAAAAAACGGCTCGAGTAATCGAGCTAATATTTCTACCATATAGGAAGACTTGGCCAGGGAATAGGTGTATAAAATGACAGCTCATTTGATCTATCCCTTTTTGATTTACAGAGGTTAGAGGTTACGATTTCTGCCCAACCTAGAATGAACGGACTATAGTATTTTGTATGGTTAAATAATACACAGAGAGAATGATAAGAGAAAGAATGTATTGATGTGCTCTTTTAGAACGTGTACAGGTGAATAACTGTGTGTGTGTGTCGGCTCAACTGGAAGCATCAACATCTCTTCGCCCGCCGCTTGAACTTTGACCATATTTTGAGTATTACATTGCTCATTCCTTTAATTTTTTGCATGAGCTGTAGCTAAGAGCTAGTTAAACCGCCCAGTAGTTGTTTTGCATGTTATTTTGCTGTGTTTTTGACTGACAAATGTTTGTTTATCAAGACTGCCATTGTTTACATTTGCACCGGGTAGTGACGACGCATGAATGTAAAGAAACTATTTGCTTGTTCCATATTTATAGTTCTAGCCCTTGTAGTAGTAATTTTTGCCCTCACTGTAGTTAAGTGCTTAGTAAATCACCCCGTAGTTATCTTGCATGACATTGTACCTGTATTTTTGACTGATAAACGTTTGTTTTTCAAAAGTATTTTTGCCAAATAAAGCGCCGCCGACGACACCAGCGCCACCTGTGTACACATAAACAAATTAACCTTCTCCTTGTAGTTTATATATCAAAGTCTAGCCATTACTGTACCTAGTTGAACCTTTTCTGTTGGTTGACTATATAAATCGCACACACTAACATTTGTTAGGATAGTTTTAATATTGGGTTAGAATAATTTTGTTACTGTGATATTTTTTGATAGCCTATTAAGCACATTTCAGATACTTGTCATCATATTAATAGGCCTATTACACTCTTGTCAGGGATATTAAAAATTATATTATTTTATTGTGTTGACCACTGTATACACTAACTACTATTGTTTTTCCAGTTTCTCACTGGAAACCTCCCATTCACATTTACTTTTGTACTTTCTAGTAAATCTTGTGCTGACTTTTTACTTTTCATTCCAGGTGTATTATTGATGTCTTGATGTAAAAGTACCCTGGACCCTGGACCCTGGGGGTAAGAGTTTAGAATATGCCCCATATGCCTTCTGCGTGTGTGTCGTAAGAGGCGACTAAAGAGGTTGGGTCGGTGGGCTTGCGACCCCCACCCGTAAACAAAATACGTAGCAACGATAAACGAACAACCAGCCTCGGATGCGGACGGACCCTGTGTTGATGTGCTGGAGTGAGTGAGGGAGCAGCGAGAGAAGGTGCGTGTTTGTTTGTAAGTAACAAATGGAAGGAGTGTGTAAGAGAATATGGGTCGGTGGGTTCAAGGATTGTGTGGGTGAAAATGAAAGTAGGAATACAAACGTGGGTGATTGTGTGTGTGTATGCTCCAACAGAGGATAAACTTGTAAGAGAGAAAGAGGAGTTCTGGGTGAATGTGGAGGCGTGCCTGGATAAGTTTGACAAGAACGAAAGAATATTTCTGATTGGGGATATGAATGGTAAGGTGGGTGATAGGAAAGTTCATGGAGTGGTGGGAGGGTGGGGGGTACCATCAGAGGTGAATGGGAATGGTAGTGCACTTGTGGACGTATGTGTGGGGAGGAGGTTGTAGATAGCCAACACCTTCTTCCGACACAGAATGATACACAGGTACACATGGAAAGTGGTGTGGACGATGAAGGATAAGACAGTGGTGGAACAAAAGTTACTGATTGATTATATATGTGTGGATGAAGGAATGAAGACATCTGTGACGGATGCTAGGGTGTATAGGGGTATTGGAGGGGGTCTGTCTGATCATTATGTAGTAGTAGCTAAGGTTAGGATACAAAAGAAGTGGGTGAGGAGAGCTGGAGGGAGGCGAGAGGAAGATGGAATGGTGAGGAGGGTGGAGAGGCTACAGGAGGAGGAAATCAGGGAAGAGTACAGGAGAGCAGTAGAAAGACGACTAGGTGGGTTCGACCCGGAGGAAGTGGAGGAGATAAGCAAGGTGTTTAAGGAAGAGATCTGTGCAGCATGTGAGGAGGTGTGTGGAGTGAGGAGAAGAGGGAGGGGAGTGAAAGGTACAGCATGGTGGGCAGAAGAGGTAAAAGTAGCTGTGGAAGACAAGAAGAAAGCATATAGAGAGTGGTTGGGTAGTAGAGGGAATGAAGATTTGGAGAGGCAGAAACGAGCGAGGTACGTGGAGAGAAAGAGAGTGGTGAAGAGAGTAGTGAAGGCGAGTAAGAGAAGAGTAGATGAGGAATTTGGAAGGAATCGGAGTGTAAAATGGAGGGGATGTAAGAAACTGTTCTGGAAAGAAGTCAAGAAAGTTAGGGAAGGTAGCAAGGGAAACAGTAAGGGTGTGAAAGATAAGAATGGGAGAATGCCAGCCGAGAAGCAAGAGAGAGTCGAAAGATGGAGGGAGTACTTCAACGAGTTGCTAAATGTAAAGAATGAAGAGCCAGCAAACATAGTTGGATATGGTATGGGAGGGAGAAGAGGAGATGTAGTGGAGGAGGAGGTGGGGATCAGGAGGTCCAAAGTCTGGGAAGCCATGAAAAGAGTGAAGTTGGGGAAAGCACCAGGAACAGATGGAGTGTGTGGGGAAATGTTGAGGTATGGTAGTGAGATAGTGATCGAATGGGTATGGAAAATGTGCAAACTAGCATGGGAGAAGGGGAATGCACCCGATGACTTGAAGACTGGCATAATAGTCCCCCTATATAAGGGCAAAGGGGAAAGAGGAGTGTGTGGTAACCACCAAGGAATATGTCTTTTAAGCATAGTAGGGAAGGTGTACAGTAGGGTAGTGATTGAGAGAGTGAGAGTGAGAATGGAGAAATGGATAGGTGACAAGCAGGGAGGTTTTAGGAAGGGAAGAGGAAGTGTAGATCATATTTTTACCCAGAATTGTGTTGTGGAGAAATATCTGGAGAAGCAACAAAAGGTGTATGTTGCCTTTATGGACTTGGCGAAGGCCTATGACAGAGTGGATAGAGAAGGTATGTGGAAAGTACTTAGAATATACAGAGTAGATGGCAAGTTGTTGAAAGCAGTGAAGAGCATGTATGAGGGTGCAAAGGCGGCAGTACGTGTGGAGAATGAGCAGAGCGAGTTCTTTGACGTGAGTGTTGGGTTGAAACAAGGGTGTGTGATGTCCCCGTGGTTGTTTACTGTATACATGGATAGAGTCATGAAAGAAATACTAGGAAGATCAGTGGATGTTGGTGTATCGCTGAAAAGGGAGGGAAATGAGTGGAAGCTGCCTATACTGCTGTTTGTGGATGATACAGTTCTGATGAGCGATAATGAATGGGAGTTGCAGGGTCTGGTAAATGAGTTTGGAACAGTGTGCGAAAAACAGAATTTGAAGGCAAATGCGGGGAAGAGCAAGGTAATGGTCTTCGAAAGGGGTGAAGTCTCAGAGTGTGAGGTGAAGTTGAACGGTCAGGCTATTTTAAGTATCTGGGCAGTGTGTTGAGTAAAGATGGGACTATGGATGGGAAAGTGCGGGAGAGGGTACAACAGGGGAAGAGGGTTGTAGAGACGTTGAAAACAGTAACAAGAAATAGGGTGGTCAGTATGGAAGTGAAGAAGTCCTTTCATGACATTGTGGTAATCCCGACACTAACTTACGGAAGCGAAGCATGGACGTTCGGGAAGAGACTCAGACCAAGAGTGAGAGCGGTGGAAAATAGTTACTTGAGAAGTGCGTGCGGAGTTACATGGAGGGATAGACAGACGAATGAGGAAGTAAGAAGGAGGTGTGGTGTGGAGGTAGATGTGCTGGAAAGTGTGAAAAGGAACAACTTGAGATGGTTCGGCCATATGGAACGTATGGAAAGCAAGAGATTGACTAAGCGGGTGTACGAGAGCGAGGTGGAAGGACAAAGAGGGAGAGGTGCACCGAAGGAGAGGTGGAAGGATGGAGTGAGGAAGTAAATGAATGAAGGCGGTGCTGGTTGGGAGGTGGGGCGTCGAATGGCTGGGGACAGGTGCGTGGGAGCGGTTCGTTCGTGGCCGCCCCTTCGGGGATCACGGCGTCAGGCAATAGATAGATAGATAGATAGATGTAAAAGTAAAATTTCCAGGCTTACATTGTATTGGAAGTGACGTGAAGTGATTTAAAGTGAGTGAAGTGATTTACAGTGAGTAAAGTGATTTACAGTGAGTAAAGTGATCTGAAGTGTGTGAAGTGAATAAAGTGTTCTGAAGTGAGACAAGTGATTAGAAGTGACTTAGAGTGAAGTGATTTGAAGTTTTGTTATTGTCACCATGTCTCGCGCCTGCACGAACTGTTCTGGTAGGTTTAGCCCTACCATGTTTGCCTGCCCCGATGTTCATGTCTGCCGATTCTGCCAGCACCGAGAAGATTTGGCGGCTAAACTGGATGAAGCTAACATCAAGATTAACGCCCTCACCAAGAAGCTGGAAACACTCCAAGAATTTGCGACGCTCAACGTAGGAGTATCATCAAATGAAGCAATTATTACCACTGTGGCATCTTCCAACAGCCCAACGCCTGATATAGCGGTGCCCGCTTCAGTACATGCGCCACGTCAGGAAAATAATGACTCCGCTGCCTCTCAGGACAACTTCCGCGTTGTGAGAAACAACACTCGCCCCATGACAAAGAAGATCATCACCGAAACCATGTGCCAGAACCGTTACCAGATTCTTGCAGACTTAGACGACAACGAAGAAATAGAAGAAATTCGGCTCGTAGGAGATTCCATGGTTCGTGGACAACTTATGGAGTTCTGCGCCAGGGCACCCAGGACCAGGAAGCGCTTTTGTATCCCGGGTGGCGGTGTGGACGACGTTGCAGCTGCAGTCAATGAAGTTTCAAAGTTAGCCCCCTCACTCACAATGTACGTCATTCATGTCGGATCTAATGATGTGCAGCAGACCCGTTCAGAGGATCTCATGCTGAAGTACCGGAAGCTGATTCAGAAGTATAAGGAAAAGTCAGGCAGAGTCATCATATCAGGGATTGTCCCAAGGATCGATGTGGAGAACCGATTCTTCAATATAGTCTCTAGTGTAAATCGTTGTCTGGCTAACCTCTGCAGGGAGGAAAACGTTGGATTCATCAATACCTAGAATGACTTCTACCGTGAAGATCATCTGTTTGGAGCGGATGGAGGTCATCTGAACCAGGTGGGAGCAGCAAGATTTGGCTGCCTGCTTCACACCGCAGTAAAGGATTTTCGGAGAAAAAGCAGAGCCAACCAAGGACCACAAGGGGCGAGATTCGAGGCTTGAGTACTACCAGAGACAAGGATCGAGGACGGTGGACGACCAGGGGTGATGATCGAGGACCGAGAACTAACAGGGACGACGATCGAGGACAGCGAGAATTGAGGACCACCAGAGACAATGATCGAGGACCGAGGACCACTAGGGACAATGATCGAGGACACCGAGGACCGAGGACAACCAGGGACGAGGATCGAGGACTGAGGACAGACAGGTACATAAATGTAGATCCGAGCAGAATCAAGAATTTGAATAAAGAGCGTTCCGTGAATTCCAAATCCAAAACTTTAAATGTTTTCTATGCAAACGCTCGTAGCATGCGCAATAAATGTTCAGATTTAGAGGAACTTGTGTTTACAGAAAATTACGATGTTATTGGCATAACAGAATCTTGGCTCAATATAGAAGACAGAGACTTTTTAGCAGAGTATTCACTTCCTGGTTATGTAATGTTTGAGAAAAGCCGATTTAATGGAAATGGAGGTGGATTTTTGTTTTTTAACCAAAGAAAGCCTTAACCCGACCCACTTGTCAAAACCTCAAATTGTGAACATCGACACATCCTTTGTGCTAATAAAGAATAAGAAAGGTACAAAAATAATACTTGCACTAATATACAGACCTCCAGCTCAATCAGTGCAAACTGACAGAGAAATATATGAGCAAATTGCAGACTTAAGTAACTCGCAAGATACCGTAATTTTTGGCGACTTCAATTTACCTGTGACCAAGTGGGGAGAAAATATTACTTCACACTCTGGGCAAGACCTGTATGCAAACTTGCAAGAGAGTTCGCTATATCAATTTGTTAGATCTACAACCCGTGGAAATAATGTCCTTGACCTTGTTCTTTTAACAAAAGAAGAATAGATAGAGAATTTGAATGTCGGTGACGAATTCAGCAACAGCGACCATCGTACAATAACTTTCAGTTTATAATTTACTAGTAACGAACCAAAAAGCAGCATCGAGAAAGTCCCTAATTTCAAGAAAGCAAACTTTCGTAAACTTAGAGCAATGTTTAAAGAAACTGACTGGAGCTTTATAATTAAAAATAATGACATAAATACATCTTGGGAACCATTCGCAAACACTTACCTAAAAGCAGTGCAAGACAGCATACCATCGAAAATACGGTGTACAGGCCATAATGATAAGCCCAAATGGTGGAATAAAGATATTTCAAACTGTCTGCTTGCTAAAACAATTGCTAATAATAGATTAAAATCCTCGCAAAATGACGAAGAAATGGTGAAATTTGTAGAACTACGACGCAAAGCCAAAATGTTAATTAAGCAAAGTAAAAAGACCCTGGAGTTACATGTTGCGAATCAAAGTAAAACAAACCCAAAATAATTCTATGGTTATATCAGAAAGAAGAGAGTAGTTACTTCAACTGTTGGACCGTTAGTCTATGAAAATGGAGAATATACCAAAGACGAAGTACAAATGAGTAATGCCCTCAATACCTTCTTTGCATCAGTTTTTACAACAGAAGACCTCATTGATATCCCTACAGCATCGCCGATTCAGATAGATAATTCTGATGTTCTAAGTAATATCACCATTACAGAGAGAGAAGTATTGAAATGTTTAGATAAACTCACGGTAAATAAAATACCCGGACCTGATACAATCACATCTAGAGTTCTAAAGGAAGCTAAGGATGAGCTCTCAAAACCACTGACATTGCTATTCAATAAATCCTTGCAGTCTGGAACTATGCCTGATCAGTGGAAGCTAGCTAACGTAACACCAATTTAAAAAAAAAGGCAGCAAATCCCTACCCAGTAACTATCGTCCAATTAGCTTAACCTCAGTTGTATGTCAAATGCTAGAAACGCTCTTAAGAGACAGACTCGTAAATCACTTAGAGGAAAATAACATACTTGAAAACACTCAACACAGCTTTTGTAACAAACATTTATGCTTAACAAATCTCTTAGACTTCTTTCACGATATCCTCAACCTCTATGATTAGAGTAAAGCTGTAGATATTATATACCTTGATTTTCAAAAGGCCTTTGACAAAGTTCCCCACAAACGTTTACTGCTAAAACTAAAAGTGCATGGAATACAAGACGGTGTGTTGAAATGGATAGAAAATTGGATCCGCGACAGAAAGCAAAGAGTAGTCATAAACGGTAAGGCATCTAAATGGACCAATGTAAGTAGCGGGGTACCCCAGGGATCGGTACTAGGACCAATTATCTTTCTAATTTACATTAACGACATAGATGAGGGTCTCACCTGTACAATCTCAAAGTTTGATGAAGGTACAAAAATTGCAAATAGCGTGCTCTCAAAAGATCAAGTTAACGATGTGCAACACAATCTAGATAAGTTGTCATGTTGGGCCCAAACTTGGCAAATGAGTTTCAATGCGGATTAATGTAAAGTACTACATATCGGGTACCAAAATGAGAAAGCAAACTATTCAATGAATGGCTCTCAGCTTAAGAGTGTAGACAGAGAAACCGATTTGGGAGTAAAAATATCGAGTAACCTATAATCGAGTCAACAGTGTTCAGAAGTTGTTAAAGGTGGGGGCTCATGGGTTGACATAAACATGGAATGATAATCACCAAGCTGTACATAATTATCTTGCAAAATGCAATGGCACTGAAATAATTATTAACAATGGTATAAAGGATTTTGTGGATCGTCTATACCGGGCCTGTGACGTCACAAAAGTGTAAGTCCACCTTCCAGTCTTGCCTAAGGATACTGGTGTGACGTCACTATGACGTCACAGGCCCGGTATAGACGATCCGCAAAATCCTTTATACCATTGTTAATAATTATTTCAGTGACGTTGCATTTTACAAGATAATTATATGCAGGTTGGCGATTATTTTTCCATGTTTACCTCAACCCATGAGCCCCCACCTTTAAGAAGGCAAACAAAATAATTGGCTTTATAGGCAGGTCATTTGAGCATAAATCCAAAGAAGTTATCTTAACTCTATACAATTCCTTAGTCCGCCCTCTTCTGGAATACTGCGTTCAATCCTGGTACCCTAATTATTACCAAAAAGATATAAACAAGCTAGAACGAGTTCAACGTAGAGTTACCAAAATGATACCTAGCCTAAAGAACAAACCATACGAGGAGCGTCTTAGAGGATTAAATCTATTTCCTTTAAGCCAGCGCAGTTTAAGATACGACTTAATTCAAGTTTTCAAAATCATCAAAGGCATCGACAATATGAATTGTAGTAAGTACTTCACTATCGACCAATCTAATTACACGAGGGGAAACGGTTACCAAATTATTGGTAAATCTATTAACTCTCACGAATCTAAGAATTTCTTCTTCAATCGAGTTGTCAACTTGAGGAATGGGCTTTCCCGAAACATTATAGAGTGCAGCACCGTTGATTCTTTTAAACTTCGCCTAGACAAATATCTTGCATCAAACCCGCGACTGACTGCATTTGTAAATGAAAATACCTATATATGATCATCCCCTCAGTTAATAACCCATATGTCCCCTACTAACTTCCTAATCCTGCCATGGACATTAGTTCCAGGGTATTAGTTCCCTTTCCAATGTTCCCTTAGCCACTCTAAACCACTGTTTGGACTCCTGATCTTCAGTGTTTTGGAGGACAAGCAGCCTAGAGGGGTCACTAGACCTTTTGTGTTCCTTAATTTCCTTTGTACTCCTTTGTACTCCTTTGTACGTGAATGACCGTCTGTGTGTGAGTCAGTGTGTGTACGTGCATGACCAGTGGGAGTCCATGGCCTTATATACTATATATGCAAACACTACTGTCCATGTGTGTACACGCTTGCATATGTATATGAAAGTGTGCATGTAGGGATTTCAAAGTAGAGCATCGGTGGTAGTGTTGTGTGTGTGTGTGTATGTACTGTAATTTGTATCTATCTATCTATCTATCTATCTCTTTATCAATATATATAAAGATATATAGATATATGAGAGAGAGGGAGAGAGAGAGAGAGAGAGATTTTAGTCCCTGAATGCCGATATTATAATGAATGGAGTTACCCGGTTGTTGAGTCTGAGGTCCTTCTATAGTATACGCTATAGAATCTCTCTCTCTCTCTCTCTCTCTGGTGTGTGTATTTGAAGGAGAGAGAGAGAGAGAGAGAGAGAGAGAGAGAGAGAGAGAGAGAGAGAGAGATTTCAGTCCCTGAATGCGGATATTATAATGAACGGAGTTAACTGGTTGTTGAGTCTGAGGTCCTTCTATATTATACGCTATACGATCTTTCTCCCTCTCTCTCTCTCTCAAATACACATCTCTCTCTGGTGTGTGTATTTTAAAGAGAGAGAGAGAGAGAAAGAGAGAGTATAATAACGAGGGAAGGTTGACAATGCTATTGGTCAGGGAGAAAATATCGTACTAGACCAAAGAAGGCATAATTGGGAAGGGGATGGATGATTATATTTCTCTCTCTCTCTCTCTTAACTACCATATATCAACAACCATCGCCTAGCAACCACCATCTCCATCACCAAATCCCCTCTCTCTCTCTCCCTCTTAACTACCATATATCAACAACCATCGCCTAGCAACCACCATCTCCATCACCAAATCCCCTCTCTCTCTCTCCCTCTTAACTACCATATACCAACAACCATCGCCTAGCAACCACCATCTCCATCACCAAATCGCCCCTCTCTCTCTCTCTCTTAACTACCATTATATCAACAACCATCGCCTAGCAACCACCATCTCCATCACTAAATCCCCTCTCTCTCTCCTTCTTAACTACCATATATCAACAACCATCGCCTAGCAACCACCATCTCCATCACCAAATCCCTTTTCTCTCTCCCCTTCTTAACTACCATATATCAACAACCATCGCCTAGCAACCACCATCTCCATCACCAAATCCCCTCTCTCTCTCTCTTAACTACCATATATCAACAACCATCGCCTAGCAACCACCATCTCCATCACCAAATCCACTCTCTCTCTCTCTTAACTACCATATTTCAACAACCATCGCCTAGCAACCACCATCTCCATCACCAAATCCCTTCTCTCTCTCTCCCTCTTAACTACCATATATCAACAACCATCGCCTAGCAACCACCATCTCCATCACCAAATCCACTCTCTCTCTCTCTTAACTACCATATTTCAACAACCATCGCCTAGCAACCACCATCTCCATCACCAAATCCCTTCTCTCTCTCTCCCTCTTAACTACCATATATCAACAACCATCGCCTAGCAACCACCATCTCCATCACCAAATCCCCCCCCCCCTCTCTCTCTCTCTCTCTCTCTCTTAACTACCATTTATCAACATCCATCGCCTAGCAACCATCATCTTCATCACCAAATCCCCCCCCCCCCCTCCCTCTCTCTTTTTAATTAACAA
The DNA here is from genome assembly GCA_032716605.1 of Paralithodes platypus. Taxonomy (NCBI): domain Eukaryota; kingdom Metazoa; phylum Arthropoda; class Malacostraca; order Decapoda; family Lithodidae; genus Paralithodes; species Paralithodes platypus. The sequence goes on from CM064505.1 coordinate 21,780,924, forward strand.
TAAGGACATAAATACATCTTGCGAATCATTCGCAAACACTTACCTAAAAGCAGTGAAGACTGCATACCATCGAAAATACAGCGTACAAGCCACAATGATAAGCCCAAATGGTGGAATAAAGATATTTCCAACTGTCTGCTTGCTAAAAAGTTTGCTAAAGATAGATTAAAATCCTCACAAAATGAAGAAGAACTGGTGAAATTTGTAGAACTACGACGCAAAGCCAAAAGGTTAATTAAGCAAAGTAAAAAGACCCTGGAGTTACATGTTGCGAATCAAAGTAAAACAAACACAAACGAATTATATAGTTATATCAGAAAGAAGAGAGTAGTTACTTCAACTGTAGGACCATTACTCGATGAAAATGGAGAATATACCAAAGACGAAGTACAAATGAGTAATGCCCTCAATACCTTCTTTGCATCAGTTTTTACAACAGAATACCTCATTGATATCCTTACAGCATCGCCGATTCAGAGAGATAATTCTGATGTTCTAAGTAATATCACCATTACAGAGAGAGAAGTATTGAAATTTTTAGAAAAACTCAAGGTAAATAAAACGCCCGGACCTGATATAATCTCACCTAGAGTTCTAAAGGAAGCTAAGGATGAGCTCACAAAACCACTGACATTGCTATTCAATAAATCCTTGCAGTCTGGAACTATGCCTGATCAGTGGAAGTTAGCTAACGTAACACCAATTTTTAAAAAAAGGCAGCAAATACCTACCCAGTAACTATCGTCCAATTAGCTTAACTTCAGTTGTATGTAAAATGCTAGAAACGCTCATAAGAGACAGACTCGTAAATCACTTGGAGGAAAATAACATACTAAACCCTCCAGCCCCGGCTATGTATTATATATATATTCCCCGAAATCCGGGGGTTTTGGCCGAAAAACGTCTACGCCTTGGCTACCGTATCTTTGTTATTCTGAATGCTTCCGCATTCCCGCGTATCCAAAACCGTAGATGTGTTTCTTATCTGTAGAATGGCGTTAAGTAGAGCTCTCTAAGTCAACTGGTTCAGTTGTGATGATGATTTCATTGGAGATAACTTTATGGCAAAAACAGCCACTTTACACTACTTTTCGATACTTAACAACAACATACAGGCACACACGAACAAGCGACGCACTCCTTCTTGTGGCCGGAGATGCGGGGCGTCGGTACAGCCGGCTGTTGTTTACATGCGTCGGACCGACGCCTCGCACACCAAGCTCACAGGCTTTCAACCACTGGGCGCTCAAGAGCCCTTCCGGGCAGCTCGGGTATGCTTTTTTATGGGCGTTCAAGAGCCCTTCCGGGAACGAAGGGTTAAAGATACTCAACACGGCTTTCGCAACAAACTTTCATGCTTAACAAATCTCTTAAGAGTTCTTTCACGATATCCTCAACCTCTATGATGAGAGTAAAGCTGTAGATATTATATACCTTGATATTCAAAAGGTCTATGACAAAGTTCCCCACAAACGTTTAATGCTAAAACTAAAAGCGCATGGAATACAAGACGGTGTGTTGAAATGGATAGAAAATTGGCTCAGCGACAGAAAGCAAAGAGTAGTCATAAACGGTAAGGCATCTAAATGGACCAATGTAACTAGCGGGGTACCCCAGGGACTGGTACTTGGACCAATTATCTTTCTAATTTACATTAACGACATAGATGAGGGTCTCACCTGTACAATCTCAAAGTTTGTTGACGATACAAAAATTGCAAATAGCGTACTCTCAAAAGAACAAGTTGACGATATGCAACACAATCTAGATAAGTTGTCATGTTGGGCCCAAACTTTGCAAATGAGTTTCAATGCGGATAAATGTAAAGTACTACATATCGGATACCAAAATGAGAAAGCAAACTATTCGATGAATGGCACTCAGCTTAAGAGTGTAGACAGAGAAACCGATTTGGGAGTAAAACTATCGAGTAACCTAAAATCGAGTCAACAGTGTTCAGAAGTTGTTAAGAAGGCAATCAAAATAATTGGCTTTATAGGCAGGACATTTGAGCATAAATCCAAAGAAGTTATCTTAACTCTTTACAATTCCTTAGTCCGCCCTCTTCTGGAATACTGCGTTCAATCCTGGTACCCTAATTATTACCAAAAAGATATAAACAAGCTAGAACGACTTCAACATAGAGTTACCAAAATGATACCTAGCCTAAAAAACAAACCATACGAGGAGCATCTTAGAGAATTAAATCTATTTCCTTTAACCCAGCGCAGATTAAGAGGCGACTTAATTCAAGTTTTCAAAATCATCAAAGGCATCGACAGTATGAACTGTAGTAAGTACTTCACTATCGACCAATCTAATTACACGAGGGGAAACGGGTCCAAATTATTGGTAAATCTTTTAACTCTAACGAATCTAAGAATTTCTTCTTCAATCGAGTTGTCAACTTGTGGAATGGGCTTTCCCGAAACGTTATAGACTACAGCACCGTTGATTCTTTTAAACTTCGCCTAGACAAATATCTTGCATCAAACCCGTGACTGACTGCGTTTGTAAATGAATAACTATATATGATCCCCCCCCTCAGTTACTAACCCATCTGTCCCCTACTAACTTCCTAATCCTGCCATGGACATTAGTTCCAGGGCAGTAGTTCCCTTTCCAATGTTCCTTTAGCCACTCTAAACCACTGTTTGGACACTTGATCTTCAGTGTTTTGGAGGACAAGCAGCTTAGGGGGTCACTAGACCTGGTGTTGCTTAATTTCCTTTGTACTCCTTTGTACGTGAATGACCGTCTGTGTGTGAGTCAGTGTGTGTACGTGCATGACCAGTGGGAGTCCATGGCCTTAAGTACTATATATGCAAACACTACTGTCCATGTGTGTACACGCTTGCATATGTATATGAAAGTGTGCATGTAGAGATTTCAAAGTAGAGCATCGGTGGTAGTGTTGTGTGTGTGTGTGTATGTACTGTAATTTGTATCTATCTATCTATCTATCTATCTATCTATCTATCTCTTTATCAATATATATAAAGATATATAGATATATGAGAGAGAGGGAGATAGAGAGAAAGATAGAGAGAGAGAGAGAGAGAGAGAGAGAGATTTTAGTCCCTGAATGCCGATATTATAATGAACGGAGTTACCCGGTTGTTGAGTCTGAGGTCCTTCTATAGTATACGCTATAGAATCTCTCTCTCTCTCTCTCTCTCTCTGGTGTGAGTATTTGAAAGAGAGAGAGAGAGAGAGAGAGAGAGAGAGATTTTAGTCCCTGAATGCGGATATTAAAATGAACTGATCTACCTGGTTATTGAGTCTGAGGTCCTTCTATATTATACGCTATACGATCTCTCTCCCTCTCTCTCTCTTTCAAATACACCTCTCTCTCTGGTGTGTGTATTTTAAAGAGAGAGAGAGAGAGAGAGAGAGAGAGAGAGAGAGAGAGAGAGAGAGAGAGAGTATAATAACGAGGGAAGGTTGACAATGCTATTGGTCAGGGAGAAAATAACGTACTAGACCAAAGAAGGCATAATTGGGGAGGGGATGGATGATTATATTTCTCTCTCTCTCTCTCTTAACTACCATATATCAACAACCATCGCCTAGCAACCACCATCTCCATCACCAAATCCCCTCTCTCTCTCTCTCTTAACTACCATATATCAACAACCATCGCCTAACAACCACCATCTCCATCACCAAATCCCCTCTCTCTCTCTCCCTCTTAACTACCATATAATTATCAACAACCATCGCCTAGCAACCACCATCTCCATCACCAAATCCCCCCTCTCTCTCTCTCTTAACTACCATATATCAACAACCATCGCCTAACAACCACCATCTCCATCACCAAATCCCCCCTCTCTCTCTCTCTCTTAACTACCATATATCAACAACCATCGCCTAGCAACCACCATCTCCATCACCAAATCCCCTCTCTCTCTCTCTTAACTAACATATATCAACAACCACCATCTCCATCACCAAATCCTCCCCCTCTCTCTTAACTATCATATATCAACAACCATCGCCTAGCAACCACCATCTCCATCACCAAATCTCCCTCTCTCTCTCTCTTAACTACCATATATCAACAACCATCGCCTAGCAACCACCATCTCCATCACCAAATCCTCTCTCTCTCTCTTATCTACCATATATCAACAACCATTGCCTAGCAACCACCATCTCCATCACCAAATCCCCCCCCCCCCCCTCTATCTCTCTCTCTCTCTCTTAACCTAAGACGTGCACGTGGGGGGTATGAGACACCACACTCCTGTGCTCACGTATTTGAGCTGTTCCCATCACTAACATCGTTATTTTACCATAAATAGCATTAATACTTATCGATATGCGGGGAGGTGTGGTGGAGTGGTCTTGCCACTGGCCTGGTAATCCAAAAGTCCCGGGTTCAAATCCCGATTTATCAATGGGAAGATATTATTGGGATGGAATTTGTGCTGTACCTAGTATCAGTGCATTACCACAAGCCCACCAAAACGTCAATAAAATACCCTCATTGTTCCCTGATTAAATAGCACTGTATGAATATTCCCATATTCAAAATATGCTATAGGGGTGCAATGCCTGGTAAGTTATCTGCTCAACAGGTGGCGTTGTGTGTGTGTAAGTGTGAGAGTCCGACTGTAGGGGGTGAGACAGTGAAGCACGGGAACGAGGTGGCTTCAGAGATGGGGTCGTTTCGGGCCATGAGTGAGCACCGTGCCTCATGTGAAGGCAAGATGGCAGGTGCTCGTTGTACTCTACGTGCTTCACATGTCTCACTCCCTAGACTGGAACAAGGCCTCACGGGCTTCACTGTTCATTGTAAAGCGGTGAATGTTAAGGCTCTCAGCCTATGCCCGAGAGGAAGTAAGTTGGAATATAGAAAAAAAAAAAAAAAAAAAAAAAAAAATATATAGGCTAGGTTGATTATAAAGGTATTAACCTGTTACAACAATAAAACAAGTGGCAACAGTGTTTGGATGGTCAAAATCGGTGATATAGGCCGGGAGTTACATAATGTATGGCTGAGGCAACCTCCCTGCCCTCCTCCCCTCCCCTAGTCTGGAGAGACACTGTTACGCAATAGTCTCTCTTTCGCTCTTTCCCACGCTTGGTAACAATGATGACAACGCCCTGCTACCAACTCGCTAATGTTAGCACGAAAATAGACCACAGAATATGGGAATAACAGGGAAAATAGGTGATAACTGAAGGAGGGGAGGAAAGTGGGGAAGGAAGGGAGGTGGAGGAGTGATATTTGGCATGGCCCAGGGGCAAAAAAAAAAAAAAAAAAAAAAAAATGGGGGGTGTTTTAAATTGATTTTTTTTCCCCTGACTCTTAACCCTTTGGCGCACTTATAGTTTCCAATCAAAGTTTTTTCCCACTCCCTAAGTAAATCTCAGCTCACTCAGAGCCAGTTTTGTGCCCAGCGTTAATTTGTTTCTGTGACGTTTTTATCCACCAAAAAATCCTTGTATTTGGATTAATGAGGTACCATCGGCTTCGTTATTGATTGAACTTGAAGATAAGCAAATAAAAACGTAGAATAAATACAAAACAACCACATTGGGGCACTCCGAAATAAGAATTGTAAAAACAAAATTAAATACCTTATCTCCAACTCGCACTAGCTCAAAATTTTGAACAAAATATTTTTGATTTGCATACATATGTGGAAGCGGAAGTTAATGAGGATTCCACTGGTAACTTCAGAATTACTATAAACCAAATAGTTACTGAGATACACAAATAAACGTGAAAGTATCGAAAAACAGACTGAGCTGTACTCTGGTCCCTTCCCAGCCAGCCGTGAGTAAACCGTTAAACTGAGGGGGTTGCCAATTGTACCCGTTGAACTAGACTTAATACGTAATATCTATGCCAAATATGACGCGCGTCAGACGAAAAGTTCATTTTTGGCGAATATTTTAATGTTTAATGACTCTTAACGAGTCATCGTGCGCCTAGGAAAAAAATACCTAATGACTCTGAACGAGTCATCGTGCGCCAAAGGGTTAAGACTCTTCCCGCAGTCCGCCGGGGGAACTCTTACGAGTCTCCCCGTAGTTCCCGGGTTAACTACCATATATCAACAACCATCGCCTAGCAACCACCATCTCCATCACCAAATCCCCCCCCCCCCCCCTCTATCTCTCTCTCTCTCTCTCTCTCTCTCTTAACCTCTGAAGTGCGCATGGGGGTAATTGGAAACGTCCCCCTGTGCTGACGTATTTGAGGTGTTTCCGTCACTAAAATATTCATTGTGCCATTAATAGCATTAATACTTATCCATATGCGCCTATTATGGGTTGATTATAAAGGTATTAACCTGAAACAACAATAAAACGAGTGAAAACAGCGTTTGGATGGTCAAAATCGGAGATATAGCCCGCGAGTTGTATAATGTATGGGTGAGGCAATCTGCTTTCCCGCCAATTTCCCCCAAGGCCACTGAGACACAGTCGATCGATACTCTCTCTCTCTCTCTTGCACTCGCTTGCTATCAGTGATGACCACACCCTCCAATCGGATTTCTAATGTTAGCACGAAAATATACCTCAGAATAAGGGAATAACAGGGAAAATAGGTGATAACTGAAGGAGAGGAGGAAAGTGGGGAAGGAGGGGAGGTAGAGGACTGAGATTTTGCATGGCCCAGGGGCCAAAATTTTTTTTTTTTTTTTTTTTTTTTTTTTTTTTTTTTTTTTTTTCGATGTCAAAAGTTGATTTTTTTTTTCTCTGACTCTTAAGAGTCTCCCCGCAGTGCGCCGGGGGAACTCTTAAGAGTCTCCCCGCAGCTCCCGGGTTAACTACCATTTATCAACATCCATCGCCTAGCAACCATCATCTTCATCACCAAATCCCCTTCCCCCCCTCCCTCTCTCTTTTTAATTAACAATAACGACATAAATACATCTTGGGAATCATTCGCAAACTCTTACCTAAAAGCAGTGCAAGACTGCATAACATCGAAAATACGGTGTACAAGCCATAATGATAAGCCCAAATGGTGGAATAAAGATATTTCAAACTGTCTGCTTGCTAAAAAGTTTGCTAATGATAGATTAAAATCCTCACAAAATGAAGAAGAACGGGTGAAATTTGTAGAACTACGACGCAACGCCAAAAGGTTAATTAAGCAAAGTAAAAAGACCCTGGAGTTACATGTTGCGAATCAAAGTAAAACAAACACAAACAAATTCTATAGTTATATCAGAAAGGAGAGAGTAGTTACTTCAACTGTAGGACCGTTAGTCGATGAAAATGGAGAATATACCAAAGACTAAGTACAAATGAGTAATGCCCTCAATACCTTCTTTGCATCAGTTTTTACAACAGAAGACCTCATTGATATCCCTACAGCATCGCCGATTCAGATAGATAATTCTGATGTCCTAAGCAATATCACCATTACAGAGAGAGAAGTATTCAAATGTTTAGATAAACTCAAGGTAAATAAAATGCCCGGACCTGATACAATCTCACCTAGAGTTCTAAAGGAAGCTAAGGATGAGCTCTCCAAACCACTGACATTGCTATTCAATAAATCCTTGCAGTCTGGAACTATGCCTGATTAGTGGAAGCTAGCTAATGTAACACCTATATTTAAAAAAGGCAGCAAATCCCTACCCAGTAACTATCGTCCAATTAGCTTAACCTCAGTTGTATGTCAAATGCTAGAAACGCTCATAAGAGACAGACTCGTAAATCACTTAGAGGAAAATAACATACTTAAAGATATTCAACACGGCTTTCGTAGGAAAAGTTCCTGCTTAACCCGGGAGCTGCGGGGAGACTCTTAAGAGTTCCCCTGGCGGACTGCGGGGAGACTCTTAAGAGCAGAGCTTTTGAACGCATACCAAAACCGCGCGTTTATAGCCAGGCGGCTGAAAATTGGTGTGGGTATAGTACTACATGTCAACTCTCAGCACCACCCCGCCAAACGCTCGCCCCGCACTCGTGCAAGCACCACCGCGCCAGTAACCAATCACTAGTCATGGAGCCCACACGACCCTCACGCTCGCTCCCTGATGACACAACCAGCCCTCCTTCTGGTGGTGTTAGCCGCCGTGGAAGGCAGAGGGTGGCTGCTAAAGACCCTACCTACCAGTACGACACGCCCTACAGCTCTGAGGACGAAAGACCAGCACCCAAAGCACAAAAAACACGTGCAAGGAAAACAAAGGTACAGAGGTCATTGGTGTTTCGGGACACTGCCACCGCGACCCAGGCCACTGCAACAACCACTACCACCACCACTGCCACCACTGCCACCCCTGCCACCCCTGCCACCAGTATCAGCGACGCAGGAGGCCGCCCTAGGGCTGTAGAACCTGTGGGGGCAGGAAAAATTAAAGGCACGGGCGTAGGGAAGAGAACCCGTACGCCAGCCACAGTGCCCCTACCACCACCACCACCACCAGCCGCCCCTGGCCCGGCTGCCCCTGCTGCCCCTGCCGCCCCTGCTGCCCCTGCCGCCCCTGCCCAAGGAAAAGGGAAGGGGAAGGGGAAAGGGAAAGGGAGAGGGAAAGTGACTGCTGGCCCTGCTGCCCCTGCCGCCCCTGCCGCCCCTGCCGCCCCTGCCCAAGGAACAGAGAGAAGGGCGACAGGCACCACCATCATCTTGCCTGCTTCCAGGGCTACAAGACCACGCACCACTGCTGCCCCTGCCGCCGACCCTGCCACCGCCTCTGCTGTCCCTGTCCATAAGACTCCCGCACGTGCTAAAGAGACCTGGAAAACTCTGACACCATCAAAGTATGCCGCCCTGCTGTTTGATGGTGATTCGCAGGGCATTGGCAGCCCGGGTTTCGACGACGAAGCCCTAGCACGGGACCAAGGGTGGGGGGATTTGGGAGTGGACAGTGGGAGTGAGTCCGACGTCGGTGACGAGAATGAGGAAGGGCATCGTCTGTCAAGTGAAGAGGAGGGTGATGATGATGCAGTGCTGTATCGCGACCATGGAAGCGATATTTCAGACGATGAAGCAGACGCAGACGACATTCCGATCCCTGACCTGCCTTCGTTCGATTGGTCTGACGGGTTCAATTTTGTACCTGACATGCCCCAGTTCAATCCTGGGACGTCAGGAACAACTGACGACTGGCCCTGTGACGATCAAGCGAACGAAAGCGACTTCTTCCTCGCTTTTTTCGATATGGAGGTAATGACGTACATCGTTGCCCAAACAAACGCCTACTACAGGTGGGTGTTTGGCAGATTGGACGTCCTTTCTCCAAAAGCGAGAATACGAGGCTGGGTGGATACGACTGTGGAAGAATTTATGACGTTCTTTGCCTTGTTGTTCCTCATGCCTCTGATCAAGAAGCATGTGTTGCAACACTATTGGAAGCACGACCCTCTCATCGCCACCCCAACTTTCAATAAGTTCATGACTCATGACAGATTTTTGTTGCTGCTAAGATTTATGCACTTTGCAGACAACGAAAATCCTAACAGGATTGACAGGATATGGAAAGTTCGGGATGTGTTCACCATGTTGTTGGAGAGGTATAGGAAATACTTTTACCCCTTCCTCAATTTGGTGATTGATGAGTCGCTCGTGCTCTTCAAAGGACGTCTTGTTTTCAAGCAGTATATCCCCTTGAAAAGGCATAGGTTCGGAATCAAGCTCTTCGTTTTGTGTGACTGCGAAACTGGAATAGTGCTTGACATGATCGTGTACAGAGGCACTGACATTGACATATCGAAAGCCGCTGCCAATGACCCCATGGGCATGTCAGGTGCCATCGTCAGGAAAATGTTGGCACCTTACCTGGGCAAAGGCCACATCATCTACACTGACAACTGGTATACTTCTCCTGCTCTCTGCCAGTTTCTTCATGACAACCAAACGGGGTCATGTGGGACTGTCAGAAAGACAAGAAAGTTTATGCCAAAGTTCACAGGTAATGTCCCTCCTCTCACAGATGCCTCCTCCAGTGACACACCTTCAGAAGATGACCTGGCCCAGGAACACCGCGAGAGGCATGTGTGAAGAAAGCGACGAAAGGGGCAGAAATTCAAGCAGCTCGAGAAGTGTGGGAAAGTGATAGCCCTGAAGTGGAAGGATAAGCGAGACGTCCACCTGCTTTCCACCGTCCACACAGGTGCCCAGATGGATTCTGGCAAAATCCACTACCGAACCAGGAAGACCATCTACAAGCCCGACATGGTAGTGGACTACACTAAGAACATGCGCCTGGTGGACAAGTCTGACTGTCAGCTGTCAGACGTTGAGTGTCTGAGGAAGACTGTGAAGTGGTATCACAAGCTCTTCCTCCACAGACGTACGGCATGGCGTGGGGATCACGTTCCTGACCGCATCCAGGTGGGTGTCGAAAGACACTACCCAATCAACACCGAGATGCTTGGCACTCGTCGCAGGAAGGCGCAGTGCACCGTCTGCAGCACCAGTGTCAGGAAACCCCATGTCACCAAAAGAGTCACCTCAATGTGTGCCGAGTGCAAAGTTCCACTCTGCCTGGGTGACTGCTTCAGGGACTACCACACCTTCAAGAATGATTGAGTGTCGCCCCCTGTCCTGCTCTGCCCTGGACTCGCGCCCTACCTTACCTGACCTGACCTAATTGATCACGCTACCTCATAATGTAACATATATATTATATAATGTATAAGTTCCAAAGATGTCCCTTTGATATAGCTTTTACATTATATAATTGTATGTTTCATTATTTAGTTTATAAGTTTCAAAGATTTACATGTAATATGCCTTCTTTTTTTAGTATATCAATATATATGTTTGTTATTAGCCTAAGTAATGTGTATATAATTATTTTCTTACCTCAAATGAATTGTACAAAAATAAATATGTTTCAATACATCCTGTCAAACCTACTAAGATAATAAAAAAAAACAATAGAAAAAAACAAAAAAAAAACAAGGTCATGTCATTGTATTCTTATAATATGATATATTCTATGAATATTTCATATTGTTTGAATACAATGGCATGATCTTGTAAAAAAAAATGTTTATCAAAAATGTTCTAGACACTATAAAACCTTCCCCCTCCTGGATTCGATCCCACTACCCTACCACACTTTGAGTTTTCCAGTCCACGACCTTACCAACCATGCCACAGGAGCTCATACCAAATATCACTCAAAACTTCGTGTCTACAATCGAAATGACAATATACAAAAAAACATTAATTATCCCACCAATTTACGTTTGTAAATTGATGGGATTATCAATTATATCATGCCAAGGTTTATACAAGTTTGTCTCTGTCAAGAATTAGTAATTATATAACTTTATTCTGTCAAAAATTGCCCAAACACTCAGCAAAATTGCCCCTCTCAGTGTGACTCCACTCATTTTCACACGGTCAAGCGGTCACGAGGTGACCCTTGCCGCTCCTTGATGCTCCAGCTACAGCAGCTCTGTCTGGGAACAAAATTGGTATAAATACAATAATGGATAAAATACTCTTCACAAATACATTTGTATTGTATAATATTGTAAATAAAAATGAATAATAACTGTGTGGGTGTCGAAAATTGCTCAACCAGCTTTCTTATGTCTCGCCTACGCGCGTATATTGGATTATACATAGTCATGACTGTCATACAAATAATTGCAGTAGGTCTCGAATATACATTTATATTGCATATTACTTGGGAATAAATAAGTATAAGTTTCTCTGGTGGCAATCTACCCTTTCGCAAGTGTAAGGAGACACCAGTCTATATTTAGCCCTCTATCACAAAAGGCAATCTGCCTGTGTTTACTGACCACCCTCGTTGGTGATCTATAATATAGTACTTTATTTACAGTCAATGGCCTACATGTTTCTGTGGTACTTCACATGTGTCTAAAATGCAATGTCTGCTTGCATAAATATGCAATTCTGAAGTCCATTTATACGTACGACATACGCATGTCTCAGTTTCTCTCTCTCTCTCTCTCCATTCCTGACTCATGTTATTGTAGACCTCTTGGTGGCAACGAACACCAGACATCTGGTAGACATAAGATTCAAAATACCAGGACATCCATATGCCTCCACAATTATCACAAAGCTGGTTATCTATCTAGAGATCTGCCTGCCTTCCATCTCTCCACGACTCACTCACTCACTCACTCCCTCACTGCATGCCTCCCTCCTATCCACCCACCCCCAACCCACCCTTTCAGGCTTCCGTCTGCTAGAAACACATTCACAATTTGCGTAAATATCGCATCAATTGGTCTATATGCGGTATATTCCTTGTTATATGGGACGCCTACATACGTACACGTCTTTATTATAGCATGACAGTGCTCTAAATACAAGATTTACGTGATATTTATGGCGTAACACACCCCCTCCCCCTTTCATTCCCAGCACAACTCACTCACACCTTGGTTCACGCATAGAAACTCATTAGTAATGTGCGTAAATATCGCATGAATTGGTCTATATGCGGTATATATTTTGATATATGGCACGTATACATACGTACAAGTCTGTATTATAGCATGACAGTGCTCTACGTACAAGATATAAGTGATATGTATGGCGTAAACCACACTCTCAGCTCATAAATTGCCGCCAAACGTCCAACACATCTTCATTCCCGCCTAAAAATTATCTTATAATTCCCTTATATATTGCAATTTTTGGTCACTATGAGGCATATTCATTGTTATATGGGTAGCCTACGCACGTATACATACTTTACATAGCCTAAAAGGGCTCAAAAAAGGAGATATACGTGATAATACGCGGTAACCCACCCCCTCCTTCCTCTCCTTCTATACCTTGGGCGCGTGAACATTCGGCAGGGAAATCTCGCCGCTCGATGACAATCTAGCCGCGCGGTGCCATTCGCTCCACATTTTTCAACTACGGACCGTTCCCCTACCCCCCCCCAGAATTTTTTTGGGGGGTCAAATATATATGGGCCGATGCACGCAAACATTCCCTACACGATGATGTACTTTTTATCGAAATTGGCAATAGGTCCCAAAATCATCATAAGTGCACACAGTCTTACCCTGTAGAAAACCCCCTGTGCACCGCAGAGAGGTTAACAAATCTCTTAGACTTCTTTCACGATATCCTCAACCTCTATGATGAGAGTAAAGCAGTAGATATTATATACCTTGATTATCAAAAGGCCTTTGACAAAGTTCCCCACAAACGTTTACTGCTAAAACTAAAAGCGCATGGAATACAAGACGGTGTGTTGAAATGGATAGAAAATTGGCTCAGCAACAGAAAGCAAGGAGTAGTCATAAACGGTATGGCATCTAAATGGACCAATGTAACTAGCGAGGTACCCCAGGGATCGGTACTAGGACCAATTCTCTTTCTAATTTACATTAACGACATAGATGAGGGTCTCACCTGTACAATCTCAAAGTTTGCTGATGATACAAAAATTGCAAATAGCGTGCTCTCAAAAGAACAAGCTGACGATATACAACACAATCTAGATAAGTTGTCATGTTGGTCCCAAACTTGGCAAATGAGTTTCAATGCGGATATATGTAAAGTACTACATATCGGATACCAAAATGAGAAAGCAAACTATTCGATGAATGGCACTCAGCTTAAGAGTGTAGACAGAGAAACCGATTTGGGAGTAAAAATATCGAGTAACCTAAAATCGAGTCAACAGTGGTCAGAAGTTGTTAAGAAGGCAAACAAAATAGTTGGCTTTATAGGCAGGTCATTTGAGCATAAATCCAAAGAAGTTATCTTAACTCTTCGAATTTTGGCTTACTTACGCAAGCCAATAATTCCTTAGTCCGCCCTCTTCTGGAATACTGCGTTCAATCCTGGTACCCTAATTATTACCAAAAAGATATAAACAAGCTAGAACGAGTTCAACATAGAGTTACCAAAATGATACCTAGCCTAAAAAACAAACCATACGAAGAGCATCTTAGAGAATTAAATCTATTTCCTTTAACCCAGCGCAGATTAAGAGGCGACTTAATTCAAGTTTTCAAAATCATCAAAGGCATCGACAATATGAACTGTAGTAAGTACTTCACTATCGACCAATCTAATTACACGAGGGGAAACGGTTGCAAAATTATTGGTAAATCTTTTAACTCTCACGAATCTAAGAATTTCTTCTTCAATCGAGTTGTCAACTTGTGGAATGGGCTTTCCCGAAACGTTATAGACTGCAGCACTGTTGATTCTTTTAAACTTCGCTTAGACAAATATCTTGCATCAAACCTGCGACTGACTGCGTTTGTAAATGAATACCTATATATGATCCCCCCCTCAGTTACTAACCCATCTGTCCCCTACTAACTTCCTAATCCTGCCATGGACATTAGTTCCAGGGTAGTAGTTCCCTTTCCAATGTTCCCTTAGCCACTTTAAACCACTGTTTGGACACTTGATCTTCAGTGTTTTGGAGGACAAGAAGCCTAGAGGGGTCACTAGACCTGTTGTTGCTTAATTTCCTTTGTACTCCTTTGTACGTGAATGATCGTCTGTGTAATAATAATAATAATAATAATAAACGGTTTATTAAAGAATGGCAGCCTCATGAGCTGAAAATACACATTTTACAATTTAGTGGATGAACATGAGATGTACAGATGGTAAGCTCAGATTACAAACAAAATAAATAAATACAATAATGATGCATGTGCAGAATACAAATTATCATAAAATAACCATGAGAGTAAGTGATATACAGTACATATACACATTTATTTACTTACTCATATACAGAACATACGTATATACACGTACGTGCGCACATACATATACATACATATATAGGAACATAAGAACATGCAGTAAGTGTGCACATGTCCGTATACACAAACGCTCACGTATGCACACAAACATACATACATACAGAAACTGTTTTGGTAGGGTCAGGGTAAAGAGTTGAAGGGTAAAGAGGGTGCAGCAATTCAAGTCCGTATATGGCCCGTATGGTCAGGTACAGCCTACTACAATGGGAGGTTAATCCTCGGTAGTGTAGGTGTGTGTGTGTGTGTGTGTGTGTGTGTGTGTGTGTGTGTGTGTGTGACAGAAGGCGAAATATGGAAGAGCTGTGCGTTCTATTGTTAAGGGTGGAAATACATGGATGAAGATACGCGAACACTTAATAATAGATAATGCTTATGCATAGATTTATAATCAGAAATTGCGCTAGTGAGCAATATGTTCTCGGTGTGTGAGTCAGTGTGTGTATGTGCATGACCAGTGGGAGTCCATGGCCTTATGTACTATATATGCAAACACTACTGTCCATGTGTGTACACGCTTGCATAATTATGTATATGAAAGTGTGCATGTAGGGATTTCAAAGTAGAGCATCGGTGGTAGTGTTGTGTGTGTGTGTGTGTGTGTATGTACTGTAATTTGTATCTATCTATCTATCTATCTATATATCTATCTATATATCTATCTATCTATCTCTTTATCAATATATATAAAGGTATATAGATATATTAGAGAGAGGGAGATAGAGAGAAAGATAGAGAGAGAGAGAGATTTTAGTCCCTGAATGCCGATATTATAATGAACGGAGTTACCCGGTTGTTGAGTCTGAGGTCCTTCTATAGTATACGCTATAGAATCTCTCTCTCTCTCTCTCTGGTGTGTGTATTTGAAGGAGAGAGAGAGAGAGATTTTAGTCCCTGAATGCGGATATTATAATGAACGGAGCTACCTGGTTGTTGAGTCTGAGGTCCTTCTATTGACCTCAATTGACCTTCTATTGACAATGCTATTGGTCAGGGAGAAAATAAGAAGGCATAATTGGGGAGGGAATGGATGATTATATTTCTCTCTCTCTCCCTCTTAATTACCATATATCAACAACCATCGCCTAGCAACCACCATCTCCATCACCAAATCCTCCCTCTCTCTTAACTACCATATATCAACCACCATCTCCATCACCACATCCCCCCTCTCTCTCTTAACTACCATATATCAACAACCATCGCCTAGTAACCACCATCTCCATCACCACATCCCCCCTCTCTCTCTTAACTACCATATATCAACAACCATCGCCTAGCAACCACCATCTCCATCACCAAATCCCCTCTCTCTCACTCTCTCTCTCCCATCTACCATTATATCAACCACCATCTCCATCACCAAATCCCCCCCCCCCTCCCCCCCCCCCCCAGTGAGTCCGCACCTCGAATATGCTGTGCAGTTTTGGTCACCTCGCCTCATAAAGGATGTTAAAAAATTGGAATCTGTGCAAAGGCGAGCCACTAAGCTAATCCCTTCATTGAGAAATAAATCATATGATGAAAGACTGAGAGAACTTGATCTATTTTCACTTAAGAAACGAAGGATGAGAGGCCAATTGATAGAGTGTTTTAAAATTCTAAAAGGATTCAGTAACATTAATCTAGATAAGATATTCAAAAAAGCCGAAGACACATCTACAAGAGGAAACAATTTTAAATGATTAGGTCGGAGAGCGAATCTAGATACAAAAACAAAATCTTCACTCACAGTGTAATTGATGAGTGGAACAAACTTCCAAATAAAGTAATAGACAGCTCCTCTATAGATACATTTAAGAAAAATCTAGACTCATACCACAGAAAAATTGGTATGGAGTAGGCAGTAATTATCACCGTTATTATTTGTTCAGCTGAAGAGAGCGTTGGAAAAGAAAACAAATAATACACAAATAAAAAATAAGAATAATAAACATCACTAAATATGTACATACTACTAAGGGTGATGGGTTGGATGATTCCAATTAACCCCATAATTTACATGCTGCTAAGGCGAAGGATTGCATGATTTTTTTTGTTTTTATTTTTTTATTTTTTTTCCTGTAAATTCCTTCTGGGGATTTCGAAGCCCAGCAAGGTTAATCACTTCCAACTTTTTCATGTACGGCAATTGCCGGAGGGAACGGAGGGTGGGGAGAGAGCCTTCTTCTTTTCTATCCTTTCCTTCAACTTTCCTTTTCTATCGGATATGCCATCTCTACTAGAATTAAGTCCTGACCACCTCGTTTGGATCGTAAGGTCTGTGTGGCCAGTGTATATATGTAAATCTATGTAAATCTTAACTACCATTTATCAACATCCATCGCCTAGCAACCATCATCTTCATCAACAAATCCCCCCCGGGGGCCTCCCTCTCTTTTTTTAATTAACAATAACAACATAAATACATCTTGGGAATCATTCGCAAACACTTACCTAAAAGCAGTGCAAGACTGCATACCATCGAAAATACGGCGTACAAGCCATAATGATAAGCCCAAATGGTGGAATAAAGATATTTCAAACTGTCTGCTTGCTAAAAGGTTTGCTAATGATAGATTAAAATCATCACAAAATGAAGAAGAACGGGTTAAATTTGTAGAACTACGACGCAAAGCCAAAAGGTTAATTAAGCAAAGTAAAAAGACCCTGGAGTTACATGTTGCGAATCAAGGTAAAACAAACACAAACGAATTCTATAGTTATATCAGAAAGAAGAGAGTAGTTACTTCAACTGTAGGACCGTTAGTCAATGAAAATGGAGAATATACCAAAGACTAAGTACAAATGAGTAATGCCCTCAATACCTTCTTTGCATCAGTTTTTACAACAGAAGACCTCATTGATATCCCTACAGCATCGCCGATTCAGATAGATAATTATGATGTTCTAAGCAATATCACCATTACAGAGAGAGAAGTATTGAAATGTTTAGATAAACTCAAGGTAAATAAAACGCCCAGAGCTGATGCAATCTCACCTAGAGTTCTAAAGGAAGCTAAGGATGAGCTTTCCAAACCACTGACATTGCTATTCAATAAATCCTTGCAGTCTGGAACTATGCCTGATTAGTGGAAGCTAGCAAACGTAACACCGATATTTTAGAAAGGCAGCAAATCCCTACCCAGTAACTATCGTCCAATTAGCTTAACCTCAGTTGTATGTAAAATGCTAGAAACGCTCATAAGAGACAGACTCGTAAATCACTTAGAGGAAAATAACATACTTAAAGATACTCAACACGGCTTTCGTAGCAAACGTTCCTGCTTAACAAATATGTTAGACTTCTTCCACGATATCCTCAACCTCTATGATGAGAGTAAAGCTGTAGATATTATATACCTTGATTTTCTAAAGGCCTTTGACAATGTTCCCCATAAACGTTTACTGCTAAAACTAAAAGCGCATGGAAAACAAGACGGTGTGTTGAAATGGATAGACAATTGGCTCCGCGACAGAAAGCAAGGAGTAGTCATAACGATAAGGCATCTAAATGGACCAATGTAAGTAGCGGGGTACCCCAGGGATCGGTACTAAGACCAATTATCTTTCTAATTTACATCAACAATATGGATGAGGGTCTCACCTGTGCAATCTCAAAATTTGCTGAAGATACAAAAATTGCAAATAGCGCACTCTCAAAAGAACAAGTTGACGATATGCAACACAATCTAGATAAGTTGTCACGTTGGGCTCAAATTTTGCAAATGAGTTTCAATGCGGATAAATGTAAAGTACTACA
The DNA here is from genome assembly GCA_032716605.1 of Paralithodes platypus. Lineage (NCBI taxonomy): Eukaryota > Metazoa > Arthropoda > Malacostraca > Decapoda > Lithodidae > Paralithodes > Paralithodes platypus. Next base: position 21,799,375 of record CM064505.1, read on the forward strand.
TATCGGATACCAAAATGAGAAAGAAAATTATTCGATGAATGGCACTCAGCTTATGAATGTAAAAGGAGAAACCGAGCTGGGAGTAACAATATCGAGTAACCTAAAACCGAGTCAACAATGTTCAGAAGTTGTTAAGAAAGCAAATAAAACAATTGGCTTTATAGGCAGGTCATTTGAGCATAAATCCAAAGAAGTTATCCTAAGATTCCTAACCCTTTACAATTCCTTAGTCCGCCCTCTTCTGGAATACTGCGTTCAATCCTGGTGGCCTTATTACTATAAAGATATAGATAAGCTAGAATGAGTTCAACGTAGAGTTACCAAAATGATACCATCCTAAAGAACAAACCATACGAGGAGCGTCTTAGAGAATTAAATCTATTTCCTTTAACCCAGCACAGATTAAGAGGCGACTTAATTCATGTGTTCAAAATCATCAAAGGCATCGACAATACGAACTGCAGTAAGTACTTCACTATCGACCAATCTAATTACACGAGGGGAAACGGTTGCAAAATTAGCGGTATATCTTTTAACTCGCACGAATCTAAGAACTTCTTTTTCAATCGAGTTGTCAACTTGTTAAATGGGCTTCCCCGAGACGTTATAGACTGCAGCACCGTTGATTCATTTAAACTTCGCCTAGACAAATATCTTGCATCATACCTTCGACTGACTGCGTTTGTAAATTAATAACTTTATTTTATCACCCCCTCAGTTACTAACCTATCTGTCCCCTACTAACTTCCTAATTCTGCCACGGACATTAGTTTCAGGGCAGTAGTTCCCTTTCCAATGTTCCCTTACCCCCTCTAAATCACTGTTTGGACAATTGATCCTCAGTGCTTTGGAGGACAAGCAGCCTAGAAGGGTCACCAAGGCTGTTGTTGCTTGATTTCCTTTGTACTCCTTTGTACTTTGTTCTCCTTTGCACTCTCTCTCTCTCTTAACTACCATATATCAAGAAGCATCGCCTAGCAACCATCATCTTCATCACCAAATCCCTCCCCCCCCCCCCCTCCCTCTCTCTTTTTAAACAATAACGACATAAATACATCTTGGGAATCATTCGCAAACACTTACCTAAAAGCAGTGCAATACTTCATACCATCGAAAATACGCGTACAAGCCATAATGATAAGCCCAAATGGTGGAATAAAGATATTTCAAACTGTCTGCTTGCTAAAAAGTTTGCTAATGATAGATTAAAATCATCACAAAATGAAGAAGAACGGGTGAAATTTGTAGAACTACTACGCAAAGCCAAAAGGTTAATTAAGCAAAGTAAAAAGACCCTGGAGTTACATGTTGCGAATCAAAGTAAAACAAACACAAACGAATTATATAGTTATATCAGAAAGAAGAGAGTAGTTACTTCAACTGTAGGACCGTTAGTCGATGAAAATGGAGAATATACCAAAAACGATGTACAAATGAGTAATGCCCTCAATACCTTCTTTGCATCAGTTTTTACAACAGAAGACCTCATTGATATCCCTACAGCATCGCCGATTCAGATAGATAATTATGATGTTCTAAGCAATATCACCATTACAGAGAGAGAAGTATTGAAATGTTTACATAAACTCAAGGTAAAAAAAACGCCCGGAGCTGATGCAATCTCACCTAGAGTTCTAAAGGAAGCTAAGGATGAGCTTTCCAAATAACTGACATTGCTATTCAATAAATCCTTGCAGTCTGGAACTATGCCTGATCAGTGGAAGCTAGCTAACGTAACACCGATATTTTAAAAAGGCAGCAAATCCCTACCCAGTAACTATCGTCCAATTAGCTTAACCTCAGTTGTATGTAAAATGCTAGAAACTCTCATAAGAGACAGACTCGTAAATTACTTAAGAGGGAAATAACATACTTAAAGATACTCAACACGGCTTTCGTAGCAAACGTTCCTGCTTAACAAATCTCTTAGACTTCTTCCACGATATCCTCAACCTCTATGATGAGATTAAAGCTGTAGATATTATATACCTTGATTTTCAAAAGGCCTTTGACAAAGTTCCCCATAAACGTTTACTGCTAAAACTAAAAGCGCATGGAATACAAGACGGTGTGTTGAAATGGATAGACAATTGGCTCCGCGACAGAAAGCAAGGAGTAGTCATAACGGTAAGGCATCTAAATGGACCAATGTAAGTAGTGGGGTACCCCAGGGATCGGTACTAGGACCAATTATCTTTCTAATTTACATCAACGACATAGATGAGGGTCTCACCTGTGCAATCTCAAAATTTGCTGAAGATACAAAAATTGCAAATAGCATACTCTCAAAAGAACAAGTTGACGATATGCAACACAATCTAGATAAGTTGTCAGGTTGGGCTCAAATTTTGCAAATGAGTTTCAATGTGGATAAATGTAAAGTACTACATATCGGATACCAAAATGAGAAAGCAAACTATTCAATGAATGGCACTCAGCTTATGAATGTAAAAGGAGAAACCGAGCTGGGAGTAACAATATCGAGTAACCTAAAACCGAGTCAACAATGTTCAGAAGTTGTTAAGAAAGCAAATAAAACAATTGGCTTTATAGGCAGGTCATTTGAGCATAAATCCAAAGAAGTTATCCTAAGATTCCTAACCCTTTACAATTCATTAGTCCGCCCTCTTCTGGAATATTGCGTTCAATCCTGGTGCCCTTATTACCATAAAGATATAGATAAGCTAGAACGAGTTCAACGTAGAGTTACCAAAATGATACCTAGCCTAAAGAACTAACCATACGAGGAGCGTCTTAGAGAATTAAATATATTTCCTTTAACCCAGCGCAGATTAAGAGGCGACTTAATTCAGGTGTTCAAAATCATCAAAGGCATCGACAATATGAACTGTAGTAAGTACTTCACTATCGACCAATCTAATTACACGAGGGAAAATGGTTGCAATATTAGCGGTATATCTTTTAACTCGCACGAATCTAAGAACTTCTTTTTCAATCGAGTTGTCAACTTGTGAAATGGGCTTCCCCGAGACGTTATAGACTGCAGCACCGTTGATTCATTTAAACTTCGCCTAGACAAATATCTTGCATCAAACCTGCGACTGACTGCGTTTGTAAATTAATAACTTTATTTTATCACCCCCTCAGTTACTAACCTATCTGTCCCCTACTAACTTCCTAATTCTGCCACGGACATTAGTTCCAGGGCAGTAGTTCCCTTTCCAATGTTCCCTTACCCCCTCTAAATCACTGTTTGGACAATTGATCCTCAGTGCTTTGGAGAACAAGCAGCCTAGAAGGGTCACCAATGCTGTTGTTGCTTGATTTCCTTTGTACTCCTTTGTACTTTGTTCTCCTTTGTACGATCTCTCTTAACTACCATATATCAAGAAGCATCGCCTAGCAACCATCATCTTCATCACCAAATCCCCCCTCTCCCCCTTTCTCTCTCTCCTTAGCTTGATATGCAACTGACAATAAAATTCTCACAAAAGTAGAACTGAGGCTGTTAAATCAGGGCACTTGAACCTTTGACCCTAATACGTTCAATACCGAGGTTGTCTTTTCATTATTTTCTTGCAATTATTAGACGATTTTATTTAGCTTAGGAAGGGTATACACGAATTAAAAGTCTTCCAAGTATCCCAATTCATTATCTTAACTAACACACTTCATTCCTTAGTTGTATAAAATCGTTTAAATATAGCTGAAATGTGAGAAAAAGACATCCCCGGTAGTGAAGGGGTTAATACGTTTTTTACGAGCTAATTAATATCGTCTAGTGGTATTATGTATTGATTGGATATAATTCTCCAGTAATGACACGGCTAAAAGGTGGGTGTTGGCTATGTTTTTGGTCTATGTGCATATTTATTAATTAATTGTTTAGCTTCCTCGCTAGACTTCCATACAAAAAAAAAAAAAAAAAACAGCCCCTAGACACCCCCCCCCCCCCCCTTCAAGGTAAATTTGTACAATTTTCTGAGGAAAAATTTCCCAAAGGCCGGTTCCTTTTAAATTTATAGGCTCGCTATCGCTCGCCAGGAAAAAATCGACACCTAAATGGTATTAAGTCTTAAAATTAACAAACGAAATGGGGCGAAATGTCTTTAAATCGCTAAAAGAATGGGGCGTACGTAATAGGGCTAAACATGAGAGTGAAGGGGGACCAGAAAAACGACCCATCTCCCCCTAAAGGACTATTTAGTATAATGTAGTTTATGTATTAATGTGCCGCTAAATACCGTACAACCTAAACACGATTGCGATTCACACTTACGCCGGTATCACACGAGCGCTTTTCCCCTCAACATTTATGCTCAACACTGGTCTGGCAGCTTATGAGGTCAACATTTACACTCTTTCGGTTACCTAAATTAATGTATCATTTGTCTAGTTTCCGATACCAGTGAAAAATATTCCAGAAATGTTGCCAGAAAAATGTTGATTATTGAATGTTGACTATTAAAGCTCTCGTGTGACACCGGTGTTATACCTTTACACTCCTTAACCCCTTCTGTACCGGCGACGTCTTCTTTACTTTATTCTGGCTACTATTGGACGATTGTATCCAGTTTAAACAGGTCCTCCAGAAATTAACAAGCTTCGAACTAGCTCATCACTTAACCATTATTACTATTATTAGCACAGATCCTTCTTAAACTGCACAACATCGTCTAAATATAGCTAGAGTAAACTTAAAAAAGACGTCACCGGTACAGAAAAGGGTTTATAAACTACAACTATACCTTATTCAAAGTAGGCAGGCCAAAACCATCCAACATTAACCTCGGTAACTCACAAACCACTAGAGTAATCGAGTCAATATTACTACGGTACCATTTGGGAAGGGTCAGCCAGGGGGATTAGGTGTGCAAATGTACAGCCCATTTGCTCTAGCTCTTTTAATAAATACACATAATGACAGCCAGACTAAAAGGAAGAAAGACCAGATGGTGCTGAAAGGGTTACGTGGACGGCAAGTAAATAAAGCTAATCATACAAACAAACACACAAACGAACCGACAAATGAAGCCAATGTTGCCAGTCAGCGCAAGAATAATAAATAATAATCGCCCACCGTTCAGAAATCATGTACGACTAAACACATTGGGAGGGGGAGGTAGGGAGGGGGGAGAGAGAGAGGGATGGGGGAGAGAAGGAATGATAGGAGGCGGAGGGGGTTGGTTGGAGAATGGGTGTGGACGTGGGAACAGCTCTCTCAGTGTATACCACCTCCCTTGCGGCGAGTGCGAGGCACCCGCCTTTCAACACAGTCCAACTTCTAATCTGTCCACCTCTCCAACCCAAGAATTGGCAAATTTACTGTTTTTTTTCTTCTATTCAACAAGTGAACTCTGGAACTCTCTCCCTCAATTAGTCTTTTCTTCATCCTATAACTTAAACTGCTTTAAACTTAGTGTGGCCAGGCATTTTGACTCAAACGTGCCTTGAATTTAGGTGTGTCACTCTTTTAACTTTGGGGGGAGACACTCGTTACAGGCAAGCTACCTTTTGTCTGCTGCATGATAATAGACAAAATAAATATATAAATAAATACAAATAAAGACCCAGGCATAACAGATACACCTGAGCCATAGGCCTACCTACACACTGTCCCAAACCACTTGAACAAAAAAATCATAAACAATAAATAAATAAACAAATACAAACTTAAATACAAATAACTAAATAAAACAAAATACAAATATACAACAAATTAATACAAATAAATAAATACAAATATAAAATATAATAAATACAAAACTCACTCCCCCTTCTGTTGATAATGCAGTAGTAGCTCATAATAAACTCACTCCCCCTTCTGTTGATAATGCAGTAGTAGCTCATAATAAACTCACTGCCCCTTCTGTTGATAATGCAGTAGTAGCTCATAATAAACTCACTCCCCCTTCTGTTGATAATGCAGTAGTAGCTCATAATAAACTCACTCCCCCTTCTGTTGATAATGCAGTAGTAGCTCATAATAAACTCACTCCCCCTTCTGTTGATAATGCAGTAGTAGCTCATAATAAACTCACTCCCCCTTCTGTTGATAATGCAGTAGTAGCTCATAATAAACTCACTTCCCCTTCTGTTGATAATGCAGTAGTAGCTCATAATAAACTCACTCCCCCTTCTGTTGATAATGCAGTAGTAGCTCATAATAAACTCACTCCCCCTTCTGTTGATAATGCAGTAGTAGCTCATAATAAACTCACTTCCCCTTCTGTTGATAATGCAGTAGTAGCTCATAATAAACTCACTCCCCCTTCTGTTGATAATGCAGTAGTAGCTCATAATAAACTCACTCCCCCTTCTGTTGATAATGCAGTAGTAGCTCATAATAAACTCACTCCCCCTTCTGTTGATAATGCAGTAGTAGCTCATAATAAACTCACTCCCCCTTCTGTTGATAATGCAGTAGTAGCTCATAATAAACTCACTCCCCCTTCTGTTGATAATGCAGTAGTAGCTCATAATAAACTCACTCCCCCTTCTGTTGATAATGCAGTAGTAGCTCATAATAAACTCACTCCCCCTTCTGTTGATAATGCAGTAGTAGCTCATAATAAACTCACTCCCCCTTCTGTTGATAATGCAGTAGTAGCTCATAATAAACTCACTCCCCCTTCTGTTGATAATGCAGTAGTAGCTCATAATAAACTCACTCCCCCTTCTGTTGATAATGCAGTAGTAGCTCATAATAAACTCACTCCCCCTTCTGTTGATAATGCAGTAGTAGCTCATAATAAACTCACTCCCCCTTCTGTTGATAATGCAGTAGTAGCTCATAATAAACTCACTCCCCCTTCTGTTGATAATGCAGTAGTAGCTCATAATAAACTCACTCCCCCTTCTGTTGATAAAGCAGTAGTAGCTCATAATAAACTCACTCCCCCTTCTGTTGATAATGCAGTAGTAGCTCATAATAAACTCACTCCCCCTTCTGTTGATAATGCAGTAGTAGCTCATAATAAACTCACTTCCCCTTCTGTTGATAATGCAGTAGTAGCTCATAATAAACTCACTCCCCCTTCTGTTGATAATGCAGTAGTAGCTCATAATAAACTCACTCCCCCTTCTGTTGACAGTAGTAGCTCTGTTGATAAGCAGTAGTAGCTCATAATAAACTCACTCCCCCTTCTGTGATAATGCAGTAGTAGTCATAATAAACTCACTCCCCCTTCTGTTGATATGCAGTAGTAGCTCATAATAAACTCACTCCCCCTTCTGTTGATAATGCAGTAGTAGCTCATAATAAACTCACTCCCCCTTCTGTTGATAATGCAGTAGTAGCTCATAATAAACTCACTCCCCCTTCTGTTGATAATGCAGTAGTAGCTCATAATAAACTCACTCCCCCTTCTGTTGATAATGCAGTAGTAGCTCATAATAAACTCACTCCCCCTTCTGTTGATAATGCAGTAGTAGCTCATAATAAACTCACTCCCCCTTCTGTTGATAATGCAGTAGTAGCTCATAATAAACTCACTCCCCCTTCTGTTGATAATGCAGTAGTAGCTCATAATAAACTCACTCCCCCTTCTGTTGATAATGCAGTAGTAGCTCATAATAAACTCACTTCCCCTTCTGTTGATAATGCAGTAGTAGCTCATAATAAACTCACTCCCCCTTCTGTTGATAATGCAGTAGTAGCTCATAATAAACTCACTCCCCCTTCTGTTGATAATGCAGTAGTAGCTCATAATAAACTCACTCCCCTTCTGTTGATAATGCAGTAGTAGCTCATAATAAACTCACTCCCCCTTCTGTTGATAATGCAGTAGTAGCTCATAATAAACTCACTTCCCCTTCTGTTGATGATGCAGTAGTAGCTCATAATAAACTCACTCCCCCTTCTGTTGATAATGCAGTAGTAGCTCATAATAAACTCACTCCCCCTTCTGTTGATAATGCAGTAGTAGCTCATAATAAACTCACTCCCCCTTCTGTTGATAATGCAGTAGTAGCTCATAATAAACTCACTCCCCCTTCTGTTGATAATGCAGTAGTAGCTCATAATAAACTCACTCCCCCTTCTGTTGATAATGCAGTAGTAGCTCATAATAAACTCACTCCCCCTTCTGTTGATAATGCAGTAGTAGCTCATAATAAACTCACTCCCCCTTCTGTTGATAATGCAGTAGTAGCTCATAATAAACTCACTCCCCCTTCTGTTGATAATGCAGTAGTAGCTCATAATAAACTCACTCCCCCTTCTGTTGATAATGCAGTAGTAGCTCATAATAAACTCACTCCCCCTTCTGTTGATAATGCAGTAGTAGCTCATAATAAACTCACTCCCCCTTCTGTTGATAATGCAGTAGTAGCTCATAATAAACTCACTCCCCCTTCTGTTGATAATGCAGTAGTAGCTCATAATCGGCACACACACACACACACACGGTCGCTGTCTCACATCATCATTCTCGGATAAAAAGCCATTTAATGTACGGCGGTAGGAGGAGGACATACCGGAGAGCCTGGCGGGGACCTTGATGATGGGGGAGGGGGGGGGGGGGGGGGGGGGGTTAGTGGTATAGGGCGGGGGAGGTGGGGGGAAGAAGTAGTGGAGATGATAGTGGGGAGGGTGTAGGGGAGGGAGGTGATGGGGGGAGAGAAGTAGTGGAGGAGGTGGTGGGAAGAAGTAGTGGGGGGGGGGAGAAGTAATGGAGGTGATAGTGGGGAGGATGGAGGGGAGGGAGGTGGTGGGGTAAGAAGTAGTGGAGGTCATAGTGGGGGAGGGAGGTCATAGTGGGGGAGAGGGGAGTGTGGTAGAAAATGGGGTGAAGGCAATGGTATATACAAATTAAGGGGGGAAGCTTGGTTATTCTGGCCCCCTTCTCCTTCATGTTTAGCCTCATTAGTTTTCAAATTCTAAGACGTTCAGCCAATAAATTTGGCGATTATAATACCTTTCACACCATTTCTTTGTCAGTATTAGGATCTTTCATGCCATATACAGTATACTGTAGGTGTCGATTTTTTCCGGGAAAACGATAGCAAGCCTGTAATTTTAGGAGGTACCGGCCTTCGGCCGCAACACTTTTCTAGCGAAAAATATACACATTTTTCTGGAACGGAGGTCTAGGGGGTGTTTATTTAAACGTGAGGAAAAGTGAGGAAACTACAAAATTAATAAAATCATTAAATATTGTCCAAAATATATCCTATCCCCTTAAACAATCTCACAGACTATAAAACACACAATCACACACACACACTGATACATACACACACACACACACACTGATACATACACACATATACACAGGCACTCACACACAATCATAGTCACAAACACACAAACGCCACATCATACACCGGCATAAAACAACCAAATTATTGGCGAGGTTAATCTTAAGAGGCACACACACACACACACACACACACATTATATATATATATATATATATATATATATATATATATAGGCCTATATATTTTGTATATATACTATATATCAAATAATGTATGTGATGGCTCTGTATATATCCAGGTACAATCGGCAAAATAAGTGATGTCTCGGCACCAAGAATGTTTTGATCAATAATTGGTATCAGATATATCTAAAACTTGATTTACTCTTTTCGAGTGAGATATATAAACATGATCCTGCACTTACCAACCATATTCAATAATTGACGGACATTAACACAGCACAGAGCGAGCCAAACGTGATGACAGCTGAGACATGACTTATTAGCGCCACTGTACATCAAATTATCATATCTATCTATGTAGCTATTCAGACGGCTAAGTCAATTAAAATAATATTTTAGGATTACGAACTAATAAAAAGTATAAGAGAAAAATAATGAAGCATGATGGAATGAACGAGATCCGGTTCATATAGTATCAGTATATAGATTAAAACAAGAATGAAGCATGATGGAATGAACGAGATCCGGTTCATATAGTATCAGTATATAGATTAAAACAAGAATGAAGCATGATGGAATGAACGAGATCCGGTTCATATAGTATCAGTATATAGATTAAAACAAGAATGAAGCATGATGGAATGAACGAGATCCGGTTCATCAGTATAGTATCCGGTTCATATAGTATCAGTATATAGATTAAAACAAGAATGAAGCATGATGGAATGAACGAGATCCGGTTCATATAGTATCAGTATATAGATTAAAACAAGAATGAAGCATGATGGAATGAACGAGATCCGGTTCATATAGTATCAGTATATAGATTAAAACAAGAATGAAGCATGATGGAATGAACGAGATCCGGTTCATATAGTATCAGTATATAGATTAAAACAAGAATGAAGCATGATGGAATGAACGAGATCCGGTTCATATAGTATCAGTATATAGATTAAAACAAGAATGAAGCATGATGGAATGAACGAGATCCGGTTCATATAGTATCAGTATATAGATTAAAACAAGAATGAAGCATGATGGAATGAACGAGATCCGGTTCATATAGTATCAGTATATAGATTAAAACAAGAATGAAGCATGATGGAATGAACGAGATCCGGTTCATATAGTATCAGTATATAGATTAAAACAAGAATGAAGCATGATGGAATGAACGAGATCCGGTTCATATAGTATCAGTATATAGATTAAAACAAGAATGAAGCATGATGGAATGAACGAGATCCGGTTCATATAGTATCAGTATATAGATTAAAACAAGAATGAAGCATGATGGAATGAACGAGATCCGGTTCATATAGTATCAGTATATAGATTAAAACAAGAATGAAGCATGATGGAATGAACGAGATCCGGTTCATATAGTATCAGTATATAGATTAAAACAAGAATGAAGCATGATGGAATGAACGAGATCCGGTTCATATAGTATCAGTATATAGATTAAAACAAGAATGAAGCATGATGGAATGAACGAGATCCGGTTCATATAGTATCAGTATATAGATTAAAACAAGAATGAAGCATGATGGAATGATGAACGAGATCCGGTTCATATAGTATCAGTATATAGATTAAAACAAGAATGAAGCATGATGGAATGAACGAGATCCGGTTCATATACAGTATATAGATTAAAACAAAATAATGAAGCATGATGGAATGAACGAGATCCGGTTCATATAGTATCAGTATATAGATTAAAACAAGAATGAAGCATGATGGAATGAACGAGATCCGGTTCATATACAGTATATAGATTAAAACAAAATAATGAAGCATGATGGAATGAACGAGATCCGGTTCATATACAGTATATAGATTAAAACAAAATAATGAAGCATGATGGAATGAACGAGATCCGGTTCATATACAGTATATAGATTAAAACAAAATAATGAAGCATGATGGAATGAACGAGATCCGGTTCATATACAGTATATAGATTAAAACAAAAAACCTAGATACACAATTAGGAGTTACAAGATAAGCTGGTCAACAACAAAAAACGAGATCCGGAATTAAAAAAAAACAAAAAAATACATAAAATTGAATTAAAACTTAACATGAAATGGGATAGAATAAACAAGATACGGATAACACATGATAACAAAAGTATATATACAAATATGTAAATGTTTATACAATTATATGAGATAGAACAAACGAAATCCGGGTAAAAAAAAATAGAAGAAAAAATACTTATATAAAAAATAGATAAGGTTTAAAAGATGAACTAGATTAAAATAAACAAGATCTGATACAAAAATAATAACAATTGATGGAATACAATAAACGAGATCCGGATAAAATAATAAAAAAAAAAAATAGAAATAATGAATAGGAGTTAAAAATAGGAATAAGCCAAGGCGGAGAAGAGAAGGATATTTTAAGTGGGGATTCCCGTGTGTGTGTGTGTGTGTGTGTGTGTGTGTGTGTGTGTGTGCGTGCTTGTTTATTGAAGCAAATTCTAATAATCCACGCTTAGCCTTCTATCGGGAACTTTACCGACGTATCCATTCATTTATAATGATCAACTATAAGTGTTATGCCAAGCGTGTAATATATATTGTTATAATTTGTTTAGTTCTTTTACACTTTCAAGATCCGATTACGCATTGTTTGTCTTGCTCATATTAGACGCCTTTATTCAAATTAAGAAGTGTGTATAGAAGTCAGAGGGTTAATTGAGATAATGTTTACCCATTTAATTCCCACAGATACTTCATAAATTGTATAAAATCATCTTTATTTATATTAGGAAATGTATGTAGAAGTCAGAGGGTTATTTGAGATAGTGTTTACCCTTTTCATTTCCACAGATCCTTACTATAATGTATAAAATCGTCTAATGATAGCCAGCATAAACTGTCAGGAGGCGTCATAATCTTCTAAGGGTTAACCCCTTCTGTACCGGCAACGTCTTTTTAATTCTATTCTAGCCATAAATAGAGGATTTTGTGCAGCTTAGGAAGGATCTGCAGTAGTTATAAAGGTTAATTGAGCCTGTAGCCTCTTAATTGCTACACGACACGTCCGTCCTCAGCTGGATAAAATCGTCTAATGATTGCCGGAACATAACGAAAAGGACGTCACCGGTACTGAATGGGTTAAGGGAACGTATTGGCATTTTCTCAACCCCCTTCTCCCTCATGTTTAACCCCATTAGTTTTGAGTTTTTAAGACGTCCGCATCATTTGCTTGGCGATTTGAAGACCATTTGCCTCATTTCTTTGTCAATATTTAGACTTTTCGTGTCGATTTTCTCCTGGCGAGCGAAAGTGAGCCTGCAATTCAGGAGAAATATGCTTTCGGCCGGGACATTTCTCTACCGAAAAATGTACAAATTTGTCTTGAAGGAGGTCTTGGGCATGTGTGTGTGTGTTTGTGTGAGTTTTTTTTTTTGGTTTTAGTTTGTGTTTAAGCTTGATGGAGGTCTACTCTGGCTAATCTGTTCGTTTGGAATATAATCAAATTTTGTACTTAGATATTCAACCTTTCTGTACCAGCGACGTTTGTTATATTTTATTCTAGTTATATTTATACGGGTTTTTGCAGATGTGGACGTAAAAATTATTAAGTGAGATAGTTCGAAGCCTGTTAATTGCTAGAGGCCCTTTATATACTGAGTAAAACCGTCTAATAATAGCCAGAATAAAGTAAAAAGGACGTCCTCTGTACCGAAGGGGTTAATGTTTATTAGGGCGAAATATAAGCTCCGTGTTGCTGGCTAATCTGTGCGTTTGGCATACAATAATTTGTCACTCCTTCCACAATCCACATTTAGATTGTCATTTGTATGTTATTTGTATATTTCATTATTTATTATTATTTAGGTTCCCTCCCTAGACCTCCATCAAGCTTGGAAAGATAACCCCAAGATCCCGCTTTCAAATCGAACTCTCTCCAATAACCCCCACCCCCAACTAGAAATAGCTCCAATCTCCCCCCCCCCCCCAACCTCAAACCCTCTCCAATCTCGGCCCCCCCCCCCCCCCCCCAGCTCGAACCCTCAACAATCTCACCCCACACCCCGATTTGATATTTTGTTTACCGCGATATGTTTTCACAGGATCGTTTTTCAAAGCTCCATTCCATTACCACACGCACACGCACACCTACACAAACACACACCACGCACACGCGCGCAAACACACACACACTTACATCTACACAAACACATCTACACACACACACACACATCTACAGACACACATGATCACTCTCTCTCTTTCTCTCTCTGTAACTAACTCACTTTCACACACACACACACGCTCCCTCTCATAAATACAGTATCCATATATTAATTGCTCTATATTACAGAGAAGAGAGAGAGAGAGAGAGAGAGAGAGAGAGAGAGAGAGAGAGAGAGAGAGAGAGAGAGAGAGAGAGAGAGAGAGAGATCACGTATTGCAGGTGGTTTCTTCCCAACCTCGAGTTTTTAATCTGGTTGTGATCGTGATAGTGGCTTGTTATTGTAGAGGATATTTATGTACCCTACCCACACTCACTCACTCACTCTCTCTCTCTCTCTCACTCATTCACTCACTCATTCACTCTCACTCTCTCTCTCTCTCTCTATCACTTAGAGGAAAATAACATAGGCTACTTAGAGATACTCAACACGGCTTTCGTAACAAACGTTCCTGCTTAACAAATCTCTTAGACTTCTTCCACGATATCCTCAACCTCTATGATGAGAGTAAAGCTGTAGATATTATATACCTTGATTTTCAAAAGGCCTTTGACAAAGTTTCCCACAAACGTTTACTGCTAAAACTGAAAGCCCATGGAATACAAGACGGTGTGTTGAAATGGATAGAAAATTGGCTCAGCGACAGAAAGCAAAGAGTAGTCATAAACGGTAAGGCATCTAAATGGACCAATGTAAATAGCGGGGTACCCCAGGGATCGGTACTAGGAACAATTATCTTTCTAATTTACATCAACGACATAGATGAGGGTCTCACCTGTACAATCTCAAAGTTTGCTGACGATACAAAAATTGCAAATAGCATACTCTCAAAAGAACAAGTTGACGATATGCAACACAATCTAGATAAGTTGTCATGTTGGGCCCAAATTTGGCAAATGAGTTTCAATGCAGATAAATGTAAAGTACTACATGTCGGATACCAAACTGAGAAAGCAAACTATTCGATGAATGGCACTCAGCTTAAGATTGTAGACAGAGAAACCGATCTGGGAGTAACAATATCGAGTAACCTAAAACCGAGTCAACAATGTTCAGAAGTTGTTAAGAAGGCAAACAAAATAATTGGCTTTATAGGCAGGTCATTTGATCATAAATCCAAAGAAGTTATCCTAACTCTTTACAATTCCTTAGTCCGCCCTCTTCTAGAATACTGCGTTCAGTCCTGGTGCCCTTATTACCAACAAGATATAGACAAGCTAGAACGAGCTCAACATAGAGATACCAAAATTATACCTAGCCTAAAGAACAAACCATACGAGGAGCGTCTTAGAGAATTAAATCTATTTCCTTTAACCCAGCGCAGATTAAGAGACGACCTTATTCAAGTGTTCAAAATCATCAAAGGCATCGACAATATGAACTGTAGTAAGTATTTCACTATCGACCAATCTAATTACACGCGGGGAAACGGTTGCAAAATTATTGGTAAATCTTTTAACTCACACGAATCTAAGAATTTCTTCTTCAATCAAGTTGTCAACTTGTGGAATGGGTTCCCCGAGACGGTATAGACTGCAGCATCGTTGATTCTTTTAAACTTCGCCTAAACAAATATCTTGCATCAAACCCGCGAATGACTGCGTTTGAAAATGAATAACTATATATTTTTTTCCCCTCAAATTCATCAAGGATTATTGCGTATTATATTACTAAGACGTTACTCTCTTTTTCCCAGATATACGAAATATCACTTATAACTGTGTTATGTGACTAACCCATAATTATGTCCCTTACTAACTTCCTAATCCTGGCACGGACATTAGTTCCAGGGCAGTAGTTCCCTTTCCAATGTTCCCTTACCCACTCTAAACCACTGTTTGGACACTTGATCCTCAGTGGTTTGGAGGACAAGCAGCCTAGAGGAGTCACTATGCCTGTTGTTGCTTGATTTCTTTTGTACTTCTTTGTATTCTCAAATGATCTAACAATCGATCTCTTTCAGGCACACACACATTATATATCTCTATCTAATCGTTGATCTGTTGCACACACACACACACACACACACACACACACACGCACACCCTCACTCTGGGCGTGCTTGTGTATGTGTGTGTGTCTGTGTGTAGGAATGATACTAGTATATATATTTATATTAGGGTGGCCATTATGCTATAGGCAAAATTTCAAAATTGCTCTTTTAACCGCTCTCAGGGTTCTCATCGAGTCAGTTTTGTCCAAAAATGATTCAGTAAAATGTTCGCGAAGATTGTTTAACCCGCTGAGTACCAGCTAAATATTTATAAATGTACCACCCAGGACCGGATGATTCTGATTTTTTTTTTCCAGAAACAATAGCGAATGGGTTAGGAATGAAGGAAAAACCACGGAAAACCGATCAAAAAGCTCAAAAAATGGTCCTACGGAGCCCCCTAAAACGGATTTTACAAGAGTAAAAAATTGAAGGCAATTTCCCCCAAAAAACATGTTTTTGCACGCTCACGCGCACGCGGTTGGAAATTGAGAGTTTTCAACCTTTGGCATTGGTGCGTGGGATACTTACACAGGTCCCATACAAATCTGAGCCCTCTAGGTGCCATAGGACCGGAGTAATTGGGACCGGAGTGACACTGACGCAGACGTCTGCGTCGCTGGGGTTTAGCGTTACATACATTGCCGACGCACTGTTTGCGTCGCTGGGGCTCAGTGGGTTAATATTTACTGGTAGTCCACGGCGTTTGAAGGCCACTCTTTGGGTGGCCTCTACGTATGGAAGTATACTTTGGCTCTGGTCATCCAGTTTCCCCCCACTCTAAAACAGTAAACTTAGTGGGTATTAGCTGCTCAAGGACAGGGGTATCACGGGCACCACTCCGTTCATTGTTGCCTGGTTTGTGCCAGGGTTTTCTTCCGGGTGTCCGGGTATAGCTTCCGGTGCTCGCTCACAACTTGGAGGAGAAACTGCAGCTGTTCTTCATCCTTCGTGAGGAGCCGGTTGTATGTTTTGACGAGAGAGACCCCTCGTTCAGCATGATCATTCACAACCTCCAAACCATTAACGAGATGGCAGGCCTCCTGACAATCACCGCGATTTGGCCACTCCTCAGGATCATAGTGGAGAAAATCCGTTGGAAGTCGCACCTTCTCGAAGAAACCCCGACTTCTTGGTGACACGAAGTCTTCGAGTTGGCATCTTTCAAGAATCCGAGATCGTGCTGACCTCACTTGGGAGGCTCTTCCTCATCGTCCATTTCTCCCGACATTGCCTTGACTATATCCTTCTTCGTTCGAACGGATACGGCATCATCAAAAAGGGCCAGGATTGTAGTTTCTTCTCCAAGGTACCAGAAGTGTCTTTTAATCTTCTCTGATGTAGCCTTGCTGATCTCTTGGTTAGGGAAGTCGACGAGAGCCTTGATGAGGTGCAAGTCCCTCCTAGGAGCTTGGACTGAAGAAGGAGAGGTGATCCATGCCTCGACGTAGAGAAGAGCTCCGAAGATGCAGAGATCCCTCAAAGCCTTCTCCTCACGGTTTGTCAGTCGGAATTGGTTCTTGAACATCCAAACCTTTAAAGCGTAAATGATCTTGCTCATCCATCGTGCATGGTGCATGGGACCAGGAGCTCGGAATCGAACTCCACGAGGAGGTATATGCCCGAGGAACAAGATCAGGAGCTCCAACAGCTCCCTGTAGTCGTCTCGAGGGTGGTATATTGTCAGTTGCTCCATCGCAAAGGCGACTGCTTCATCTCGATGAGTTGGAGTTATCGCCGCGTTCACCGCATCATCCGTAGTCCCAGATTGAAATGCTTCCTTGTCGATTAAATCCCACTGGCTTTGAAACCTCTTGAATAAGAGCGCTTCGGGCCCGGAAGTCCCTCCTCCCATCACAGCTCCGAAAGCAGCAGCCAAGATGACTTCCATGATATGGTGGCGGCAGGCCAAGTAAAGAAGATCCCTTCCGATCTTCTGTTCCAGAAGGACGCATGCGCTGGTCCGATGTCCCGTGTTTGCAGCGGCCGTGTCAAAAGACATGGCGACCACTTTCTCGGTCACTCCCCACTCCTCCAAAGCATGGAAAACAGCTTGAGCTTGCACTTCACCGGTCCCCGAAGGGAGTTTAGAGACGCCGAGGAGCTGGCTGACTCCTACTCCGGATATCAAGATAGGCAGACGATCCACATGCTCCTTGGTTGTCACGGCTTGAAGGAGTTTTCCATCCCAATGGACAGTCAAGGGGACATCCGCTTGGAAGTCCTTTTTGAGGTTTTCCGCGAAACGTCTCCTGGCTTGACGTCGAGACCGGGCAATAGTTGTGCGGTTGATGGCCAGGTCCGTAGTGTCATGGCCGAGGCTTTTTGCAGCTTCTGTCAGCACGATGGTGGCTTTTCGGTCGGAAAGCTGAGTACAATCCAGTGCAGCTGTGAGAGATGGTGAAACTATGTTTTTTGTAGCTCTTGGGTGGAGAGCAGGATTTTGCCTCCTGAGCACTGCTGCTGTCCTCTCCCTCAGCACTGCTGCTGTCCTCTCCTTCAGCACTGCTGCTTGAAGAAGCAAAGATGGCCGCTGAGGTGGATGCCTTCATTTCTTCACGGGCCTTCTCCCGATGCCTTTCCTCAGCCTCTTTCTTCTCCGCAGCTCTCCGTTCTTTGGAGGCCAGGGAATTGTCCGCGGACCCCATGAAGGCTCTACGGGCCCTCCCTCGCTGAACAAGGACAAAATCCTTGTCCTCTTGAAGGACAATGAGAGACAGGGCATCCGCGTGAGCGATATCAAAGAGGTCGTCCATTGAGTCCCGGAAAGCTTCCTCCTTCTTCACCTGCCCTGGTGTCCTTCGGTCCCTCAAGCGTTTTAGGTCTTTCCAGGTTTGGAATAGACCTTCCAGCTTTTTGATGATGTGTTGCTCCCCACTAACGGGGATCCTGGCCTTTCCGACCCATATGGGGGTCATGGCCACGGTCGGGCTTTCCCACAGACCTCTCAAAGAGTGTAAATTGTGTTGTTGGTGTAAGTGGTTGTGTGAAATGCAGTCTTCTATGATGTGTTTAATGGTATGGGGTGCTGTGTTACAGCCTGGGCAGGTGTCGACGACGGATTCATCCAGTCGCTTCTGATAGCTCAGAAGAGCTAGATGGTGTCCGCATCTCAGCCTGGCCAGGTGGACTCTGTCCTCGCGAGGAAGGGAGGATTCAGAAGGATGGATTTCGGGAGTTCATGCTTGCAGCTGCGTGTTGTCTATGAGTGCGTGAATGGAACGGCGAGTGATATGAGTATGGATGTGCTTCCGGATGTTGGTTTGGGGTGGTCCGGAGGGAGAGAAGACAGTATTTGTGTGTGATAGCGTGTGCTGGGTGTTGTTTTGATATTTCTTGGTGTCTGTGGGTGTGTTGCCATGTAGTGTAGTGGGTGGTATTGATTCGTGGAGGCTGCTGCCAGGAAATGAGTGCCTCTCATGTCTAGATGATCTTTGACTTTGAGGACTTTGGTTTCTTGATGTAGGTGATCTGTGGGTGTAGTAGCTGTGCATCCTGTGATGATTTTCAGGGCTTTATTTTGAATAGTCTGTAAGGTCTTATGATGTGTTTCAGCTAGGATAGAAGCCCAGGCCGGGCTTGCGTATTCCATAACTGATCTTATGTATTGTTTGTAGACTGTGGTGGTGGTTTCTTTGTTGTGTCCAAATTTGTTGTGGGCAAGTGATCTGAGGGCGTTAAGTCTGGGTGTCAGTTTCTTTTTCGTGTTTGTGGTGTGCTGTTTGAATGTCATTTGGGTGTCGTATGTTACTCCTAGGATTTTGGGTGTGTGTGTGTGTGTTAGGGGTGTGTTGTTTATGTTGAGTCCCGGGACGTAATCGTGATCTCCTGTCCAGCTTGTGAGGAGGGTTGCAGTGGATTTAGCTGGGGCTAAATTGAGTCTGTTTGTAGTGCACCATTCATGTAATGTGTCTAGATAGTCTTGAAGGAGTCTTGTTGCTGTGTCTGGGTTTAGGTGCGTGCCAGGTAAGTTCCGCCAACCAGCACAAAAACAGCCAAACAGACTTTGCTGGACTACCAATAAATATGCTCCAATCGTCACGAAATTTGATCACAATATGTCTCATTAGGAATGGAACAAAGCCAGGGGGTGAGAGGTTAGGATTTCTTACTTTTGAATATAAGGGCCACCCTAATATATATATATATATATATATATATATATATATATATATATATATATATATATATATATATATATATACACGGTGACCTGAACTACCTTTCAAATTAATCCTAAACGTTAAGCTGTACCGGCGATATCATTTACAGTTTACACAACATTTATTTGACTAAATAATAATGTATTGTTGCAATCAAGTAGATCTTTCTTGAATTAGTTAAAACATAGTATATTATATAGTTGAACACAATAAACAGTCACTTTAATAGTACAATTAATTAATATCTTTTATCTTACATAATATATCAGAGAGGCACTTAGCATCTATAGCCTAGTCTATGGTTTTCCAGCTGGCGGTAAATTGCCAAATCTTCATCTTAATTACTTGGCTATAAGGTGATGAAGAGACAAAGTAGTTACATATATATATATATATATATATATATATATATATATGTTGGTAAAGCCAGGTAATAAATTTTCTTTAATACATACGAGGTTCAAAGAAATGGCAATTTCTGCGTTGGAAATTTTATTATTCAAAGTTTCCAGGTCTCTGATGAGTTTTCGCTGGGTGGCAGGAAGTAGATGAAGGAGATGAGCAAAATTCATGGTGGTACAGGGTTACATTAAAGTACATGAAGATACAGGATATACGACGCGTTTCACTGGACAACCAGCATTATCAAGTAAGGAAGGAATGATATAAAAGTTAAACAGGAAGGGTATATATAGAGGGTGGAGGATCAGAGGAGGCGAAAATCAGGGGGCAAAAGTCTGCTATTGGTGGAGGGGTATTCTAGGAGAGAGAAAGGGAGAACCGCTTCACGCATGCGCACTGGATGCGGGATGGTGGTCGGTTGGTGGGGTCGAAGCTGATTGGCTGCGTGTCGAGGGGCGTGGCCTAAGTTGTGTGGCGGCTGCGGAAGATGAAGCTGAAGGAGGTAGCGCGGGGGGCTGCGTCAAGGGCACCGGGGGGTGAGGGGGGTGTTAGGTCCTGTAGGAAAGTGCCTTTTGGCAGAAGGAAGGATCTGAAGGTCCAGAGTTTGGTTGTTGATGTTGGGATGTAAGGCTTGGATATATAAAGCTTCGAGTATAGGTAATCTCCTTGGGTCACTTTCTTTATCGAGTATGGTGGTGTGTTTCTCTAACTCGTTGCGTGTAAGGTGAGGGTGGTTAGGGGTGAGATAGTGGTCTTTGATGGCTCCAGCCTGAAGGTGAAGAGTTAACCGACGTGAAAGACGAGTCTGCGTCATACCAATATAGGAATGAGGTCCACAGTCCTCATAATTACAGGTATGTTGGTAAATGACGTGATCGTCGGTCATCGGGCTCTTTATCTTGGTGGAGGCTGGTTTGTTGCGGAGAACGAGGTTGGAGGTCTTGGGGGATTTGTAATAAATTATTAATTTGATTTTGTTTTCCGGGTTGGTTGGGTGGACATGCTTGGAGATTATTTCTTTTAAGACGGCCTCGTCATTTTTGTGTTCAGAGGACATGTAATTGCGGTAGAAGATCTTAATTTCATTGGGGGGGTCAATGTTGGGAGGGCTTTGGGTGTACCATTTTTCAAGATGGTGGTTGATGGTGCTGGAGATGTCGGAGTTGGAGTATCCGTTATTTACTAAAACTTGGGATAGTCTTTCTAGTTCCTGGTGGGTGTCGGCCCAGGTAGAGCAGTGCGTGAGGGCTCTCCTAACATAGGCGGAGATGGAGGATAGAAGATAACGGCGGGGGCATTCACTATCGCCGTTGAGGCATTGTCCTGTGTTAGTTGGTGTAATGTAGACGGTGGTTTTGAACCCATGGTCGTTCAGAGCTACGAGGATGTCGAGGAAGGGGAGTTGTCCATTGTTAGATTTTCAAAGGTGAAGTTAAGTCCGGAGGAGGTCATGAAGCGACGCTGGAGTTCCTGTAGTTCGTGGAGGTCCTTGATTTGCACGAATATGTCATCCACGTATCTACAGTAGACGGCGGGTCGTTGGGCAGCTAGGAGCTCTTTCTCGATGGTACCCATGAAAAAGTTCGCAAAAAGAACTCCTAGGGGCTGCCCATCGCCACACCGTCTATCTGCTTGTACATGTTGCCCCGGGGGCAAAGGAAGGGGGCCTCCTTGGTACATAGCTCCAGTAGTGTTTTCAGGGCCTTCTCCGGGATGTCCAGTGTTGGTGTATCAGGGCAATGATAAATTCGACGTACGAAGAACGATAGGCAGCTTTAAGATAAAATTAGATAGGCATATGGACGAGATGGGTTGGGTGTGAGGGGGATCTGCCGGGTGTGGGCCAATCGGCGCTCAGCAGACCCCCGTAATCTTGTGTTTATCTCTGACCGTTTTGGTGGGGTCAGTACTCAAGGTATTAGTGAGTTGGGCCTATAATTGGGGTTGGTTGTGACAAGGATCTGCCTTGTGTGGGCCGATCGGCTTTTTGTAGACTCCCATTTTCTTATGTTCTTATGTGCTTATGTTCTCTGTAACTCAAAAACAACTAAAGTAATCAAGCTAATATTTCTATCATTTGGGAAGAGTCAGATGTGGAAATTTACAGCCAATTTGTTCACACCCTCTTTGAGTTATAGAGGATAGAGGTCATGATTTATTGCCTACTTACAGCGAATAGACTATAGCAGGCTTGCCAACTTATATGCATAGAATACCACCCTCCTGTTATTTCTATAATCTATTTATCAATTTCACTCCAACACCAAACATCTCCCAAAGAAATTGATGAAAGCAAGCATGTGGTCCACCGGGATTCGAACCTGGTTTACCACATACAGATTTTAAACACTCTAACCATTACACCATCAAAGTAGTTATATGTAAATTATATTTTGTGTCATTATAATAATAATAAGAATAGTTCTTAAAGCTAGCGCATGCTAAGCCAGCTAAGGATAGCCCAATAAGGCCGATTAGTCGTATTTCCATTGGGGTCCTGTACTACTACCCCATCCCACAATGCTCAAAATAAATATATCCCTAAAAGAAGATTTAGATCGACGCAGAACCAACCAAAATGGATGACTAATAAGCTAATAGATCTTATAGGAAAAAAGAAAGGAATATATCGAAAAATAAAGAAAGGTGAAAATCATTTACATATATACTATCAGACTCTATCAAGACAGGTCAAAAAGGAAATCAGGAAAGCAAAAAGAAATTATGAAATAAGGATAGCCAGCGACTCAAAAAATAACCCTAAAGCTTTTTACCAACTATATAAATCTAAAGTTAGAGATGTAATAGGCCCCCTAAAAACTTCAATAGGAGAAATAACAGAAAATGATTTAAAAATGTGCAGTACATTAAATAGTCAGTTTCTTTCCGTTTTCACTAATGAAAATTTGGCACAGATTCCAGAAGTCAATATGGTATATAGTGATAGTATAGAAAATATGTTAAGTACAGTTAGTATAAGTAGAAATGATGTGCTTAAGGAAATTGACAGACTGAAACCTCAAAAATCGCCTGGTCCTGACGAGGTATATGCTAGAGTATTAAAAGAATGCAGAGATGAGTTAAGTAGTCCATTAGCATTTATATTTAACAAGTCATTAGAAACAGGTTTAGTTCCAGAAGCTTGGAAGCTTGCAAATGTAGTTCCGATCTTCAAAAAAGGTGATAAATCGATAGCATCCAATTACCGTCCCATTAGTCTCACATCAATCATAGGAAAGTTGCTAGAGTCTATTATTGCTAGGAAAATTAGAAGCCACTTAGTAAAATTTAACTTAATAAATTCTTCTCAGCATGGATTCACTCAGGGACGTTCTTGCCATACTAATTTGCTTAGCTTTTTCTCAGAGGTATATGAAGCAGTAGATAGTGACAAGTCATATGATATTATATATTTAGATTTCAGTAAAGCTTTCGACAGAGTCCCTCATGAGAGATTGATGAGAAAGGTTGAGGCACATGGAATAGGAGGGTCATTGTTGGGATGGATTAGGTCATGGCTAATTGGTAGGAAACAGAGAGTCAGCATAAATGGTACACTCGGCGACCACAAAAACGGACCCCCGTATTTTAGTGGAAAGAAAACGGAACGGCTCTTTGTACACGACAGCTCACAGGGTAACAAACGCACGAACACACTCACCCTGTGAAGCAGTCAGAGATTTGATTCACTGTGTCATATGAAAACAAAACATCTTCACAGCGCATATTGATTTCATCCAGTGGTTGCGTGTTTGTGTGTTCTTGACTTCTTTTGTATGCTTATACGAAAAATTCTGCATTATCCACATACGCTATTACTAGCTTTGAAAGAGTAAAACTTAACAACATAAATACATAGCTATGCACAGCGCATACATAACGGATTCCATATATTAATGAAATGTCATAAAATAAGGTAAATTACTTGTGTATTCATTGACACACTTATTGCATAAAGTATATAAGCCTCTGCAACCAGGCTCTACCAATTTTGTAATTTACTAGACCGATATAGTTTAAGCCGAGAAGCTTATTAAGTATTGCATTAAAATGTCTCTGTAAACTTGGCTGTAATCAATACTTAGATTATGAATGTAATAGAAGTGATGCTAGTGGTAAATATGACAGTGGTTATGATAATGGCTGTGATAGTTGTAGTAATTAATGATAGTTGGAACAATGATAGTGTTAATGATGGTAATGGGAAACCTTATAGTGATTATAGAGACAGTGATAATGTTGATAGTGGTTGTAACAATAACGGTAGCTGATGATAGTGTTTGTGATGATAAAGTGATGATAGAGATAGTGGTGACAGTGGTAGTAAGCGTGATGGTCATGGGAGGGGTAATAGTGTTAGTGATGACTTTTGCAAGTCGTGAGAGTGTTAGTAAGGATATTGAGACACCCTACTCAGTGTGATGATAGTGTTTGTGATGAGGATGAAACAATAATGATGATAATGAAAGTGATTTTAGTGTTAGTGATTATAGTGTTAGTGATGACAGGATTAATGACGATACTGCTATTTGCGAATATAGTAGTGATGGTAGAGGGAGTGATGATAATGATAGTGATAACAGTGGGTAATGATAGTGATGGCTGTGGTAATGGTATAGTCTGAGTAATGATAGTGTGCGATGATAGTCATAACGATTATCGAGGTAATGACGATAGAGGAAGCGATGATAGTGGATATCATGATAGTTGTATTAATATAGGTAGTAGTATTGATAGGAATAATTATGACAGTTGTAGCAATATGATAATGGTATTAAGATTATGGTAGTGATTATTGTGGAAGAAAAACTGTCGTATACATTATTACTGCTCATTTTTATTATGGAGAATATATAGAAATAAGTAATGTCAGTAACAAGGTCAGCGAGCATACCCCCGGTAAAGATTTATTTTGTATATAATGAGTATAATTACTATGTAAATAAATATATTTTACATACACGCATTTTAAACTTATATTGATAGTGTCATATTTACATACCCATAAATCATAAATGACAATAATAATATTTAAAAGAAAAATTGAATCATAATAATACTTAACATTAAGTAAATTTTACTACACATACTATTAATAATGTGTCCAACCCCCATCCGCTTCAATAACCTCTCTTAGTCTGGTTGGCATGGAGTCCACCAACTTACTACATAATTATCTCGGGCCTATTTTTAATGCCCTCCCACACAGCTCTTGCCTTCCGCCTCACTGCCTCCTTTCTTTTTTCTTCCACGCCCCATTCCTGAACCATGTAAGCCCAGAGATTCTCTATTGGATTGCAGTCGGCTCCCTTAGGTGGCCAATCCAATAGAACAATCTCTGGGTGAGCCTCAAACCAATGCCTTACCACTAGGCTCGTATGTATGGAGCTACGGTCTTGCACCATATATAGGCTGGGGTTCAGGAATGGCATATGCACGGACAGACGGGATAAAGGAGGTTTCTAATATGTTTATATATTGTTGGCCGTCCAGCTGTCCCTCTATGTCGACCAACTCGCCGACACCTCCCCACCACATCCATCCGTGCATAGAGGTCATCACTCGTCCACTGTGGCCTGTTTCATGGATGTTTTCTGCGTTGGTAGCGTGTGTTGAGCACTCGCCAACACTGACGGCCATATGCAGCGACAGATGAGAAACACTTTTCATCAGTAAATATAACCGACTTCCAAAATTCGTCGCCACGATCAATGTTCGCCTCGGCAAACCTTTTTCTCTCCTCTCTGTGTGCGTCAGTCAAGGTGTCCTTTCGGGTAGGGATGAAGCATCGTAACCCTCTTTCTTTCAGCCTCCTCCTTGTTGTCACTGGATGGCACTGTATTCCTGTTGTTCATGTGATGGCGACTGCGTTTGAGAGAGGGGCAGTCCTCTGCTTCCTGGAGGATTTGTTGGTCGTCCTCCCGGGTAGTGACTCTTGGTCCTCCTGGCCGTGGTCTGGTGAGGATGTGTCCTTCCTCTTCATGGCGCCTCACCCAACGCTTTACTGTGTTTTTGGATATGCCGAGAAGGCGACTAATTTCTTTAATCCCCTTCCCAGCCTCGTAGTAAGCCACTATCCGGGTTCGCCGCTCAATTACCTCTGGACGATTCGCCCTGGTTCGTGGTGGTCTCACAGTACGTCGTGGTTGAGCCTCCATTACTGTATTCAAAGAAAAAACATATTTAGTGTAAGATATTCAACAACTGAATGTAAATAATAAGAAAAATTAGATTGTAGATTATACTAGGATTTAGCATTGTGTAAGAATATTGTTGCATTACCAAAAAACATGAATTACACCATTGTGAAGATCTTCCTATAATAATAACCATCAATGTATCATTAAAACAGACAGTAGTGGACACTGGTCGAGAAGCGAGGGGGGACAGCCGCCCATTAGCACAGTCATTGACACCCCCCTTCCCCCTGGGTAGTAGTCAGATGATATAAAAGGGAACCAAGTGCTTTTATATATTACCATTTAGGCTTCCCTTCTTTACAAAAATTACGTATGACAAAAGTTACATGCAGCCGCGTCTAATATGACCTGATCCAACACAAACACAGTAGTGAAATGCACATAATTGGACTACCTTAAATCGTACTGTATTAAAATAACATCACGATAACATTGAATGTGGTTCCTTATCACATATTTCTTATCAACCCACAACCACCACCTCCACCCCTCCCATGGGACCTGCCATCACAAAAACACACTCTCTCGAAAACACACACTCTCTCCAACACACACTCCCTCTCAAACACACACACACACTCATTCTCTCTCTCTCTCTCTCTCTTAATTTGTTGTGTTATAATAGTTAGGCCAATTAATAACATTAAGGATTTTAAATAAATTTGACTGTAATCAATCTGAATGTAAATACCATAAACAGGTGTTCAAACAACACGTATGACCCTTCCCATTATCTTTCCACCCTTGTCCGAACACAATGTTCATAGTGTTTGTATTCCCCCTGACCACAGCGTAATTTAATAGGAGTAAACGTTTATAAATTTGCTTAACTATTATAACACCGTAAATTATGGCGGGGTGTCGAAAGCATTATACTAGACATTCATTATTATCTGACTAAAAGCTTAACTAAAAACCAGGCCGCAAAGTTCATTAAATCATCAGTATATTCTCTTACATTAATTTAATCAAATATATTTTTTATTTTTATTTTTTTATATTGATATGGAAAGCAAACAAGCATTAACTCATTAGAAACCTTTCTGCCCCATATAGTTACGGCCCTGCGTATATATAGTAAATAACGTAAGTCATTACATATCTCTAATCACGGCGAATGGTTGTTTGCAATAGTGAAAATTAATATTGAAATTGAATGTAATTAACATGAAGATAGTGGAAATAAAGATACTGCAGATGGATATATTGAAATTTAACAGGACTGAATACTGACATAATATTTGTAACCGAGGAGTAGTTGTGTTAAATGAAAGGAGATGAAGGGATGGACACGAGGAAGAAAGGTCAGGAAGGGAAGAGACGAGTGGAGTTGGAGATTAGGAAGAAGCGAGGAAGAAAGAGATGGGAAGGGAACATTGGAAGGAGATGAGGATGAAAAGAGAAAACAAGGTGAGGGAGACAAAAACAAAGGAAGATAATAAGAGAGCCTGGAGAGGGGACAAGGACGAACAGAGGAAAGGAGACGAGGAACGACAGACAAAACGAAAGAGAGGGATATAACAAAAACAAACAAAACAATACATTATTTTAAGCACATCCTGTAGATAGGAAGAAGCGAGTTATAGGGAAGGGAGATATGGCTGTGCTAAAGTATGCAAATATAAGTTTACAAGTAAAATGCCTTAACTAAAATGTTGGTGGCCTTGGTATAAAAGTAACACGTATTAGATTTGACTAGGTGATATTTCTCACTATGTAAAATACATATTTGGAATATAAAGTAAGTAAACTACTTGCATATAAAGGATTATACCTCTACATTATACACGTTTCTGTGTAACTTCATAATACTTACAGAACCCGTTGTAACTATGCACCAGTCACAGGCATGATGTGATGCTAGGAGAGAAGGCAGTAGGCAGTAGTAGAGGCGAAATATTCTGAAAGTGTAAAATATATCAATAACGATATAAAGTAAGTTAGCGGTTTAAGTTGTTATTTCAAACATATTTCAACACACTCATAATATAATAATAACACAAAAAGATATAAGCATGATGCTACCTTTTGAGGATCTGTATGAAATCAAACGATGCAGGATTTGGCGAAGGTTTGAAGATTCATTTGCAGTTCCATATTTAGCTCCACCGTGCAGGATTTCTCCCTCCAGTTAGGTTGTTGTAATGGTATTTTGAATGTGGTATCTAACATAATTAGAAATATAGACACAATTTTATCATCACTTACAATCCACACTTTAAATGGTTACCAAACAGTAGACCAATAAAAGCAGATCACGAAAAAAGAGCAAAGCTTCGAATCACTCACAGTCTGTGTGCGTTCGTCCGTCTGTTAAACCTCCGTGATAGTTTGTGTGAGTCGCCATCCAGAAAGGACCCAGTCTTAAAACCGGGGCCGGTAAGGGGGGGTCCGTTTTTGTGGTCGCCGAGTGTACCAAGTCAGAGTGGGGAGCAGTCAAAAGTGGTGTCCCCCAGGGATCGGTATTAGGTCCCCTGTTGTTTCTTATATACATAAATGACCTAGATTTAGGTATAACTAGTAGGATAAGTAAATTCGCAGATGATACTAAAATGGGGAGATCAATTGATTCAGATAGCGATATAGAGTGCCTCCAAAGGGATCTAGATACCTTACATGAATGGTCAGTAAATTGGCAGATGAAGTTTAACATTGACAAATGCAAGGTATTAAAGATAGGGAAGATGCAAACAAATGTTAAATATAAACTAGCTAATTTAGAATTAGAAAATTCAGACTGCGAGAAAGATCTAGGTGTGTTTGTTAGCAATGATTTGAAGCCTAGAAAACAGTGTATAAGCGTTCGTAATAAGGCAAACAGGATTCTCGGGTTCATCTCTAGGAGTGTGAGTAACAGAACTGCTGATGTTATCTTAAAACTTTACTTGTCATTAGTGAGACCCCATATGGATTATGCTGTCCAATTTTGGTGTCCTTATTACAGAATGGACATAGATTCATTGGAGAGAATTCAGCGTAGAATGACAAAAATAATCCATAATATTAGAAATTTTCCGTATGAAGAAAGGTTGAAGAAATTAGGTTTACATTCGTTAGAGAGACGCAGAGTTAGAGGGGATATGATAGAGGTGTTCAAGTGGGTTAGTGGGATTAACAAAGGGGACATGACAAATGTACTAAAGCTCAGTGATAGCGAAAGAACTCGTACCAATGGTTTCAAATTAGATAAATTTTCGTTTCAGAAAAGATATAGGCAAATATTGGTTTGGTAACAGAGTTGTAGATGGGTGGAATAGGCTACCAATTGATATAGTGGGATCAAGAACGATAGGGAGCTTTAAGAAAAAATTGGATAAGCATATGGACGAGAAGGGTTGGGTGTGAAGGGGGATCAGCCGGGTTGGGCCAATCAGCGCTCTGCAGACCCCCGTAATCCTGCGTTAATCTCTAACCGGTTTGGTAAGATGATCCTCAGGGTATTAGAGTGTTGAGCCTATAATTGGGCTTTGTAATTGGGGTTGTGTGGGACAGGGATCTGCCTTGCTTAGGCCAATCGGCTTTCTGCAGACTCCCATTTTCTTATGTTCTTATGTTCTTATCCCCTTGCTCATGAAGGATGGTAACGACTCTGTGCTTGTGAAAAATCTTTAATGCGCCGAACGTGGACGCGATCCCGGGCCTTCTGGGTGGAAGTCCGAGACACTAGTCACTACACCAAGCGAGCCGGATATTACCAATGAATATTTTCATTGCCTAAGCAAGCATAGGTTATTATCTTTAACCCATTCAGTACCGGTGACATTATTTTCATTATATCCTGGCAACTAGTAGATGATTGTATTCAGCTTAGAAGGATGTCTACCTGTTAAAATACTAGACTATCTCAATCTTTAGCTACTATAGGCCTATATCCTTTCAAAGTTTCATAAAATCGTCTAAATGCAGCTGAAATAAAAACAAAAAGACGTCGCCGATACTGTAAGGGTTAATAGTTAATATATCAAGTAACACCATAATAAACCGAGTAATATACCGAGAATGTGAGAAAATGTCAAAAATAATGACCCGATCCCTACCTACCACGTGTCCAAGGAATTGGCAAGCCTGTGAGTTCATCTTCTACCATAAACTTTTCTCCAAAAATTACATCAACGCCAAAATAGCATACATAATCACACTTAAACCATTGTATGGTTTGTATTCCTCCACGCAGAATAATAAAGAGAAATAGGCTGAAAAATAACCGTAAATTATACGATAACGCAAGTCCTACCACGCGTCCGGAGGTTGGTATGCCTGCCCTACCACACGTTCCAGAGGTTGGTATGCCTGCCCAACCAAGCGTTCCAGAGGTTGGTATGCCTGCCCTACCATGCATCCGGAGGTTGGTATGCCTGCCCTACCACGAGTTCCAGAGGTTGGTATGCCTGCCCTACCACGCGTTCCAGAGGTCGGTATGCCTGCCCTACCACGCGTTCCAGAGATTGGTATGCCTGCCCTACCACGCGTTCCAGAGGTTGGTATGCCTTCCCTACCACGCGTTCCAGAGATTGGTATGCCTGCCGGTAAAAGATTATCACCAACCATTTAAGAGTTTTCAGGTAATTTGTTGTTTTTTATTTTTTATTTTATATACAGTGTTGTTTAATACCGAGGACCGTCGCATTTTAGTATTTTCAACATTAGCCTAACCTAACCTAACTAAACCTAACCTAACCGAAAACTAACCTGTCACACGTTCCCTGTTTATGGGTGCGCGATGGTCTAAACGCAGCTCACGTTCCCTGTTTATGGGTTCGCGACGGTCTAAACCCAGCTCACGTTCCCTGTGTTATGGGTGAATAATCCAACAGTTTCTCGTAATTCACTTATTGTGATTTTGCGACGGTAATTACATGTACACCAACAAATTATCGTTCATGAAAGTGATAAAACACTGATAATCATCGATGGGGCCTGTAACTGGTTGGTCATAAACTAATACCTGCCTGCCCTACCACACGTTCCAGAGGTTGGCATGCCTGCCCTACCACGCGTCCGGAGGTTGGTATGCCTGCCCTACCACGGGTTCCAGAGTTTGGTATGCGTGCCCTACCACGTGTTCCAAAGGTTGGTATGCCTGCCCTACCACGCGTTCCAGAGGTTGGTATGCCTGCCCTACCACACGTTCCAGAGGTTGGCATGCCTGCCCTACCACGCGTCCGGAGGTTGGTATGCCTGCCCTACCACGGGTTCCAGAGTTTGGTATGCGTGCCCTACCACGTGTTCCAAAGGTTGGTATGCCTGCCCTACACGCGTTCCAGAGGTTGGTATGCCTGCCCTACCATGCGTTCCAGAGGTTGGTATGTGTGCCCTACCACGTGTTCCAAAGGTTGGTATGCCTGCCCTACCACGCGTTCCAGAGGTTGGTATGCCTGCCCTACCACTTGTCCGGAGGTTTGTATGCCTGCCCTACCACTTGTCCTGAGGTTTGTATGCCTGCCCTACCACAGGTTCCAAAGATTGGTATGCCTGCCCTACCACGTGTTCCAGAGGTTGGTATGCCAGCCCTACCACGCTTTCCAGAGGTTGGTATCATATGCCTGCGAGTCCATTTCTGTCTTGATAGCGTAATGCATAAATGCGCGGAATTTCTGTGTGAGTATCCTAGGTTCGAGTCCTTGGAGTGCCACATGTATTTGTTGATTTTATTAATTGAGTTTAGAAGTAAAGTTGTTGGGGGAAAAAAAAAAAAAAAAAAAACCCAGCAAGATCAGCCTTACGCCTAATAATATCTCACCTGTCCCACTACCGTACTAAAGAACGAAGTTGCATAGGCTAGATATTTTAAATATTACATGGTTAGAATATAGGTACATGAAATAATACAGTAAATAATGACAGCAGCCATACCCAGCGTTCATGTTGGAAAGCCTGCATAGTTATCTCCAGGCAATCTAATAAATTACACATACCATCTTTCCACTAACCACAACAGCATAAATAACCACCTCTAATACACAAAATAGTCATACAAATAGACACAGGGAATAATAAACCTAATAATAACCAAGGTATGGTTGAGTAATTAGCATAACAACGGTAGAAATATGATCAACCGTACCTCATTTTTCTTGGCCTACACCTGCTAGCCTCTCCCAACACCTCTCCCTCCCCTAATTCATCTGAAATACGAAGTGTTCACGATCGCTAAGGACGTCTGGGGCATCCTGGGCGCTTTGACACACAGCAGAGTACACTTGGCGAACAGAAATATCCCGGGGAGATAAATAATGCGGGAAATACGGAGTGTAAACACATCGGCTGCACAGACACGTCGCCACTGTCAAAACACACTTACGTTTTCTATGATTCCGGGTTGCATCGTGGCTTTTTTGTCTATCGGTTATCTCATGTAATTAGCGTTTTTTTAGAATTCACATAGATATCCAACAAGGTTTTGATAAATTATGAAAGTTTATAGTGAGAATGTTGTGTACTGATTTGTTTAAGATAATTCAGGGACAATTTTTCACTTACGTAAGCAGGATACAACCAGCATCCCATTCTCCTTCGCCTCTTTTATTCGTCTTTCCATTAAACATATATAACTGATATACTACGACCTCTAGTAAAGTGGAATAGGCTCCTGCTTTATCGGTTCAGATGCGTGTTTATAGAAAATATATCTCGAAAGCCTATCAAACTTGCCAGCGACATTCGGCAAAAACATTGATCCCTCAGTTGCCAGGGGTCGCAAGAAACAATTAAATGTTCTCTTCACATACGTGCATAGAGGTACAGTATTAATTATCTTGTTTTTAACATATTTGATAAACTAGTCCGATTTCTTGCATTTATGTACAGCAGCCCAACTAAATTTTGTGACAAAATATTAGGTACGTGGCACCTGTCTAGTTTGCACTCCCGTCCCAAGCCGCCCGTGCCGTCCTGTCTAGCAGGGGCCGTGGCGTCTAGGCAGGCGCCACCGCCACGTGGCCTGCACTACCACAGCTACAGTAGGGCACACAGACACAGTACTCGCACAGCGGCACATGTTGGGCCCTACATATGACAATATTGCTAATCATTATTTGTTTGTATCATATTAAAAGTCTGTCTCTGTCTCTGTCTCTCTCTCTCTCTCTCTCTCTCTCTCTCTCTCCGTTAAATACAAATATATTTACGCGCGACAAACTACTTTATAGATCCATTTCTATACATAACTTAAAATGAATACAATGAGTTGCATAGATTGTATTATATAATCTAGTTTACACTTGTTAGTGATTGTTCTAATCACTATACTTGGTGTTGGTGTAGAAAGTATTCGAGAAACGGGTACGCAATCTCTACATCTATTTCCTGATCTACTTATATTTATATATATATATATATATATATTTATATATATATATATATATATATATATATATATATATATATATACATATATATATATACTGTATATATATATATATTATATATATATATATATATATATATATATATATATATATATATATATATATTATATATATATATATATATTTTTTTTTTTTTTTTTTTTTTTTTTTTAAGTTATAAGATGTTATGCGGTCAGGATTAGCGCCAAGTTCGCTGGCACCGGGTATATATTGTATGAGTTATCCGAAACGTGTATATGTATTCGATGTTACTAAAAACAAAATGTAATTTTATACAGCTAAATTTTTTTTTTTTTTTTTTTTTTTTTTTCTATGTGATTGAGGGAGGCAAAAGGCATAACTGCCTATAGCGAGTGCCTCCCCCATAGTTGAAAGAGTGACAGGGCCAAAATCAAGGGACGTTCGAGCCAAAATGCCTGGACACACGGAGTTTGAAGCAATTTAAGTCATAGGAAGAGGGAAAGACTGATTCTGGGAGAGAGTTCCAGAGCTCAGCTGTTGAGTAGAAGAAAGTTTGAGAGTAACGTTTCACTCTTGGGTTGGAGAGTTGCACAGAGTAGGGGTGGGATTGAGTTGCAAGACGGGTACCACGTGCCCTACGTAAAGGAGGTGGTATGCACTGGGATAGCTCTGAGGAACACTGATTATTATAGTAGCGATAGAATAGCGAGAGAGATGCAACATTGCGGCGGAGAGAGAGAGATTGCAGAGAGTTGGTGAGTGGACGGGAGTTAATGATACGAAAGGCCTTCCTTTCAACTTTGTCTAGGAGAGCGGTGTGAGAGGAACCTCCCCACACATGTGAACAATACTCAATACAAGGGCGCACTATGCCCCTGTACAGAGCAAGAAGCTGTGCAGGGGAAAAGAACCCCCTAAGGCGGTTGAGCACACCCAGCTTCTGGGAGGCTGCCTTAGCAATGACTACAGACTTAATTTGTCTGGACGTCAATAGCATCTGAGGTGAAGCCAATGATCTTGTGGGCTAAAAAGTGATTGAGGTTTCCGAATGCTTGTGTGCGGACTGCTGTATGGATTCTTCCCCTGCCATTTTTTTTTTTTTTCCTCCTTATCAGATTTGCTGCTGTCACATTTGTTTAATGCTTAACCATCAATCTTGTAATGGAATTTATCCGTGTTGGCTGCGAGTGTCTCGCTATCTATTAACCTTTCTTTTGCCAAGCATACGAATCGATAAACAAAGACCAAAAAAATACGTTCAAAGATAATTGACATGTCAGTAAAGTTTTCGATAAATATCCACATGAAAGATTGCTGGTTAAAGAAGCAGCTCCTGGAATAGGGCGAACTGTATTACGTGAATTAGACCATGGCTAATTAGTAGGAAACCAAAAATTAACATTAACAGTAGCCTATACAATCAGATTGGGTGTAGTGAAGGTTGGGATCTTACACGATGGTCAGTTTTAGTTCCTCAATTGTTCATCTTTTACATTAACGACCTAGCTTGATTTAGGCCTAACTAAAAAGATTGGTAATTTTTCAAATGGCACTAAAAATAGGTTGAATTATTGATCCTGATAACGATGCATGCTCTCCAAAAATAATTTGATACACTACCGGAATGGGCAATACATGCAGTTTAGTGAACAATGGGAAATCGACAGAAATTCCAGGATCTAAATTTAACAATATTTACTTTGTCAATAATTACGCGCCATATATCTCCCGTATGAGGAGATTCAATAGTTCAATGCATTCTTGTGATGTCCGATTCCATTACCCATCTCCTTTACTCAAGGCCAGGATAGCCATTAACCACCAGCTATATCTCAGCAGAAAATATATAATGTGTTCACCAATCTGAGTGGTGACAGGGGCAAGACGCAATATCAGTGGTATCTAGATGGCTAAATAACATGGAATTAAGTAACTCAATTATTACAAAAGATTTGGAAGTCATCGTCAGTCGTGATATGAAACCAATAAAACAATGCAACATTGTTTAAAATCAGAGTTTTTAGGTAGATTTCTAGAAGCGTGTATAACAACAAACGTAATTTTAAAATTTCACCCGTCCTTAGTAAGGCTTCACATGGATTATGTGTTTAATTTTGCTGTCCAGTGTCCATAGATTGATTGGAAGTGACGGTAAAAAGAAGAATGGCAAAACAATCCAGAATAATAGAACATTAGAACATCAATAATATTCTAACGCCTGACGACTAAGGCCAAATGACACGGAATTATAGCCAGAATGGGTTAGAACATTTAACAGAAGTAAAAGATTATTGAGGGAGTGAATATCATGAAATACATGATAATTATGGTCAGTACAAAAGAAAGGGGACTTGGGAAAACATTAGGTTTGCATATATTAGAAGTGTAGAGTAAGAGAGGATATGATACAGATGGTTTAGTTGTAAGTGGAATCCACAAAGACGATGTGGAAAACGGACTGCTGCTCCGTGATAAGCATGCAAAAGTTTGGTAGATATGTGAAATAGGCTACCAATTGCTACAGTAGGATCAATAACGACAGAAAGCTTAGAAACATAATTAGATAGGCACATGGCTGTGATGTGCTAATATGATATAGTATGTGTCCCTATAATTCCTACAGAACCTCCTTAAGTTGTATAAACCCTCTAATGAAAAGCCCGATTAAACTGCCAAAATTAGTCAATCCTAATGGGATTAATGAGTATATTTTTGTTGATTCTCATGATAATCTGGTCTCTCTATTCACTAATGACAGCTTAGGTAAAATATTAGTTATTATATTCGCAAACAAGTTATATGCATTCACTAAGGGGGGAGGGAAGTAATAGGGCAAGATCTATCCTATATTGCACAGATAGTGGCGGGCGAAGTGGCTAGGATGAGTTACTAAACCGAACGTGGTTGGTTTTTAGGTAAACAACCGATGGTATAGACAGGAGTGGTTAATGTGCATATTATATCAAGTCATGCTAGCTTAATTGTATTTTAACTATAAGTAAGGAGTTAACTGGTAAGTTAGGGGTATTAGTGGATGAGTAATGAAATTAAGAAGTTATATAATGCTCGGTTGACATGAAATTAGCTAAGAGTGAAATGATGGAAAGCATTACTCTGTATGATGACTATTCTACAGTATATATTTTATGCACAATATCAACTAGGACTAACTCACATGCCGTGTGTTCCTAGGCCTCCAATATCGCAGTCTTCGGCCCATGCGTGGTTGAGCTGAAAGTGTTCTTGTCTGAGAAAACAACTCTTGGTTGGGATAGAGGTATCCTGACCAGGATTCGAACTCACTCACTCCAGGTATATTTGGGAGAGTTGGGCACCGTAACCACTCGGCCATGAGCGGATAAAGGAAGCCACTTTTATTCTTATTTGAAGAACCCCCACCACCTCGGCTAAGTGATGCAATTTTAATCGTCCTAGTACTATTATGGAACCTCTCTGACATTATCAAAACAACTCGTGCCCAATAGTCAATGCCCTGGTCAACAAATAGTCGAGCGAAATCAAGCCTAGTTTGTTTGTGTCTCTTGGTTAAGTTTGGCTTGACAGCTGGTGATCTTTGTTTATATCCCATCTCCTTCAATCTCTTGCGTATAGTTTCTGTAGAAGCTTGATATTGCAAATGTTGCTTAGCTTCGTCGGCATTAGAGAATGGATGGTTATACATATACAGTACTGTTTAATTTCTTGGTCCTGTTATGACGTGTTTTCCGCTTAGCTCCACTTCTATGTCGGTTTGTCAGTTGCCCTTCTTCCCACTTTTTTTTGCCACCGGTAAACGTTCCGACATCCCACTCTCGCTCATCCCAACCATACTACCACGTTCGGCAACCTTAGCAGCCTGATGAGCCATGACTTGCTGAATGGATGACTAGGTGTGATGTGGGCAAGAGAGTATTGAGGATGTTCTGATCACCTCAGTTTCCAATAATTACAGCTTCACGTCTTTTTATTTATTTATGTATTTTGTTTTAACCGAAAAAAGTTCGACCTGGGAATATATTGCGTAAAGTGTTAATGCATGGTTGGAGTGGCTGTAGATATGCATGTAATCTATGTTATATTAATTTCACCACACCACCAAACACCTCCAATGAAATTAATGAAAGCATATATGTGATCCACCGGGATTAGAACCTGGGTTATCACACACAGATTTTTAGACACCTTAACCATTACACAACCAAGACGGTTAAAGGTTTATGCACACGCCTACAACTTATTATCCATTCTCGAATACTGGATATTAATCTAATCATGTTCATATCCCCACCGCACTATGGTAGCCTAATGTTTAAGTGAGAGGAAAGAATATTCATGGGGCACAGAACATACAGAACGGCCTCGCTACGAAATATCCCTGAACCTACCGATAATCTATTA
The DNA here is from genome assembly GCA_032716605.1 of Paralithodes platypus. Taxonomy (NCBI): domain Eukaryota; kingdom Metazoa; phylum Arthropoda; class Malacostraca; order Decapoda; family Lithodidae; genus Paralithodes; species Paralithodes platypus. The sequence continues at coordinate 21,837,425 of CM064505.1, forward strand.
TTTATTAATTTCACCACACCACCAAACACCTCCAATAAAATTAACGAAAGCATATATGTGATCCACCGGGATTCGAACCTGGGTTATCACACACCGATTTTTAGACACCTTAACCATTACACCATCAGGACGGTTAAAGGTTTATGCACACGCCTACGACTTATTATCCATTACCGAATAATGGATATTAATCTAATCATGTGATCAGCCAATTGCCGATATCTGGATTTTGAGTGTTCGGTTGACCTGTACGATATCCGTCCAGCTAGTAACAGACCACCAACACTAAAAAAGACGTCGTAAGCGGCCTCGTATTCCAGAGGCCTATTTATACTGCTAGGTCTAGAGAGGCGCATTGTGTAAGAAGAATTGCCCAAATGTTTCTTTCCCGCCCGGGAATGGAACCTGTGTCCTTTTGGCTGTGAACCAAGTGCGCTCACCAATATGCTACGGACCACTGTGTGTGTGTGTGTGTGTGTGTGTAACATTATGTAAAATAGAACTTAAATTATATACCCGGTAAACTAAATAATGTTTAGTTATACTCCCATATATTTCCATAGTAGACATAATTTCATTGAAGTTAGATTCTAAAATCATGATACGGTAACGATAATTTTCTATATTCCAATAGTATCTCATAGAAACAGTAAGAACTTTAGCTGTATATTAACCCTTTGAATACCAGCGACGTCTTTTCAATTTTATTCTAGCTATATTTAGACGATATTATGCAGCTTTGGGAGGATCTGTGGTAGTTAAAAGGGTTGGTTGAGATAGTTTGAAGCCATATTATGGCTAGAGGCCTTTCCGAAGCTGAATACAATCGCGTAATAGTTGCTAGAATAGGAAGAAAAGGACGTCGCCGGTACAGTATGGGTTAATACACGTTCTTATCATTAATAATATTACCTGATGCAGATGTTGCAAATAGAACTACTCGTATAACCCAGCACTGCAATATGATACAGATTATAACATACCAGTATTATCTAAAGAGTGTTAACCCCTTGAAGTTCTGATGCGTTTAACACTATATTTTGGCTATCATTAGACGATTTTATGCAGCTTAGGAAGGATGTGGTTATTAAAAGGGTAAAGACTAGCTCGATCAACCCTCTGACTTCCACATACCCTTCGTAATCTGAATAAAATCGTCTAATAATTACCATTATATTATTTTTATTAATCTCACCACCACACCCCCAGTGAAATTAATTAAAGTATATATGATCCACCGGGATTCGAACCCGGGTTATCACACACATATTTTTGCCACCTTAACCATTACACCACCAGGACGGTTAAAGGTTTATGCACACGCCTACGACTTATTATCCATTCTCGAATACTGGATATTAATCTAATCATGTACACAGAACAGAAATGCGTATCGGATCTTGAAAGGGTTAATTAGATAAAAGAACACATTTATTTACACCTCATTGTTTTATCAAGAAAATCAGTGAAGAATGTGGGTTTATAACACTGAACTTTGCCTTCCGTTTCTGTGTGTACGTGAGTGTGTGTGCTAATTAACCCTTAACTGGCGGCGCGCAACTTATGTCGTGTGAAATTAATATGGACTATGTGGCGGTTCACAACATATGTCGAGCGCCATTTTCACCACGTAATGTTGCTGAGAGAGAGAGCTGAGCGGTGTGAGGAGCGTAGCAACCCTATCACCATCCCCCATCACCGCGGTGGACCAACTGAATTGTATTCTAACTTTCTCTCCCTCTTCTCACTCACTACACAGGGAATTATGTAGGGAAATTACCTAATTACAGGGTTTTTGCACTCGTGTTGTACGATCGTTGCAAGAGAACCAGTGGTCGTACAAGGATGGTTCGGGTGTCATTGGAAAGCTCTGTTTACGCCCTTTCAGGGATAGATACTTGTTTTACGCTCTGGGTCTTATTTAAGCATGACAATGAGCACGTAAACAACCCTATTTAGGGTAAAAAAAAAACCGCTGGGCGCTACAGTCAAATAGACCGCCTAGCCCGCCAATAAGGTGTTAATCTACAAATAGTGTAGCGTATCAATTGATTGATATTAACCTCAGTAAGAGAGAGAGAGAGATAGAGATAGCCTTCTATTAGATACAAACAAATAATGATAGCAATATTGTCATATGTAGCGCCCAACATGTGCGAGTACTGTGTCTGTGTGCCCTGGCTGTGGTAGCGCAGGTGGCGGTGGCACCTGCCTAGACACCACGGCCCCTGCTAGACAGGACCACACGCACATGGGTTTGGGACGGGTATGCAAACTAGACAGGTGCCACGTACCTAATATTGTCGCAAAACTTAGTTGGGCTACTGTACAATATCCTGTACGTTTCGTCTGTCTGTCTAACCGTGTGTGTTCGTGTGTCTGCCTGTATGTATGCATGTCTGCCTATCTTAAGTTTGCTTTGTCTGTCTGTCAGTGGTTTATACCTACCAATACTATGTACACGTGTATGCCTGTCTGCATGACTGTACGTATATCTGTCTGCCTATATTACTGTTCCCAAAATATCAAGAGAACGCCTTATGCCTTATGGAGTACAATCGCCAGAAGTGGTATAAAACTTATTGAAAAATTCTGACACACGGATGAAATATTTTGAAATATTCCTTTTAAATGTCAATGTTTCCTTCATTTATCCGCTTCTGTACCGTCGACGTCTTTTTTAATTTATTCTGGCAATTATGAGACGATTTTATTCGGTTTATGAAGGATCTCTCTCATTTCCATCCATTTTGTACTTAGCCTCTCTTGGTAGTCCCTCGTGTTAGTACTTTAACTAACTGTTATTACCTCTCATACTTCTCATTTGTCTGGCATTCTCCTGCAACTCTTCACATTCAGCTCTTCCTCCACAAGATAATGATCAGCCTCACTTCTTAGCACATTCACATCCAACAGTCCACACAATCTTTCCCTTGTCACCAACACATAATCCATTAACATTATCATCATCATCAAATCTGACGCCCCGCTTCCAACATCCAGGCTCCCAGACATGCCTCGACTGACCCACAGTGACTCCACAGTGACATTTCCACTAAGTGGATTATGACCATGAACACTGAAGGAGCAGATACAGAGCAGTCAACCCGGATGGCAGTTCTACCACTGTTTTGCTATTGTATTTACCCTAGTGGGGCCCTTACTGGAAGCATACCAAGCATAAGAATTTTTAAGGTTAGGAACCAGTGGTCCACTGCTCCAGAAGCTGATTGCACCACCAAAGTGGCGGGCGGAGGGGTTGCTGCATCCCTACGCCAGAGAGAAAATAGCCAACTTTAGCCAGTGGGCTGTGAGAGTAAGACACTAGGGAACCATGGGGCACACCATTATGGCCCCACTGCCTATAAGAATGATGATAAAGGTATAGTCAGAAACGGCTATTAACACCCTCTCTATAATGTATCCCCTCACAAGTCTATGCCATGTATACTTGTGTATATGTCTCTTTTTGAAGAACGTATTTCCTACATTCATTCTGCACTCTACACATATATCAATCATTTTTTATTCACTCTCGTTTACACCATCCACACCAAAACTACCTACCCCTCCCTCAACAGATTCATTGTCTACCCTAGCATTCTGGTCCCCTAAAACTACCACATTATCATATTCTTCAAACTCTTGCAGACAATTCCTTATATCTTTCCAAAAACCCTCCACCTCCTCTAACGTCCTCTCACTTCCTGGCCCATATACACTCAGAAATACCCACCTTTCACCCTTAAACCACATTCACACCCACATTAGCCTTGATGACACCTCTCTCCACTATTTTATAAACTCTCTCAGCTCCTCCTTCACAATATTAGCCATACCCTCTTTCGCTCTGACTCTCTCGTCTACTCCAGACTTTTTACCTTTCACCTTCTAAAATCCACCTCACCCTCTCCTTTCATCTTTGTTTCACTCAGCGCAAGCCCGTCATATCTTCTTTCAAACAACCTGCCAATGTTCTCTCCCTTCTCATTCATTCCACATCCACGCACATTTAAAGCTCCTATCCTTAGGGTCCAGGACCACGAACGCGTTCCCTCGCCGCTATTGCTGTCTCTTTTAGTAGGTAGATTTTTTTTTTTCAAGGAGAGGAGGATTCCTAGCCTCTCACCCCAAGCCCCTTGCATAAGTATTTTACGCCTCGCAGGAAAATGCAGTGGGGGGATATTCTTACCCCTCAACCACAGAGGAGGCTATCTGTACCAAATAGTGGCAAGCGCTGGGGTCACCGCATCATTGCGCCATTTGAAATGTAGTAAGATAAAAATATAGAAATTGCTATGGGAAGTAGAGGACACCAACCCTCACTCAGCCCACCACTAAAGATAGCCAATACATATTTAAAACCCAAATAACGTCATCCCTCTAAAAGGGTTAAACGAAGCGCTAAACTTTGCAATTATTGGTCGTTGAAACACTAACCTTCCGGTAGGGTTCACTTTCTATTGCACGATTACCTTAACTACTGAGCCGGGGTTTTATGTTGCAAGGTCTATACATTTTTTTGGAACGAGAGAGGAATTTACTGGGCTGGAAGCATGCATTGTGTGTTTATATTTACCCTGCACGCTGGGTATTGCTATCTATTGATATGTGATTTCTGTATTTCATTTAAACATTTATTTATTTATCATTATTATTATTAACATCATTATTGCTATTATTATTTGTATCATTATTAATATTATAATTATTATTATTATTATAATTATTATTCGTATTATAATTATTACTATTATTATTATTTCTGATTTTGTATTCATTATTACATTTAAAAAATGGCCACAGTGTTCTAAGAAGTGAAATGAAAACTTACACGGTTCTTGTTAACCCTTACAGTACCGGTGACGTCCTTTTCATTATACTCTGGTTACTATTAGACGAGTGTATTCAGTTTAAGAAAGGCCTCCAGCAATTAACAGGCTTCGAACTAGCTCACCTAACCCTTTTTACCAAAACAGATCCTTATTAAGCTGCACAAAATTGTCTAAATGTAGCTAGAATAAAATGAACAAGACTTCGCCAGTACAGAAGGGGCTAAAGGTATATATAGGACTAGCAGGGGTACCCGGCGTTGCCCGGGTAATCACCATAATCACCATCACTACTACCACCACTACTACTACCATAATCACCATCATCAATCACTACTACCACAATCATCACAATACTACTACTACCATAATCACCGGCCTCGACCTTCCTGTGCCTCATTAAACGGCGACCTCCATTTCGGCCGCTAAATGACCTCCGATTTAGGATCTGACCTCATCAGTACCCCCATTTTTGTGGGCTGCGAACAACTTTCGTTCCATACACCTTTTCGATCGGAGGCCTCCTTCTGCCCCAAACGACAATTGTTTTCGCATTTTTTTCGCTCCCGTATACTACATAAGTTCTGCCGAAAATTTTATTAAACAAAAGTGTCTCTGATATCCACTAAACTCGCCTAAAACCATCTCCAAAGCCTGGGCTTTCCAACGGTGCCCCACACTCCCACCTGGCACCAAAACTGTGGGAAGAGTTTAGTAACAAAAGTCGGGTAACTGATCGGGTAACTGACAAACATTGACCTTTATTTATTAAGATCATAGGCACTATTCAAAGCGTGTGTGGTGGCAATCAACTGGGAATATAGTATGTCAAAACTTGTTGACCCCTTCAGTACCGATGACGTCCTTTTATGATACTTTTAGCTACTGTTAACCCATAACTGGCGGCACCCGGCTATAGTCGTGTGAAATAAATGTGGCCTATGTGGCGGGTCACGGCTATTGTCGAGTGCAATTTTGAGCCACGTAATGTGCTCTGAGAGAGAGCAGAGCAGTGGGACGAGCGTAGTTACCTCATGACCGCTCCCCACCACCGCCGTGGGTCTACTGAGGTGTATTCCACCCTCCTCCACCCTCTCTCACTCGCTACACAGGGAATTATGTAAGGAAATTACCTTATTTTAGGGTTTTTGCACTCGTGTTGCATGATCGTTGCAAGAGAACCAGTGGTCGTAGAAGGATGGTTCGGGTGTCATTGGAAAGCTCTGTTTACGCCCTTTCAGGGATAGATACTTGTTTTACGCTCTGGGTCTTGTTTATGCATGAAAAAGAGCACGGAAATAACACTATTTAGGGTTAAAAAAAAACGCTGGGCAGTACATAGAAATTACCGCCATTTGGCACTATTCAAAGCATGTGTGGTGGCAATCAACTGGGAATATAGTATGTCAAAACTTGTTGACCCCTTCAGTACCGATGACGTCCTTTTATGATACTTTAGCTACTGTTAACCCATAACTGGCGGCACCCGGCTATAGTCGTGTGAAATAAATGTGGCCTATGTGGCGGGTCACGGCTATTGTCGAGTGCAATTTTGAGCCACGTAATGTGCTCTGAGAGAGAGCAGAGCAGTGGGACGAGCGTAGTTACCTCATGACCGCTCCCCACCACCGCCGTGGGTCTACTGAGATGTATTCCACCCTCCTCCACCCTCTCTCACTCGCTACACAGGGAATTATGTAAGGAAATTACCTTATTTTAGGGTTTTTGCACCCGTGTTGCATGATCGTTGCAAGAGAACCAGTGGTCGTAGAAGGATCGTTCGGGTGTCATTGGAAAGCTCTGTTTACGCCCTTTCAGGGATAGATACTTGTTTTACGATCTGGGTCTTGTTTATGCATGAAAAAGAGCACAGAAATAACCCTATTTAGGGTAAAAAAAAAACGCTGGGCAGTACATAGAAATTACCGCCTAGGCCGCTCGTAAGGTGTTAAGGCAATGTTATTTACTTTAGGAAGAATGTCAAGTGTGACGCACCCAGTGCTGGGCAACGCATCCTGATTGTACTCCTTGGTACTCCACTGTACCGCCCGTGATCTGGCTACCGTCAGCCGCTATGTATATTGAGTGTGACAACTTATAACTATGTTCTTTGTATCTCTGCAAAGGTCTCGTCATGTGCTAACCAGTGGTGGGTTTTGTTTTAAGCCAGGTCGAGACCTTCCATTTAATATGTAGTATCAATAGAGAAGTTGATAGATAAGACGATGGGAGTTCAGAGAGAGAGAGTGAGTTAGGCTTCAGAGCAAGAGGGTAGCAACGCGCCGCGCTGCCGGCCGGGTGGTTGCCAGACGTATGGACTGGTTGGCAGCCTTGCGCTTATAGCTAGGCGCGATAGGGTTGGTAGTCCATTGTTGCCTGCCTGGGCTGGGCCCATGTTGTCGTACAGCACACTGCCTGGAGGTTGGCTGCGTGTTCCTTGACCAGGTTGCCTAGAACCTTTGAGATTCTAACATCCCTAGCTCTCTCTCCCAACTTCTCACGGTTGCACTCTTTCTCTCTGACGACATTACTCTCATTTCATTCTTCTCTCTATTTAAATGCATAACCTTCCCTTGAGGTCCTAAAGGAGTTTCAGCACTCACCTCTCGTATTACTCTTAGGACAAGCATATATTTACATGTATTAGATTTAAGGGGTTAATGTGAACAGCGATCTTCTTGATGAGGATAGTTGGTGAACGTTCTACATGTTCACGAGTTATATGCCCCGCTCATCATCCCATTTGTGACTAGACTGGTGCCATGTGTAAGAGCCCGACCATGCCCAGGAGTTGTCTGTAGAGGGACGAGGACTTAGCCTTGATTTGCATACCGAGCCAGGAGCGAGTGTAGCACCCGAGACTACAGCTCGCTCGTAGTGCCGGTATAGTAGAGTAACGTAATTTATCTGTCCTTGTGTTCTCTACAGTCTTCTCCTGGGTTCTCGCTTTCGGTGCTGGGACTCGTTGTTCCTGTGACTTGGCCTGCTAGCTAGAACACATGGGGATGATGAGTGGGATATATCTTTATTTTACTATGCATTGCAGCTCTCTTTAAGTATATATCTATAACACTTTACAATACACATTACTCACACACAAGACAACACTATTAATACTTTCATGTATCAATTAACTGCACTGTCGTTTTGCTGCTGTGTCCGGAGTTCTGTTGCGTAGGGCGCATACGGACTCGGAGGGGAGACAGAGTGAGAGAAGCGAAGTAGCCTATGCGGTAGTAGGCTACCGGCGCAGTACTGTTGCCTGCAACCTTTTAGTTATTCCAAGTATAGATTCATTATTATAATAAGTGACTAGCCTACTGTTTATGTTCCTCCCATGTGTATTATTAGGTATCTACTGGATCATGAACATCTTGTATGCTACATGCTAGTGCATGTTAGTAGGGGACAGTTAGTGTAGTGCACGCGCTTTCAAGTAGGCGTGTACATTTGTCATTTAGCATTTCACTGTCATACCTTTAGCCTGCTTCTATTCTACATTATTAGAGGCTTAATATTAACGTAGTTTCTTGAGTATTGCATTTCTTTAGTAATAACGTAACCTATAAATGTCTGAGGGAGTTTAACCTCATAGCCTACCCCTGTTGTACACTTTCGCCGAGTTAAGGTACCTCGTTACCGTAGACAATAACTCTGTAGGGCGTTGGTGCTTTTGTTGTCTGGAGCATATAGTATTTGGGACTGGAATCGAGCGTGTCGTTGTCACTTAAGCCATTTCTGTCCTACGATCAAGAATCCCGAATATGTATTGCCGATCCAGCCGTAACAAAATGGCGACCTTGCACAAGATTCAGTAGTATCCTATCACATGTTTTTTGGAGAACTATTCTATGCTACCTAGTAGAGGTGGCTAGAATTTTCTTGCATATTGGAGGAATTTTTATTGTGTCATTATTGTATTGGTGGACTTGCAGATTGTTTCGTTAGGTGTCTAGAGTAGAGTCATTCAAGCATCTTTAACATTTTGTGAGTCGAGTCTGCAATTAGTAATAAGCACTTTTTTTTTATGAACAGCAATTGTATAACCAGCACTATGTCTAATGACTCATCATTTACGGGGGAGGATAACACGGTACAGCCTAGTGACCAGCAAGTACAGCAGATATTTAGGGAGGGGAGTGTTATAAGTGGAGAGAGGGATGCCCGGGCATTTTTGCAGACACCTTTGACCGAACAGCGCCTGCAGGCTATTGATTGTTACGGTCTTCGCTGTTTAGCCACGGTTTTGGGGCGGGACTGTCCTGACAGTTGGCCCAAGAAGAATTTGGTGGCATGTTTGTTGGGTGATGGCGATGGGGCGGTGGGTGGAGTGGGGTCTTGGGGGGTTCCCTCCAAGCCTCCATTCCACTCTACCCCTGAGCTGGGCCCTCAGCCAGCGAGTCTTAGCACGATGCAGCAGGAGGGTTCTCAATGGCAAGCTGGCTTACCCGTAAACACGTCTCGGTGTGGATCCCCCATTTTGTGCTCTCCCCCCCCAGGCCTGTCTCCTGAGATGTTATTTCAGCTAGAACTAGCTAAGCTTAAGTTGTGAGAGAGTCAACAGGCTAGTATAGAACGGATTAAGCTGCAGGAGACTCAGATACAACAGGCTAGTATAGAGCGGATTAAGCTGCAGGAGACTCAGATACAACAGGCTAGTATAGAACGCATAGAGGTTGCTAGAATCCCAGCCAATCAGGATGCAACCAGGTACCAGGCTGAAATGGATGTCGAGAAGTCTAGAGTAGAGACCACGGGGCGTCATCTCGGTGGTGGGCACCGGGTTACAGACTCACTTTCGCATTTAATTAAGTTAGTACCCGCATTTGATGAGACAGCAGTGACTGAATTTTTTGCTCGTTTCGAAAAGAAGTGTCGTGAGTATGACTGGCCGGAGGTTAAATGGGCAGCATTAGTTTCATCACGTCTAGTGGGTAAGGGGTTGAAAGCCTACGATGCACTGTCACTGGACGAGAGTGTCGTGTATGGACTGGTGAAGGAGACTGTGCTCAGGGCCTACGAACTGCAACCCGAAACTTATAGATTGAAGTTCCGTGGCGTGAATAAGAAGAGCAACGTCAGTTTTATGGAGCACGCACGGGACTTAACAGATGCATGTAATAACTGGTTTCGGTCCGAGCACGCAGAGTCGGCTGAGGAAATTAAGCAACTTTTCTATCTGGAACAGTTTTACAAATGTACTGGAACCGATCTAACGCTGAACATTAAGGAAAAATGTCCCAAGACAGTAGAGGAGGCTGCCAAGATGGCAGACCTCAGATTATCATTGATTCGTGGTTGCGGTGCCGCTCAGAGGGCTGAGTCAGGGCAGAAGGGGCGCTATACCCCACCCACCAGAGTTTTCGATAATAACAAATCCTATGACACACATAACCACACTAAAAGCATTGCACCTAATAACACCTACAAACACAAGCCTCTCCCGTTTACTAAAGGTCAGGCCCCTTCTTCGCCCGCACAAGGGAAGAAGCCCATTGGGGATGTGAAATGTTACAAATGTCAGAAGCTAGGCCATTATTCACGTGAGTGCCCTAGTAACACTCCCGCTAAGCCGGTGTCATTGGTTCACAGTATCGGTGTGTCTCTGAAGGCTGCAGCAACTGCCCGGGGTAGGTTGTCAGCAGCTGAGGCACACGCGGTAAAGAAGCGTACGGAAGGCTCGACACCTGTCCGGGACACTTTCTGTAGCCATCGGGGACACGGGTTTGTGAGCTGGGGGAGTGAATTACGGAGGGTTGACTTGCTGAGGGATACGGGGGCTTCGCAAACTTTGTTGAGGAACTTCACAGGGAAACCGATAAATGCGGCCAGAGTTGTTGTGGTGCAGGGTATAAATGCTACGAGGTCATACCCACTTGTGAGGTTGGAGTTGAGAGTGGGAGAGGTGTGCAGGGAGCTGGATGTAGGGATCGTTGAGTGTTTGCCAGTTGAGGGCGTCGACCTTCTTCTCGGCAACGACTTTGCGGTGCCCACTTCCGGGACTCCACCCTTAGTCGTTGCCGAGAGGGCGGCCGACGTGGATGGTGAGAATCGGGAATGGGTTGGGAGGTGCCAACAGGATGAGATGGCCTGTGTGGTAACCCGATCTTGCTCTGCGGCTCCTGCACAGCCTAGCACTCAACCTCGGGGACAGTGGAGGAAGGATCAGGAGAAGGTTGCTAAGGGCAGGAAAAGGGACATTGATTCTGCTGCACTTCTCGGTGATTCGGTACTTGGACCTATAATAAACACGGGAGTTGACTCTGGCCCAGAGATGGTGTGTAACAAGGCAGAGTTGGGTAAGACTTCGCGTGAGGCAAGAGCTGTAGCGAGAGCCACTAAGGCAGTAGAGCCTACTAGCCGGGGTAATGTCTTATTACAAAACCATCTTGATGCATTGACGCCCGGGGACATTAGTGAGCAGCAGCTGCAAGACGCTAGCCTAGCTCGTTATAGCAATGGTGCCATAGAGTTGGAGGAAGATGGGGATGCGAAGCCGGGAGATTTCTTTAGGCTCAACAGGATATTGTACCGCAGATTTTTAGACCCCAAATCGAAGTGGGAGGGCGGTGCGAGGGTAGTAGACCAGGTGGTTGTTCCAAATAAGTATAGAGAGTCCTTATTGTGTCTGGCGCATGATGTGCCGGTGGCGGGTCATTTGGGGGTAACAAAAACATTGGCGGCATTGGGCAGGTTTTTCTGGTGGCCTGGGGTCAAGGCTGATGTCTGTGCATGGGTGGCTGGGTGTGCGACCTGCCAGACAACGGGGAAGCCTAACCAGACAATCCCGAAGGCACCTTTGTTTCCCATACCTGTCACCGGGCCTCCGTTCAGCAAAGTTGTAGTAGATTTGGTTGGCCCTTTCCCGCCTACTAGTAGTGGCAATAAATTCCTGTTGACAATCATGGATGTGGCTACGAGATACCCGGACGCATACCCCATGAGAAACGGCTCGGCAAAGGCAGTTGTTAAAAACTTATTATTGTTCTGTTCCCGTTATGGATTTCCACGTGAGGTGCAGTCAGACCAGGGGAGCAATTTTACATCCAAATTGTTCAAGCAAACCCTTCAGTTGCACGGTATATGTTCTGTAGTGTCGTCAGCCTACCATCCCGAGAGTCAGGGAGTCTTGGAGCGGTGGCACTCGACCCTGAAGAGTATGCTACGCTGTTACTGTGCAGAACATGACACTGATTGGGATTTGGGTCTGCCGTATGTTCTGTTCGCTGCACGTGAAGTCCCAGGAGAGAGCCTGGGGTTCAGTCCAAATCAGCTAGTCTTTGGCCATAATGTGAGAGGACCTTTAAGTATGGTGAAAGAGATCTGGGAGGGCGAAGAGAAGCCGGGGTCTGTACTTAAATATGTCCTTGAGAGCCAGGAGAGACTTATAGGTTGCATGGCAGTGGCAGGTAATAACTTGGTTAATGCACAGGCGGTCATGAAGCACCAGTATGACGCCAAGGTGAAGCTTCGGGAGTTTTCGGTGGGTCAGGAGGTAATGTTGCTTTTACCTTTGCCTGGACACCCCCTTTCTGCCAAGTTCATTGGGCCGTATGTGGTGGCTAAGAAACTGTCCGACCTTGATTATCTCGTTGCAACACCTGACCGTAGGAAAAAAAAATCAGTTATGTCATGTTAACCTCATGAAAGAGTATGTGAGACGCCCCTCAGAGCCTCTCACTGTCCCTGTGCTGGCCTGCAGCGGCCAGGGTGGAGAAGGAGGTGGGGACAGTCATGCTGCTGAGGAGGATAGCTGGGACTGTGTCATTTCCGCGGAACAGTGGGCGGGGAATACTGAACAAGAGGCTAGGCAAGCTGTAAGTCACCTGCCTGAGCACCAGGGTGCTGCTGTCCTAGGCCTGTTCAGGTCATACCCCTCTGTTTTCGCCGAACACCCAGGTCTCACTACTCAGGTAACGCACGACGTGGACGTCGGTGATAATGTGCCCTTCAAGTCAGTGCCCTACCGTGTGCCCCCGGTAAAGTTGCCAGCTTTACGGGAGGAGTTAAAGTACATGGTTGAGAGAGGGATGATCACTGAAGGTTATGTGAAGTGGACATCACCCGTCACGTTGCAGCCAAAACCTGACGGCAAGGTGCGGTTCTGCATAGATTTTCGTAGGCTAAATGGCTTGACCACTACCAACCCTTACCCTTTGCCTCGAGTTGACGACAGCGTGGACAAGATAGGAAATGCAAAGTACCTTACTAAAATTGATCTTGTAAAAGGCTACTGGCAAGTACCCCTGTCGGACCGAGCTAAGCAAGTTTGTGGTTTTGTGGTAGATGGCAAGACCTACCAATGTAACGTAATGCCTTATGGGCTTAAGAACGCACCTGCCACGTTTCAGAACCTGATGAACGATATTTGTGACGAAATCCCTAACTGCACGGTCTACCTTGATGACGTGATAGTATATGATGACGATTTTGAAAATCACCTAAGGCACTTAGAGACCCTGTTTGGGAAGTTGCACGATGCTGGGCTGGTGGTGAACCTGAGGAAGTGCAAGTTTGTAAAGGCTACTGTGCAGTATCTTGGCTTTGTGGTCGGGTTAGGCCGGGTGTGCCCCCCCCTGAGCAAGATACAGGCTATCAATATGTTTCCCAGGCCCACCACTAAGCGCCAGGTCATGCGGTTCCTAGGTATGATAGGCTATTATAGGCGCTTCATCCGGGGATACTCTACTGTCTTAGCACCGTTAACTGATCTACTGTCGAAGTCAGTGAAGTTCTGTTGGGCTGCGGAGTGTCAGAGGGCTTTCGACCTAGTCAAGCACCTGCTGTGTACACATCCGATTTTGAGGGCCCCAGACTTCTCCAGGAGTTTTCAGCTGGCGACTGATGCCAGCGGTGTGGGTGCCGGGGCAGTGTTACTGCAGACTGATTCCGAGGGCTTGGAACACCCAGTGAGCTTCTGGCTATCGTTTTGTCGCTCAAACATTTCGAAGTTTATGTTCCAGCCTACGGCCCGGTAGTGACGATTTATACGGACCATCATCCCTTGAAATTCCTAAATCAGTTTCACAATCGGAATATGCGGTTGACCAGGTGGTCCCTAATGCTCCAAGAGTATAATCTCAACATTCAGCATATTGCCGGGAGTGAGAACGTGATAGCAGATTGTCTATCAAGGGTTGATGATCCAAGATAGTCGTGCACGGTGTGTGGGTTGAGCAGGAGTAAAATTAGGCTATCATAACGCCGTCCAAAAAGATTATAAAACAATAAAATAAACGAGAAAACTTTATTATTTTTTAGTTTTGTAACTCTTTATTGTTGTAGCATAATGAATGCGATATTGTGTTTTATGTATAATTCACACTTCAGTTGTTGTGCACCTTTTGCAATTAGTGGCAGCTAAGGGTAGCAGGTCGGTTGGTTGCCTGTCAGATTTTGATAATGCTTCTAAGGTCGATTATCTAAAATCTTGGGGGGGCTGTGACGCACCCAGTGCTGGGCAACGCAACCTGATTGTACTCCTTGGTACTCCACTGTACCGCCCGTGATCTGGCTACCGTCAGCCGCTATGTATATTGAGTGTGACAACTTATAACTATGTTCTTTGTATCTCTGCAAAGGTCTCGTCATGTGCTAACCAGTGGTGGGTTTTGTTTTAAGCCATGTCGAGACCTTCCATTTAATATGTAGTATCAATAGAGAAGTTGATAGATAAGACGATGGGAGTTCAGAGAGAGAGAGTGAGTTAGGCTTCAGAGCAAGAGGGTAGCAACGCGCCGCGCTGCCGGCCGGGTGGTTGCCAGACGTATGGACTGGTTGGCAGCCTTGCGCTTTTAGCTAGGCGCGATAGGGTTGGTAGTCCATTGTTGCCTGCCTGGGCTGGGCCCATGTTGTCGTACAGCACACTGCCTGGAGGTTGGCTGCGTGTTCCTTGACCAGGTTGCCTAGAACCTTTGAGATTCTAACATCCCTAGCTCTCTCTCCCAACTTCTCACGGTTGCACTCTTTCTCTCTGACGACATTACTCTCATTTCATTCTTCTCTCTATTTAAATGCATAACCTTCCCTTGAGGTCCTAAAGGAGTTTCAGCACTCACCTCTCGTATTACTCTTAGGACAAGCATATATTTACATGTATTAGATTTAAGGGGTTAATGTGAACAGCGATCTTCTTGATGAGGATAGTTGGTGAACGTTCTACATGTTCACGAGTTATATGCCCCGCTCATCATCCCATTTGTGACTAGACTGGTGCCATGTGTAAGAGCCCGACCATGCCCAGGAGTTGTCTGTAGAGGGACGAGGACTTAGCCTTGATTTGCATACCGAGCCAGGAGCGAGTGTAGCACCCGAGACTACAGCTCGCTCGTAGTGCCGGTATAGTAGAGTAACGTAATTTATCTGTCCTTGTGTTCTCTACAGTCTTCTCCTGGGTTCTCGCTTTCGGTGCTGGGACTCGTTGTTCCTGTGACTTGGCCTGCTAGCTAGAACAGATGGGGATGATGAGTGGGATATATCTTTATTTTACTATGCATTGCAGCTCTCTTTAAGTATATATCTATAACACTTTACAATACACATTACTCACACACAAGACAACACTATTAACACCTTACGAGCGGCCTATGCGGTTTATTTATGTGTACCGCACAGCGGGGTGTTTTTAGCCAAAATAGGGCTGTTTACGTGATCATTTTCATGCCTAAATAAGACCCAGAACGTAAAACAAGTACCTATCCCTGAAAGGGCATAAACAGAGCTTTCGAATGACACCATAACGATCCTTGTATGATGGATAGTTTTCTTGCAATAACCGTGCAACGCGAGTGCAAAAAGCAGGTAATTCGGTACTTTCAGTACATAATTGAGTATGTAGCGAGTGAGAGAGGGAGGAGGGAGCTGAGATTTGTGTCAGTAGGTTCGCCGCGGTGGTCTGGAGCAGTCATACGCTCGCTAGTCTCCTGCCACCACTTGTCTCTCTCTCTCAGCCACATTACGTGCTGAAATTGCCACTCGACCTATGTCAAGCGCCGCCACATAGTCCAGCTTTATTTAACTCGACTTATGTTGCTCGCCGCTAATTAAGGGTTAATACTTTCATGTATCAATTAACTGCACTGTCGTTTTGCTGCTGTGTCCGGAGTTCTGTTGCGTAGGGCGCATACGGACTCGGAGGGGAGACAGAGTGAGAGAAGCGAAGTAGCCTATGCGGTAGTAGGCTACCGGCGCAGTACTGTTGCCTGCAACCTTTTAGTTATTCCAAGTATAGATTCATTATTATAATAAGTGACTAGCCTACTGTTTATGTTCCTCCCATGTGTATTATTAGGTATCTACTGGATCATGAACATCTTGTATGCTACATGCTAGTGCATGTTAGTAGGGGACAGTTAGTGTAGTGCACGCGCTTTCAAGTAGGCGTGTACATTTGTCATTTAGCATTTCACTGTCATACCTTTAGCCTGCTTCTATTCTACATTATTAGAGGCTTAATATTAACGTAGTTTCTTGAGTATTGCATTTCTTTAGTAATAACGTAACCTATAAATGTCTGAGGGAGTTTAACCTCATAGCCTACCCCTGTTGTACACTTTCGCCGAGTTAAGGTACCTCGTTACCGTAGACGATAACTCTGTAGGGCGTTGGTGCTTTTGTTGTCTGGAGCATATAGTATTTGGGACTGGAATCGAGCGTGTCGTTGCCACTTAAGCCATTTCTGTCCTACGATCAAGAATCCCGAATATGTATTGCCGATCCAGCCGTAACACAAGCAATAAAAAGACTACAGAATATCTCGACCAACCCTTTTAACTACCACAGATGCTTCTTAAGCTGCATAAAATCG
The DNA here is from genome assembly GCA_032716605.1 of Paralithodes platypus. NCBI lineage: Eukaryota > Metazoa > Arthropoda > Malacostraca > Decapoda > Lithodidae > Paralithodes > Paralithodes platypus. The sequence goes on from CM064505.1 coordinate 21,854,063, forward strand.
TCCAAATATAACTCAAGCCAGTCAGTCAGTAACCAACATCTTACTCCCACAATGGGTAGGGAGGATCAGCAAGAGACACGAGAAAAGAAGAAAAGGCGACAGGAGAAAAACACATATAACAGTTTGCCCACAAAAAATCAAGCACACAAACATTCAGAAACCCCAAAATCAATAGCTTCACCTCAGATACGACCTAGATAGAATTAATGGGAGATTGGTCGTTTTTCTGGTCCCTCTTCTTTCTCATGTTTAGTCCAATTAATTTTCCGATGTTATGTTCAACCCATTAGTTTGGCGATTTTAAGAATTTTCGACCATTTCTTTGTCAAGATTAGGACTTGTGTCATTTAGGTGTCGATATTTTCCTGGCGAGCGATAGCGAGCCTGTAATTTAAGAGAAACCGGCCTTCGGCCAAGAAATTATTCTATCGAAAAAATTTACACATTTATCTTGAAAGAGGGTCATGGGGTGGGGTGGGGGGTTGGGGTGGGAGGTTTTTAAGCTTCATATGGTCTAGAGAGGAAACTAAAACAATATACTATATACCGGTATATATATATATATATATATACAGTATATATATAGCGTATAGAGAGTGGTTGGGTAGTAGAGGGAATGAAGATTTCGAGAGGCAGAAACGAGCAAGGTACGTGGAGAGAAAGAGAGTGGTGAAGAGAGTAGTGAAGGAAAGTCAGAGAAGAGTAGATGAGGAATTTGAAAGGAATCTGAGTGTAAAATGGAGGGAGTGTATGAAACGGTTCTGGAAAGAAGTCAAGAAAGTTAGGGAAGGTAGCAAGGGAAACAGTAAGGGTGTGAAAGATAAGAATGGGAGAGTGCTAGCCGAGAAGCAAGAGAGAGTCGAAAGATGGAGGGAGTACTTCAACGAGTTGCTAAATGTAAGGAATGAAGAGCCAGCAAACATAGTTGGATATGGTATGGGAGCGAGAAGAGGAGAAGTAGTGGAGGAGGAGGTGGGGATCTGGATGTCAGAAGTGTGGGAAGCCATGAAAAGAGTGAAGTTGGGGAAAGCACCAGGAACAGATGGAGTGTGTGGGGAAATGTTGAGGTATGGTGGTGAGATAGTGATCGAATGGGTATGGAAAATGTGCAAACTAGCATGGGAGAAGGGGAATGCACCCGACGACTGGAAGGCTGGCATAATAGTCCCCCTATATAAGCGGAAAGGGGAAAGAGGAGTGTGTGGTAACCACCGAGGAATATGTCTTTTAAGCGTAGTAGGGAAGGTGTACAGTAGGGTAGTGATTGACAGAGTGAGAGTGAGAACGGAGAAATGGATAGGTGGCGAGCAGGGAGGTTTTAGGAAGGGAAGAGGATGTGTAGATCAGATTTTTACCCTGAATTGTGTTGTGGAGGAATATCTGGAGAAGCAACAAAAGGTGTATGTTGCCTTTATGGACTTGGAGAAGGCCTATGACAGAGTGGATAGAGAAGGCATGTGGAAAGTACTTAGAATATACGGAGTAGATGGCAAGTTGCTGAAAGCAGTGAAGAGCATGTATGAGGGTGCAAAGGCGGCAGTACGTGTGGAGAATGAGCAGAGCGAGTTCTTTGACCTGAGTGTTGGGTTGAAACAGGGGTGTGTGATGTCCCCTTTGTTGTTTACTGTATATATGGATGGAGTCATGAAAGAAATACTAGGAAGAGCAGTGGATGTTGGTGTATCGCTGAAAAGGAAGGGAAATGAGTGGAAGCTGCCTATACTGCTGTTTACGGATGATACAGTTCTGATGAGCGATAATGAATGGGAGTTGCAGGGTCTGGTAAATGAGTTTGGAACAGTGTGCGAGAACGAAATTTGAAGGTAAATGCGTGGAAGAGCAAGGTTATGGTCTTTGAAAGGGGTGAAGTCACAGAGTGTGAGGTGAAGTTGAACGGTCAAGATATGGAGATCGTCAGCTCTTTCAAGTATCTGGGCAGTGTGTAGAGTAAAGATCGGTCTATGGATGAGGAAGTGCGGGAGAGGGTACAACAGGGGAAGAGGGTTGTAGGAATGTTGAAAGCAGTAACAAGAAAGAGGGTGGTCAGTATGGAAGTGAAGAAGTCCTTGCATGATAGTGTGGTAATCCTGACACAAACTTACGGAAGCGAAGCATGGACGTTCGGGAAAACACTCAGACCAAGAGTGAGAGCGGTGGAAATGAGTTACTTGAGAAGTGCGTGCGGAGTTACACGGAGGAATAGACAGAGGAATGAGGAAGGAAGAAGGAGGTGTGGTGTGGAGGTAGATGTGCTGGAAAGTGTGAAAAGGAACAACTTGAGATGATTCGGCCATATGGAACGTATGGAAAGCGAGAGAATGACTAAGAGGGTGTACGAGAGCGAGGTGGAAGGACAGAGAAGGAGAGGTAGACCGAAGGAGAGGTGGAAGGATGGAGTGAGGAAGTATATGAATGAAGGCGGTGCTGGTGGTGAGGAGGGGCGTCGACTGACTGGGGACAGAGGTGCATGGGGGCGGTTTTTAAAGTGGCTACCCCTTCGGCGATCACGGCATCAGGCAATATATATATATACAGTATATATACTGTATATATATATTTGTATATACTGTATATATACAGTATATATACTGTATATTTATATTTGTATATACTGTATATATATATATATATATATATATATATATATATATATATATATATATATATATATATAATATATATATATATATATATATATATATATATTAGAGATGGAACGCATATACATTTTCACTATTTGCGAATACGAATACCAATACGAATATTTGTTGGCAAAATTCGCGAATTCGAATAGCGAATAGCGAATATTTCAATCTTTCTTGAAGGATGAAATTGTCATCCTTCAAGAACTGGTAATTCTTTTTATATCACCAACAAACGTTAATTAAATTACTATGATATTAATTACCGGTAGGAAGTCTTCTGGAGAAATAGGGCAAATATATTAAACAATGCATGATAAACTAAAGCACAAATGTATGGTAGAATAGCATTGACAAATTGCTAGATAGTCACCAGACACTAAAAACTTGTATGTCACTAGAAAACATATGTTGAAGTATCTATAATAATCTTTAACAATCGAAAAATCTCTACAATTCCTTAAAATAGGGAACATAACTTGAATATCGCTAGAATTCATCACATCTTGATGTCGCTAGATGGAAGTGATTCGCTGGATCTAGCGGTAGCCGGTACATTTGCAACATTGTCCCAAGACCATTTATTCCGTTATAATGAACAAGGTCAGATTTCGGAACTATTACAATTATTTCAAAGTTCAGATATCATCAGATTGGTTTGGAAGTCGATGTACACAATTTCAGTTCCATTAGTTTAAAAAACATTCACATACTATGGTACTTAAAGGGTTTAATAAAGAAGCATGCCTTTCCCCGACATCATACAAGCGAACGCACGCTTTAAAATGTAATATTTTAAATTTGTGTGTATTTTCTCTTGGTTTCGTGAAAATATTCGCATGTTTGCTAATAGCTATGAATGGAAATGCGAATACGAATACGAATACGAATATTGAAAGACATAGCGAATATTCGCACATACGAATACGAAACGAATATTCGGTCCATCTCTAATATATATATATATATATATATATAAAATGAGCCAATAAATATGTCCATTCCCCCTTCAAACTACCTCCCAGGGCTTATACAAGTCCATTGGTGGCAGAGAAGCGGGCAGTATGGGACAGTAAACTATAATGGACTTGTATTTCATTAGCTACTGATTATTTGATACTTAACCCCTTCACCACTATTACGTAATTTGTATCATATTCTGGTTACATTAGACGATTTTCTTTAGTTTATAATCTACCTATATGGCTCAAATGGGTAAATACGGTTTCAATAAACCCTCTTAGTAACGTAGGTCATTCTTAAACTGCATAAAATCATCATATTTTAGTCAGAATCAAAGGTATAAAGACGTCATGGTGGTGACGGCGTTAAGGGATTGTTTTTTTAGTTTTCTCCCTAGTCATCCGTGAAATTCCCCCCCCCCCCACCCCCTTGAAATTAATGTGTACATTTTTCGGAAGAAAAAAGTCCCGTCGGAAGGCCGATTTCTCCTAAATTTCAGGCTCGCTTTCACTCGCCAGAAAAAAATCGACACCTAAATGGCATGAAAGCTCTTAATATTGACGGAAATGGGTCGAAAGGTGTTTAAATCGCAAAATTAATGAGGGCGAACGTCTTAAGATCTCAAAACTAAAGTGGCTAAACATGAGGGAGAAGGGGGTCTAGTAAATACCCTTAAGTGAAAATCTGCCCATAATGGGAAATGACTGGAACTGCTCTGTCTGTGCGTGATATTATTGCCAAGTGTTCATGTTTAACAATATACTTAGCCCCTTCTATCTTTTTCTCCTTCTGCATCTCTAATTTTTTCAAATGGCGTAGGGATGCGGCGACCCCAACGCCCGCCACTTTCTGGTGCAGGTAGCCTCCTCTGTGGTGGAGGGGTGAGAAATTTCCACAACCGCTTTTCTCCGGTGAGACGTAGAAGTCGGCTAAAGGGGATCGGGGGCGGGGGGCCTGGTATCCTTCTCCCCTTAAATAAATCTACCAAAAAAACGAGACAGAGATAGGGGCGAGGGAACGCGTTCGTGGTCCCGGACCCTAAGAATAGGAGCTTTGAATGTGCGTGGATGTAGTACGAATGAGAAGCGAGAGGATATTGGAAGGTTATTTGAAAGAAGGATGTATGATGTCCTTGCACTGAATGAAACAAAGATGAAAGGAGAGGGAGAAGTGGATTTTGGAAACGTGATAGGTAGAAAGTCTGGAGTAGACGAGGGAGTCAGGGGGAAAGAAGGAGTGGCTATTATTGTGAAGGAGGAGTTGAGAGAGTTTATAAAAGAGTGGAAAGAGGTGTCATCAAGGCTAATGTGGGTGAGAATGCGGTTTAAGGGTGAAAGGTGGGTTTTTGTAAGTGCGTATGGACCAGGAAGTGAAAGAGAGTTAGACGAGGTAGAGGGTTTCTGGGAGGATTTGAGAGATTGTCTACAAGGGTTTGATGAAAATGAAAATGTTATGGGTGACCTGGGTGTGTGAGAGTTTGTGTTTTTTATCTGTGTTTATTTTTGGTTTTATGTTGTTTTTGTGTTTTCCCTGTTCTTGCTCTGTCTTGAGTCGGCTACCCACAAAATGGGGATTGGGCCTGAGCATATAGATAGATAGATAGACTTAGTTATACAATATTCGTAATAACCGAGCAATAGGCTACCTAGCGCCATAGTGGGATCAAGAACGATAGACAGCTTCAAGATAACATTAGATAGACATATGGACGAGAAGGGTTGGGTGTATGAGGGATCTGCCTTGTGTGGACCAAACGGGTTTCTTTAGACTCCCATTTTCTTATGTTGTTGTAATCAAGATAGGGACGTGGCAATTTACCGCCAGATGATATATAACCGACTATACCTCCACTTACCCATTCTCTCTCTCAGACAAACATGGTATACTAATCCAGATATCCAGATACAAAACAAGAAAAACAGGTACAAAGGAATATAAAGAAAGGCAAGCAACAGCAGATATAGTGTTCAATACTAGACTGCTTGAGAACAAAAATATATATATATATATACTGTATACAGTATATATAAAAAAAAAAAAAAAAAAAAAACAGCCATCAACTTCGGCTTCAGCTCCAGAAAGACTGTGGTCATAATATTATACTGTAACCCTTTTTATTTTACTATGTACGATACTGAAATTATCACATTACCCAGGCTAGCTTCTACTGATCAGGCATAGTTCCAGACTGCAAGGATTTATTGAATAGTAATGTCAGTGGTTTGGAGAGCTCATCCTTAGCTTCCTTTAGAACTCTGGGTGAGATTGTATCAGGTCCAGGCATTTTATTTACCTTGAGTTTATCTAAACAATTCAATACTTCTCTCTCTGTAACGGTGATATTGCTTAGAACATCTGAATTATCAATCTGAATCGGCGATGGTGTAGGGATATCACTGAGGTCTTCTGTTGTAAAAACTGATGCAAAGAAGGTATTGAGGGCATTACTCATCTGTACTTCGTCTTTGGTGTATTCTTCATTTTCATCGACTAACGGTCCAGCAGTTGAAGTAACTACTTTTTTCTACCAAACCGATAACCTCATCATCCTTAACGACATCCATCAACATACCCATATTCCTCACCAAGCCCTCTATAACCCATCATCTCCAGACATCACCTTTTGCTCCCCAGAACTCGCCCCCACAACATCCTGGAGGGTGGTCAGAACCGTAGGCTCTGACCACCTCCCGATCATTATCACCACCAAAACCAGACTCACCCCAGCTAGCCACAAACACACATACACCAATTATAAAAGAGCTAACTGGGAAGCATTCACAAATGAGACAGAACAACACTTCACAACTCTAAACAGTACACCCATCACTAACATCAACAATGCTATACACATACTCAATAAAACTATCCAAAACGCTGACAAGAAACACATTCCAAGAGGTAACAGAAAAAGACACAACCCCAACTTCACACCAGAAATTCAAAACCTCATCAGACAACGCGACATACTGAAACACTCCCCAGCACCCCACACACAAGACATCACACAACAAATTCAAGCACTCAACACCCAAACTAACAACAAAATACAAGAACAACAAAAACTAAATTGGAATAACTTCCTACAAACACTTGATCACAAAACAAACCCCAAAAAACTCTACAAAACACTAAACAGCATCACACTTTCCAACAGCAACACAACACAATCACATGCTGCAATCACAACAACAGACTCTACTCCTTCATGTAAGCAACAAGCAAACACTCTCATCAATCACTTCTCACATGTCAGCCACCTAAAACCTCACAAAGACGACCGACGTGTCATCCGACGTAAGAGACAATTCCCCACAGACCCTGACTATACACCCTTCACCAATCACCAGACAAAGCATATCATCAACAATCTCAAGCACTCACCCGCCTGAGGCCTAGACAACATAAGCAACATACACCTCAGACACCTGGGACCACAAGGCATACAAGCACTCACTAACATATCAAACTACAGCTATTAACACAACACAATACCAGACATTTGGAAGCATGGTATCATCATCACATTCCCCAAACCCAACAAAGACCCCATGCTACCCTCCTCGCACCGCCCCATCACACTCCTTTGCTCCCCCTCCAAAGTCATGGAACGCCTAGTATTACAACTAATTACACCTGACCTACCCCTAGCTCCAACACAATATGGCTTTAGGCCACTGCTCTCCACAAACACTCTTCTCACAGACCTTACACAAAGAGCTTTCGACGGCATCAACTCAGCTAGACCACCACACAGATCACTATTAGCCACACTCGACATTAGTAAAGCCTTCGATGCCATCCCCCGCCACAAACCTAACAAACAAAATCTACAACACAAACATGCACAACAACACAAAAAGGTGGCTGGCCACCTTCCTAGCAGGCAGATGTGCACACGTATCTTTTGCCGGTCAGTCATCTAAAATCAGAAACTTTCCAAATGGAGTCCCACAAGGATCCGTCCTGTCGCCCGCACTCTTCAATCTGTACATGCATGCTATAACTACACCCAATACGCCCCAAATAAACTTAGCCTCTTATGCAGATGACGTAACACTCACATGCACACACCATGACCCAAAAAGAGCAACAGATCTCCTTCAACCCTATCTCAACACACTACATAGCTGGTGCACTACAAACAGACTTAATCTAGCCCCAGCCAAATCCACCGCAACCCTGCTCACAAGTTGGACAGGAGAACACGAATACATCCCTCAACTCACCATAAACAACACACCCCTAACACATACACACACACCCAAAATCCTAGGAGTAACATATGATACTCATATGCCATTCAAACAGCACACCACAAACATTAAAAAGAAACTGACACCCAGACTTAATGCCCTCAGGTCACTTGCTCACACAAAATTTGGACACAACAAAGAAACTACCACCACAGTATATAAACAATACATAAGATCAGTGATGGAATACGCAAGCCCAGCCTGGGCTTCTAACCTAGCTGAAACACATCATAAGACCTTACAGACTATTCAAAACAAAGCCCTGAAGATCATTACAGGCTGCACAGCTACTGCACCCACAGATCACCTACATCAAGAAACCAAAATCCTCAAAGTCAAAGACCATCTGGACATGAGAGGCACTCAATTCCTGGCAGCAGCCTCCACGAACCAAGACCACCCACTAAACTACATGGCAACACACCCACAGACACCAAGAAATATCAAAACAACACCCAGCACACGGTATCACACACAATTATTGTCCTATCTCCCTCCCTGCCCACCCCGAACCAACTTCCAGAAGCACATCCATACTCATATCTCTCACCGATCCATCCACTCACTCACAGATAACACGCAGCTGCATGCACGACCTCCCGAAATGCATCCTTCCGAATCCTCCCTTCCTCGCGAGGACAGAGTCCACCTGGCCAGGCTGAGATGCGGACACCATCCAGGTCTCCTGAGCTATCAGAAGAGACTGGATGACTCCGTTGTCGACGCCTGCCCGGGATGTAACACAGCACCCCATACCATTAAACACATCATAGAAGACTGCATTTCACACAACCACTTACGCCAACAACACAATCTACACTCAATGAGAGCTCTGTGGGAAAGCCCGATCGTGGCCATGGCCTTCCTCAGCGACTCGGGGCTGTTCGGCCAGGCAGCATAGGGAACAACAACAACAACAACAACAACTACTTTTTTCTTTCTGATATAACTATAGAATTCTTTCGGATTTGTTTTACTTTGATTCGCAACATGTAACTCCAGGGTCTTTTTACTTTGCGTAATTAACTTTTTGGCTTTGCGTCGTAGCTCTACAAATTTCACCCTTTCTTCATCATTTTGTGAGGATTTTAATCTATCTTTAGCAAATTTGTTAGCAAGCAGACAGTTTGAAATATCTTTATTCCAACATTTGGGCTTATTATTATGGCCTGGACGCCGTATTTTCGATGGTATGCAGTCTTGCACTGCATTTAGGTAAGTGATTTTGAATAACTTCCAAGATGTATTTATGTCGTTATTGTTAATTAAAAAGCTCCAGTCAGTTTCTTTAAACAATAAACATAGATCTAAGTTTATGAAATTTTGCTTTCTTGAAATTAGGAACTTTTTCGATGCTACTATTTGGTTCGTTACTAGTAAACTTTAAAGTGAAAGCTATCGTACGATGTTCGCTGTTACTGAATTCATCACCAACATTCAAATTCTCTATTAATTCTTCTTTTGTTGCAAGTACAATGTCAAGAACGTTATTTCCACGGGTCGGCGTTCGAATGAATTGATACAGCGAACTCTCTTGCAAGTTCATATACAAGTCATGTCCGGAGTGTGAAGTAAGAGTATCGCCCCACTTGATCACAGGTAAATTAAAGTCGCCAAAAATTACGGTATCTTGTGAGTTACTTACATCTGCAATTTGTTCGTAAATTTCTCGGTCAGTTTGCACTGATTGAGCTGGAGGTCTGTATATTGACGCAAGTATTATTGTTGTACCTTTATTATTCTTCATTATCACAAAAGATGTGTCGACGTTCACAATTTGAGGTTTTGACAAGAGGGTAGGGTTAAGACTTTCTTTGATATAAAGTAAAATGCCACCTCCATTTCTATTTATTCGGCTTTTCTCAAACATTACATAACCGGGAAGTGAATACTCTGCTAACAAATCTCTATCTTCTGTATTGAGCCAAGATTCTGATATGCCAATCACATCATAATTTTCTGTAAACACTAGCTCCTCTAAATCTGAAAATTTATTGCGTATACTACGAGCGTTTGCATAGAAAACCTTTAAATTTGTTAGTTTAGAACTCACGGAACGCTCTTTAATAATATTTTTGGTTCTTGTCGGATCTACATTTATGTTCATGGCTGTCTTCGGTCCTTGTCGCTGGTGGTCCTCGGTTGCCTCTGTTTTTTGCTTGGCGTTGGATGATTTATGTCACTGCTGCTTCTTCTCGAATGGCATTTTTTTATCCATGGCTGCGGACTGCTTCGTGTAGGAGACGACCCATGCATGCTGAACCAACAGGGTTTAGATGAGTGCCATGTTATACGATCCTTTCACTCATATATAGACAACTCATAACTGTTATACGATCCTTTCACTCATATTTAGACAACTCATAACTCAATTCATACTTGTGAACCGACCTTTGTATATGCCTGTACAAGGAGCTGCTAGCTGTGGTCCAGAGGCAAGACCACAGGTGTCCTTATCAATAGCTAAGGTAAACATGCTGATTAATCATTACATTCCTATATTAACGACTTGCTAACCTAAACACCAGGAGACCCCTGGACTGGAGTTATGCACGATTATTCACTCGTCATGTATTATTATTCACTCGTCATTCAGGATTATTCACGCTTTCATCATTGGTTATGCATTCTCGGAAGGCGAGGTGCGGTTGAACCAAGGCATGACGGCGATGATACACCAGAGAACACGACAGACACGAGTCGAGGGCGGAGGTCCACTCACCACGCTCTCACACACCCCCTTTCACCATTCTCACCACTTCATCATTTCACACCTGATTTGATTCCTGACTGTGTTCCTGCATACTTATACAACAAATAAAGGAAAGGCTGATCGCAGGGGTTGATTGATTCCAGACTCCTAATATGTCTATAAACTATTAGTGGTGGCAGTTTTCTACAAACATTATTCATCACAGAGAGGTTTACTGAAGATCCACATCAACACGGTGTGATAGGAGTAAAGAACCTCACATGGTGGCAGCGGATGGTCTCTTTCTACAACAACTGATTAGACAAGAGCGCCTACACCACGCTTCCTTCTCACTCTCCACTTCTACCAATCAACCAAAATCAACTCTTCAATCAACCGGACGATCTACCTTCAATCAACCGGCGGCCTTGTGAGCGCGCCACACCCGACCCACAAACCACACCCGCAACTCCACACCCGCGCCCGCACCCGCACCCACCCGTTCCTGTACCAGAGGTGTGTTGTCATCACCCCTTCACCTTCGGTCATAACAACATCGGGTGAGACACAACACTGCAGTTTCCTTTCATAATCTCTATGACTTTCCTTTTCTATACTTTGAAAGGAGGTCTACTTTCTGTAAACTCCCTATTACTAATTTTGCACACTTTTGTTCGAGACCTACCCAGTGAATTATAAAAAGCCAATATATAATTATGTGCAAATGCTAATTATGTGTTACATTGATGTGCATATCGAAATTTATTAATATATGATGTGTTTATTATGCGAGATGCCTCTCATTTATATTTCATTGTGTTTGTTCTAACTCATGAACAATTTGCGAAATATCTTCAGTACTTCTCCCCTACCTCATTTTGAGGCCGATCTTACAGCTCAGGACGATAACTCAGGCGATACAGAAATAAATAATTCAGTTTCCAGTACTTCAAATGTTCCCCCTGTTGTTAATGCTAATTGTGACGATGTTTCGATACCTTACGGTCATGTTATGTCAACACAGCCACCTATTTTAAATGATATTCATCACAGAGAACTTCGTTCTGGTAACCGTCACCTTACGTTGCCAGACCCCACACCTGCGTTTTCCCATTTCACTCCCGCCAACCCCATTGACCTAACTTCAAACATGGCACAAAACTTAAATTAACATGTTGTTCACGGTCAGGCGCAAAAGGTATTTACAGGCCTAGATGATAATAGATCGATTTTTGCGGTATTTAGTGATATCGAGTCTGAGATCGCCGCTCGAAAGGTCACAGATGACAGAGGTAAAATCGATATATTTCGCTCTAAATTTGATAAGGGTAGAACTCCAGCCGGTAATTTATTAGCTTGTGACGAGTTGCTAGAATGCACAAATTATCAAACCTTCAAAGACGAGTTTTTGGAGAAATTTGCACGAAACTCAAGAGGTGACTTATTTGCTCTGATTCATGATTTTTCTAACTCAATCCAACATATAAATAAGGACAAATCTGTTGATATTCTATTGGCAGATTGTTCCGTAATGGCGAACACAATGAGCAACGGTTTAAAAGGTAACTCTTGGTTTACAGATGACAAGATTTCGTTGAAACAGTTTAGTAAACTCCTCTCATGTACCCTGTTGGTTTCAGCGTTGCCGGAAAATGTACAGCCTATTGCTCGTAGAGTTGACTTTTCTCCAACTGACAGTTTGACTAAAATCACGAAGTCTCTGCAACAGGCTTGTGACAATGGCGGCATCACTACGAATCAAATACAATTCACTGTTGCTCAAATAAAACCCACTAATGCTAAAAATGCTCAGGTTCCCAAACCTCCCCCACAAACAGCTCAGTTCTCCAAAACCTCCCCACAGACACCCCAGCTCCCTAAATCTAAACGTTACGCCCCGGCTACTCTCTCACACCTCCCTCAGTATCCCTCTGGCTCCCGTCATGGAAATTACGCTTATGTGTCACGTTCGTATGTTCATGGAAACATTCCACATTCTCCCACTCATTTTCGGGCCAAACCTAATTCTCAAACTGGGAACACCGACTTGTGTTACTACTGTGGTTATGCAGGCCATAAGGTCTCTAATTGCCATATCAAACAGAAGGAAAGTCATGAATTTTCGACAGGACGTTCGCCATACTGTCGGAAGTGCAAAGAAAGGACACATTGGACCAGCCAATGTGAGGTAGTCGCGGAAGTCATAGCGAACCACAAATCATTCAGACACACTGCTAAACACTCGGGAAACATGGTGCGCGGCTCTCAACTCGCTATGACATAAATATAAGTGTTCCACCTCCCCTCCCGCCAGTAGTGAAACCCAAATCCCTCAGAAAATTACGTGTTGGTGCCCTAATGCAATCTCCAGAGATATGCGTTCTTAATTCTCAATGTAAGGGTATATCAATGACAGTTTTGTTAGACACGGGTTCTCCTGTTAACCTCATTCCTGAAAATATTTTTGAGAGACTAAATTCTGACAAGTCTTTGAAAATATCCCCTCCAGATGTAATATTAGAAAGTGTTTCTGGTGATCATTTGGGAATTATTGGAGTGACGTACTTGCCCCTGACTTTGCATTCAGATCTAAATCCTTATAATGAGAAATGTTATGTCTTACATACACTTAATGTGGGAGCTGACATATTGTTAGGGTATGGTACTATGAGAAACAGAAAAATGTTGCTCTTCCCTCACATGAACGGAGTGGAAATAGAAAAGTGCATTATTGAAGGTATCACATTAAATATTCCCCGGTCTAGTGCGAGTGTAGTGGAGGCGAGATGTAAGGCAGTCACGTTTCAAGGTCAAACCACCTCCACCCGCCGCCACACACTCACACACCCGCCGTCTTCCGAGCGCCTCAGGAAACAAGGTTTTACCCATACACGGAAACACCCCCCCTTATCTTATTCTCAACCTCAAACCCCTTCAGTCACGGTAAGTGATTATGTCGGATTAAAGTCCTCTATTACAAATATTCTTATGGACAAGGATATTGTAATTGAGCCACACTCCGCTAAAGTCGCTGTTGTATATGCTGATAATTTATGTGAAGATGTTAACTCACTAGTTTTACTTCCAGACACTAGAATGATTAAAGGCATACACGTCTCCCAAAGTTTACATGAAGTTAAACATACTAATTGTTTTATAACACTGTTAACTAATTTTACTAATGGCATGATAAAAGTATTTGCGGGTACAGTTATTTGTGAAGCTGAAGTTATCCCCGGAATATTTGAGGAAATGAATCCTATATCCATAAGTAATGTTAATATGAAAGCTTTCACACCATCATTTTCTGATGAACGAATGAAAGAAATATTAAGTCAACTTAACCCAGTTATCCCGAGGCAAACGCTCCTTTGTACGAATTGTTAAACGAATTTCACTCCACTGTACACCTTAAAACTGACTCTATGGGATTTACAGATATCCTGGATCACCGTATAATTTTGAAAGATGTTAATCAAACACCTGTTTATCTGCCAATGTACCGTCTCTCTCATTCACAAAGAGAATGAACTAATACGCATGTGAAAGAATTATTGGAACAAGATGTAATACAGCCATCTCTGTCTTTATGGCGTAGTCCCCTATTTTTGGTTCCTAAGAAAAATAAGGGCGAATATAGAGTTGTCGTAGATTACAGGAAACTTAATTCTCTCACAGAAACTGAACATTTTCATATGCCTGCAATCCCTGAAATCTTAAATTCGTTAGGTACTGATAATAAAGTGTTTAGTACTATGGATTTGTCGAGTGGTTTCCATCAGATTAATTTAGATGAAGATTCCCGTCAATACACCGCATTTAATTCCCTCTCTGGAACATATGAGTTCAAACGCTTACCACAGGGCCTTAAAAATTCACCGGCAGTATTTCAACGTCTCATGTCTAATATATTGGCAGGATTATTAGGTGATAACGTTTATGTATATATAGACGATATCATAATTTTTTCTAAATAATATATCGGACCATGTCGAAGCACTGAGGAAAGCTTTATCTAGGCTTAATGAAGCTGGTTTAAAGATTAAACTTAGTAAATGTAACTTTTTTAAGAAGAAACTAAATTTTTTAGGACATGAACTAACCCCAGACGGTGTTAATACCACTCCTGATCTCACGAACGCTATCACAAATTTCCCAACACCCACTAACGTAAAACAATTGCGTCAATTCCTTGGTATCAGTGGTTATTATAGGAGTTTCATTAGAAATTATGCAATCATGGCGAAACCCCTTTACGAACTGTTAAAGAAAGGTATGGAATTTAATTGGAGTTATGAACAAGAGCAAAGTTTTAATAAATTAAAGAATAGCTTAACCACGAGACCCACACTTGCCTTTCCTGATTTTAATAGAGACTTTGTTATTAACACTGACGCTTCGTACTCCGGATTCGGTGCTACTCTCATGCAGTATGATGAAAGGAATGAATTACGCCCGTTAGGCTACGCAAGCCGTTCTCTCAAACCGGCAGAAATAAATTATTGTGTAACTGACTTAGAAGGCGCTGCATTAATATGGGCTCTTCAGACGTACAAAGAAATAATTTATGGCAATAATGTGACTGTATGGACAGATCACAAACCCTTACTTAAGTTGTTTGATGATACATTTTTGTCTGGCAGACGTGCTCGATGGAAATTAATCTTGGCATCTTATAATCCCCAATTAATGTATGTGGAAGGTAAACACAATGTTGCAGCTGATGCCTTATCTCGTAATCCAGTAGCTTCAGTTTCAGCCAATGCGATTCTGAACGCTGATGGTATTGCTGCGGAGCAGAGATCCGACACGTTTTGGAGTAAAGTAATTCTTAGTATAGAATCAGGTGATACTGTTACCTCGAGCACTAAAGATTTAATAGCTTTGAATTTACAAGACTTCGAAATACACGACAATTGTTTGTACAAGAGAACGCAGTTATCTGGCAGGAATTCACCTAATAGAGAGGTGTTGCAATTAGTTATTCCCTCTTCACGCATAGATGCGACGCTACACTTTATTCATGGTCACAAATTAGTTGGACACCCTGGTAAGGATAGAGCCTTCTCTCAAGCTCAAAGGTTATTTTACTGGCATACAATGAAACGTGATTTATTCACTCACATAGATGAATGTATTACTTGCGCGAAAGTTAAACCCAAGTTAACCCTTTCACGCATTTATGACGCAGAGGTTGCCAGATTAGCAATAAAAAATAGAGTTCTCTCACTCTTATAATTACTTTTCCAAAATTAGTGTTCTGCCCACAGCTAACTCAAAGGCAACTGCAGAGGTTGAAGTAACTAAACTAAAGGTTTCTAAATACCCCTGATGGTAACAAAGGCTTTAAAGTATCCCCAATAGGCTCAAAATCGCGTCATGTGTCGGAGAGGGTTAAATGCATCTGATAAGATCGGTACTTATCCGATGCCTAATTACCCCTTTGATGTAGTTGGAATAGATCTACTCAAGTTACCCCTCACAAATACTGGTAATCAATATGTACTGGTTATAGTTGATAACTTTTCCAGATATGTGATTCTTTCAGTTTTGCAAGATAAAGAAGTGAAATCTATTACACAAGCACTCTTACGAGATTTAATTTGTAAACTTGCCTGCCCAAACACTATAATTATTGATAATGGCACAGAATTTTGTAATTCTGATATGGAAGACATTTGTAGAGAATATAATATTAATCACGAGACAATTTGCCCCCATTCACCACACAGAAATGGCTTAGTTGAACGTGCTAATCAGTCCTTAATTAGTGCCCTACGCTGTTTATTACACGAACGCGATACCGGTACTTGGGATAACTTTATTCATTACGCAGAAGCCACACTTAATTCATCTATTAATACTTCCATTGCTGATTCTCCACATTTCATTGTTTTTGGCAGAGATAAGAAACTACCTTTCACTAATTTACAGAAAGCCAATACTCCTGTGTATAATTCGGATGATTATTTGTTATATCATTTGAATAATTGTCGTACTATTTACAAGAATCTTCGAAATAATCTCACTCACTCTAAGGAAGAAATTACGACCATAGCTAACAAAAACAAATCTAATCCGAATATCAATATTGGAGATATTGTTTTTCTGCGAGATTTTTACGCTAAAGATAAATTGCAACCAGTCTTTGATGGTCCCTACAGAGTTTTGACAGTTGAAGGAAATAGAACAACAATTAAACATTTAGATGTAGGTAATGAGAAACGAGCACATGTTGATCATTTGAAGACAATTCGGCGTACTCTACCCGGATACGAAAACACGAATTTCGAGGAAACACTAATGAACCCGAAAAAGATAAAGAAAAATAAAAACGAACAGAAAACCCCCCCTAATGACAGATATGACCTTCGGTCACGCGCCATTGCTGCCGTGTCATCTTTGAAGGGTGATTTTGTAGCCCAGTGGTGGTTAGACAATCTAGATATTAAGGTAGATACGTTCTACATGTAAATAAACTCTGATTCTCACGATTGATGGAGCGGTAGATCATGCCGGCTCGTCCACAGTTCAGTCTCTCTATCACTCTTGACCAATCAGAGCTTCTAGAATTTAACTTCATATAATTAATAATTTATTTATACTCTATTTTTAGTAGTACATACAATTGTTTTTTCTTACTCTCATTACATCCCCCAGGATGGGTTGTGTTATTGGATTCGTATTGTATTAATGTTGGTGATTTTTTTATTTTAATTCCATTTGCATCTGTTATGATTTTGACTAGACAAGAAATTATCCCTCTCCCCACCATTATCCAAGGCGAACTTCTTGAGGTTAATATCCCTTCAGACAATTTGTTATTTTCTACAGGTATATACCCTGATGAATATCTGGCTTTAGTAGACACTTCGGTCTTTGAGAAACATTGTCACACTATCTTAGACGTCATTACTACCTGTCCTGCTCAATTAATCCAATTACTCCCCCTGAATTATGATGATTGTAGTCGTGCTATTAAGAAAAATGAACATATGCTAGATTATTGTCAATTCACTCCCGCTCCTCAGAAAAATTTCTTCCATACACACATTTTGGATACTAATTTTCTTTAATTTGTGAAAGCAACTACTCTCCTTGTGACTTGTCCCGATCGCTCACCTTTCCACAGAAACGCAGTAGGTTTGATTTACATAAAGGATTCATGCATGATTGTCTGTCGTTTCCTCACTATTTACCCTTCCACATTTCACCTGAGTTCAATTTCTATTGACAGTCGTCTTTTTGCTGAAATTCCTCCCTCTGTTAACATTTCTGGAAATGTTTCGTTTCCTAAGGTTGTTTCACATACCATCAACACTTTGAATCTAATTAATTAACTCATCTTTGGACTCTCTGTCTTTCACTCACTTTGTCAAGCCTTACTATGTATACCCTCCCATTGGACTACTCATGATTCTTTTGATTATTGCCATTATCTTATGTTATTGCTCAAACTCTCGCCTAGCATCACGTATTAGTGAACTTGAACATTTCGTGAAAGCACTACCATGATAAATGTGGAAAACTAGTTATATATGCACAAGAAAATGTAATTTTGGCATAATCAGACTTAGAAAATATAGTCTAAATATTTAGCACAATCAGACTTAGAAAATATGGTCTATATATTTAGCACAATCAGACTTAGGAAATATAGTCAATATATTTAACACAATCAGAATTAGAAAATATAGTCTATATTTTAGAAAAGAATGACATTGCACTATCCTAGAAAATACATACTATAAACATTGATTTGTTAATGTGGAAAGTTTCCTAATCTGAAGATTGAAATTTATATAATTGGTACTTTCTAAATTTTTAATTACTTAGTGTTGTATTATATAGGACTTGTATATATATACTTGTTTATATTATTGATTTGTTTTAATAGAATATTAATACTATTACTTTTACAATTTTATATGTATATATATATCTTTATGTATGTACCATTTTCATCACATCTCATCTATTTTATTATAGAAAATCTACAAAACCTCAGCCTTTATAATCTTTCATTAGACTTAAGCATTTATTTTTGTTTTTTAATTCTCTATCACTTATTTCACTGTTATTGTAATTTTAGTGCTCCATTTGCAGTTTTGTTTTGCAGTGGGAGCAAAACTCTCGTAGTGGGGGCGTGTTATACGATCCTTTCACTCATATTTAGACAACTCATAACTCAATTCATACTTGTGACACGACCTTTGTATATGCCTGTACAAGGAGCTGCTAGCTGTGGTCCAGAGGCAAGACCACAGGTGTCCTTATCAATAGCTAAGGTAAACATGCTGATTAATCATTACATTCCTATATTAACAACTTGCTAACCTAAACACCAGGAGACCCCTGGACTGGAGTTATGCACGATTATTCACTCGTCATTCAGAATTATTCACGCTTTCATCATTGGTTATGCATTCTCGGAAGACGAGGTGCGGTTGAACCAAGGCATGACGGCGATGATACACCAGAGAACTCGACAGACACGAGTCGAGGACGGAGGTCCACTCACCATGCTCTCACACACCCCCTTTCACCATTCTCACCACTTCATCATTTCACACCTGATTTGATTCCTGACTGTGTTCCTGCATACTTTTACAACAAATAAAGGAAAGGCTGATCGCATGGGTTGATTGATTCCAGACTCCTAATATGTCTATAAACTATTAGTGGTGGCAGTTTTCTACAAACATTATTCATCACAGAGAGGTTTACTGAAGATCCACATCAACACGGTGTCATCGGAGTAAAGAACCTCACATGCTATCCTTGCGGAACAGAGTAGGCTGGTTATAGAAATGATCCCAGAGGTTGATGAATTCAACTTCTTCCTTCAGACACAAATATTTTAGTCGGCTATTTGTGCTGAAGGCTTCGTCGTAGAATTTGTGAGGTGCGTCGATCTTGGGGAGAATGCCTGAGATGATGATATTCCTTGACTTGTTTTTGTAGTGCTGGATCATCTTGCGATATTTCTCCATCAACTCGGATCTGGTGCGCATGACGTCATTTGAACCAGCATGGATGACAAAAAGGGTATTTTCGTTTGCATCCTTTGTGGTATCTTCGAAGGCTTCCACAATGTCGTCCAGTCCAGCTCCTGGGATGCAAAATCTTTTTCGTCGATTTGGGACTCTGTCGCAGAACTCTTCGACCTGTCCTCGTAGGATGGAATCCCCAACGACCCTGGTCTCTTCTGGTTCGTCTTCCATCTCTACCAAGATCTCAAATATGTTTGACATTGTGACTGGTAGATGAGACCTTTTCTGCGTTGGCCGTGCACCATTCCTCACTGGTGTATATCCGGAAACCTGTGGTGGCGAGACTCTGCGTACAGGTCACAGAGAGGAGTGGTTAGAATGGGGGCGAGGGGTTGGTACTGTTCATGCTAGCAGGCTTCTTGCACGAGGAGTGGGGGAGAGACTAAGGTGAACAGGGCGGCTGTCCTGGTTTGATGTCGGCTCAGGTTCATCAGAAGCATCTGCTGCAGTGGCTACTGCAGGTGTTGGATTGTTGGCAGATGACGTTGGGGCGGTGGTGGATGCTGGAGTTGAAACAATTGGAGTTAGTGATACTCCAACGTTGAGTGTTACAAACTCTTGGAGTGATTCAAGCTTCCTGGTGAGGGTGTTGACGTTGTTGTGGGCTTCATCCAATTTCGCTGTCAAATCCTCTCGTTGCTGGCAGAGTCGGCAGACTAGTGGATCGGCAGGAGCAAACATGGAAGCACCAAACCTATCGGCGCAGTTCGTAGAGGCACAAGGCATGGTGACGATCACTTTCTTCAGATCACTTCACTCACTTAACCCGTCCAGCCCCGGCTAGTTTTGTAATGTTTGTTCACCAGAACCCGGCCGGTTTTCAAAAAATGGTTTTATTCCAGAAACAATAGCGAATGGGTTAGGAATGAAGGAAAAACCACGAAAAACCGCTCAAAAAGCTTAAAGAATGGTCCTACAGAGCCCCCGAAAACGTATTTTACAAGAGTAAAAAATTGAAGGCAATTACCCAAAAAAAACAGGTTATTGCGCGCTCACGCGCACGCACGTGGACTTTGAGAGTTTTCAACCATCGGCGCGGTTGCGTGGGATACGTACACAGTTCCCATACAAATCTGAGCCCTCTTGAGTGGCTACACCTGAGGTTACGGTCGGCGCAATTAGGGTGACGCGCCAGGCGCGTCTCTGGGGCTGTGCGTTACATACATCGCCGACGCGTCAGGCGCGTCGCTGGGGCTGTACGGGTTAAAAACACCTAACTCACTTTAAAAACACTTAACTCACTTTAAAAACACTTATCTCACTTTAAAAACACTTATCTCACTTTAAAAACACTTCACTCACTTCAGGTCGCTTCACTTACTTAAATAGGCCTAACCGAAAACAAAAATGTTGAAATACATACAAATAGGTTATCAGCGGTGATAGCCTAACCGAAAATAAAAACAAAACAAAATAAAATTTAAATACGCAGTGATAGCCGAACCGAATTTGTTTTTATTTTTATTTAAACAGAAATAGGCCACCAGGGGCGATAGCCTATCCTAACCGAAAACAAAAGTAACCAAAAATAAAAGTAAACGAAAACAAAAATTATGAAATACCAGTACGCAGAAATAGGCCACCAGCGGTGATAGCCTAACTGAAAATTTAAAAATTGAAGTACGCAGAAATAGGCCACCAGGGATGATAACCTAGACTAACCGTAAACAAAAATTATGAAATACGCAGAAATAGGCTACCAGGGGTGATAACCTACCTAAAAAAGCAAAACAAATATATATATATATATATATATAATATATATATATAATAGAATATGTAACTAAATAGACAATTCACCAAATAGAGATTATATAAGAATAAAGTGTAACTGCACACAAGGGGTTAATATACTGTATCAACAGATGGCGCTGGTGTCACTGTAGGCAAGTCAAGCAGGGTTATATTTAGATAAACAAAGTTATCAGTCAAAGGTTACTACAAGATCATGCAAGCACAACTAAAATTATAGATATATATAGCTACAGTAGGATACTGAATACGATAACTACTAGAGTTAATAAGAAAATACAAAGCTAGGTCGATTTGAGATGCGCATCGTCTGCTACAAGCTAGGATAAAAAATGTAAACAATGTTTATCAGTCAGAAAAGCAATAAAATAACAAGCATGGCAACTACAGAACTATGTGGAGGTTAAACAAGCACTTAACTACTGTTCATGCAATGAATAAAGGGAATAGGGATATGAAATACTCAAATTAGGATCGAGTTTTCTGTGGCGATGCGGAGCTGTTGACGGTGCTAAAGCCGGCGGGTAGTGAGAGAGAGAGAAACCAACTACTAAGGTCCACATTCGGCCCTCCAATTTTATCTATATTCCAAACTTTTATTTGTATTTCCTCGGCTTCTCCAGGGCTTTTGGTACTTAACCTAAGAAGTGCGCATGGGGGGTATGAAACACCACACTCCTGTGCTGACGTATTTGAGCTGTTCCCATCACTAACATCATTATTTTACCATAAATAGCATTAATACTTATCCATATGCGCCTATTATAGGTTGATTATAAAGGTATTAACCTGTTACAACAATAAAACAAGTGGAAACAGTGTTTGGATGGTCAAAATCGGCGATACAGGCCGGGAGTTACATAATGTATGGCTGAGGCAACCTCCCTGCCATCCTCCCCTCCCCTTGTCTGGAGAGACACTGTTACGCAATAGTCTCTCTCTCGCTCTTTCCCACGCTTGGTAACAGTGATGACAACGCCCTGCTACCAACTCGCTAATGTTAGCACGAAAATAGACCACAGAATAAGGGAAAATAGGTGATAACCGAAGGCGGGGAGGAAAGTGGGGAAGGAGGGGAGGTGGAGGAGTGATATTTGGCATGGCTATTAATATATTTATTCATACTATATACTGAGAGAATGCTTTGTTATTATGATCATTATCATTATTATTACTTTATTATTAATATTATTTTATTATTATTATTATTATTTTATTATTATTATTATTATTATTTTATTATTATTATTTCTATTATTATTTGTATTATTACTTATTGTACATTATGTTTTATTCTGTATATTTTATTTTATTTTATATTTATTTTAAGTTTCTTCCAGCCCGAAGGCCGGTTCCTCATAAAATGCAAGCTCGCTATCGCTCGCCAAGAAAAACAAATGGCCACTTAAATGGCACAAGAGGTCTTAAGGTTGACAACGCAATGGGGCGAAAATGTTTAAAGTCACCAAACAAATTGGGCAAACGTCTTAAAATCTCAAAATGAATGGAGCTTAATATGTATCAGTGTATTTTATTATTTGTGCATAATATATCTCTTTGTTATCTATACCTGTCTGTCTATAGTCTGTCCATTATAGGTAGGCTAAGAATCTTGACCACTAACCTCTATGACTTAGATAATGACTAATAATATAAATTATCCCCTTCTGTACCGGATACGTTTTGTTTTAAATTCTAGCTATATTAGACAATGTTGTGCAGTTTAAGAAGGATCTGTGGTAGTAAATAGGGTTAAGCGCGATAGTTCGATTCCTGTTAACTGCTGGAGGCCCATTTTTAGCTGAATAATATCTTATAATGGTTGCCAGAATAGAGTTAAGGGGGGTCACAGGTTTTTGTTCTCTCCTTCTCTCTCTTCCTCTGGCTTGTATCTATTCGGCCCCATTCAGCCTACTGTTTTAAGACGTTTACCCCCATCCAGGTGTCAATATGTTTCTGGCGAGCAGTAGCGAGCCAGCATATATATATATATTTTTTTTTTTACAGCAAGCTAAATTTGTACATTTTTCGATAGAAAAATTTCTCCGGCAAAGCCGGATTTTACCATACAATGCTGGCTCGCTATCGCTCGCCAGGAAGAAATCGACACCTGGATGGGGATAAACGTCTTAAAACAGTTGGCTGAATAGATACAAGCCAGGAAAAGAGAGAAAAGTAGAGAAAAATAAAAGAGAGCCGGTGACCCCCCTTAAATTGATGTTACCGGTACTAAATGGGTTATGGGAGAGGGTTGTTTGTTTACCTATCCATCTCTGTCCGTCTTGTTATATATTGATGTTACCGGTACTAAATGGGTTATGGGAGAGGGTTGTTTGTTTACCTATCCATCTCTGTCCGTCTTGTTATATATTGATGTTACCGGTACTAAATGGGTTATGGGAGAGGGTTGTTTGTTTACCTATCCATCTCTGTCCGTCTTGTTATATATGTGTCTCGAATTCCGTCTATCTTTCTCCCTTTATCTGTCTATCCATCCATCTATCTACCGGTTTATCTATCTATCTATCTATCTATCTGTCTATCAATCTATCTATCCATTCATCTATCCATCCATCCATCCATCTATCCATCCATCCATCTATCTATCTAGCTAACAAAATATCTATCTATATACCTATCTATATATCCGTCCATCTATCTACCTGTCTATCTATCTAACTGTCGATCTATCTATCTAGCTAGCTAGCTAGCTAGGTATCTATCAGCATTCAGCAAATGTGTGGCTCCCTCCCGTTTTCTCAGTCCTCCCCAACTTTTATTTTATTTCAGGGGATTTTTAGGTAACTTTCTTTTATCTCAATCCCGGGGTGTGAAAAGGCTAGAGCAAATTGGCTGTAAATTTCCACAACTATTCCTTGACTGAGTCTTCCCAAATGTTAGAAAATATTAGTTCGATTACTCTAATCGTTTTTTAGTTAGAGGTCATATGACGATTGTTGGCCTACTTATAATGAATAGACTATAGTGTATTGTTGTATTTATCGTTGTATTGTGTTGTATTTTGTGAGTAATTTATTGTTATTATGAAATTTGAAAGGTTGGGAGTCCTTTATTTTAGGTTATGCTGTAATATACATCTACTACCGTCACCTCATTTGTCTGTGTTATCAGTGAATCTATGTAAGTTAATCTCTCTCTCTCTCTCTCTCTCTCTCTCTCTCTCTCTCTCTCTCTCTCTCATGATTTGATTACGCATTTCTTTTCTGTTCTCTGGCTATTGTAAATCGATTTTATTCAGATTAAAAAGGGTACCGTATATGGAAGTCAGAGGATTAATTCAGAGACTTTACCCTTTTAATTCCCACAGAGCTTTCCTAAACTGTATACAATCGTCAAATGCTAGCCAGAATAAACTGTCAAACTGCCTCATAATCCTCAAAGGGGGCGTAGTCACATCTCCTACACAACTACAACAGTTGGAGTACTGCCACATACCCTACACATAGTCGGTCATAATTCCTACACAAAAACAAGTATCCAGCACATTTCCTACACCAAAACTGAGTACCCAGCATATCTCCTACACCACACGGTGCATCCGGCATAACTCCTACAATTATACTGTCATATCTCCTACAATTCTGTTACTGAGTACCCAGCATATCTCCTACACCACACGGTGCATCCGGCATAACTCCTACAATTATACTGTCATATCTCCTACAATTCTGATACATGATCAGTGCTCATCAATGCGATCACGTAGCATTATGCAGGAAAGAATACAAAACGCTGGAGAATATATATGTGGGAAATGTTTTTATTTCTCTTTAAAAAGATACGTCTATAAAATGAAACTATAAAACCAGTTAAAATTATATTTCGCGAGGACATTAATTTTGGTTTAAATTAATACCTCAAGCCTGTCATGAATGATTGTACGACAAGTGGGACATTTTGCAGGGTTCTTATTATCTGCTGCTGCCAAAAGGATACCTATGCAATCTGTCTCGAAGACTCGAATCAACTCGACTTGTCAGGAGAGTAGTGAGACAGTAGCGCCGAGCAAGGTCCATAGATACTACAGGTCAACCCAGGGGTTGCTCAAACTCCCTTTCCGCGCGCATGACGTCAGAGTGTTGAAGGGTGAAGGGGTCACCAGTTTCTTCCCGCTCATTCTCAAAATCACAGCCGTTGGAGCAGCATCCTCCGTTTTCTATATCTTCGTGCCGTGAAAGTATAACTTCGATATTTTATAATACAACAGTGACCATAATGCCGTGTTATAATTTCATATTAGCTAGTTTATATTTTGCATTTGCATTAATCTTCCCTATCCTTAATAGCTTGCATTAAATTTTGTTAATACTAAAATTTATCTACCAATTTACTGACCATTCATATGGCGAATTTTGAGATGCACCGGTATTTAAAGGCTAATTTTGAGGTGTATGTATAAGGCTAATTTTGATATGTATTTATAAGGCTAAATTTGAGATATATTTTTATGGCTAATTTTGAGAGCTTCAACATCAAACTATAAAGGCATAATTACGAGATGAGTTAGATGTGAGAGGGATCTGCCTTGTATGGGCCAACAGGCTTTTTGTACTCACTTCTATTATGTTATTATGTTATTATTGTTTTGTAACCTGTCCAATGTTCTTCATAATAACCTTACGGAACCTTACGATGATACTGGACGCAGGTCTTGTCAGTGCTCTAAGTCCAAATCTTCATAATTTAACTTTAATAGACACATGGTTCTAATGATCCCAGAAAACAATATGTAAGATGTCTTAAGTTAATAAAATAAGTGTGTACCGAATTTTGTGAAATCCTTATCCTGCTTTGTGCAACCTAGTTGTAAGAAGAAATTAGAACAATAACCAATACCTATAAATTAAACCTGAAAATAGTTATCCCATTTTGTATATGCTAAATATAATATTATAATATTATAATAGTAATATAGTAATAGCCTACATTTGATATGAAAAGGATTGGACCGGGTAAACAAATATACAAAGTATTATAAGCTTGTGACAGTGTATAGGCGGGAAGGTGAAGGTATTGAGGGATCACAGTCCAGATATTGTGTGGACTGTGTGAGGGATAAGCCTTTACAACGTCTCGCAGCTGTTAGGGGGCGGAGCTAGGCAGAGCGGTGAGCGTATTCTCTCTTTCTTTCATTTGGTACAATAGTGTGACGTCACTGAGCTGCGCGTGGGTTGACCTGAGTATCTATGGACCTTGGCGCCGAGTACAGACAGAGGCTCCTCCCCGTATACACGGCAGTGTAGAAAATGTGACCGTATAATGTTTGTGTGTAGGAGATATGCTGTATCTCTGTAGGAAATAAGTCACTACACTAAAAACTGTGTAGGAGATATGCAGTATACAGTATGTGTAAGAAATATGTCATTACTCTAAAAACTGCTAAATTTGTAGATGTGACATGTAGGAAATCCGGCTTCGCCGGATTTCTCCATACAATGCTGGCTCGCTATCGCTCGCCAGGAATAAATCGACACCTGGATGGGGATAAACGTCTTAAAACAGTTGGCTGAATGGGGCCGAATGGATACAAGCCACGAAAAGAGAGAAAAGGAGAGAAAGATAAGAAAAAGCCGGTTCCCCCTTAAGAGTCCACCACTTTTAAGTATATCAAAACACTTGGGCGCGCCACGGACAAGCTTCTTGGGGTGACCACCAGATGGAGAATGGTCGCTTTGGGGACGAAGCACAATATTTTTTAGGTCAAAAAGAAATATACCAAGATTATGCGTTATATACTATTAGCAGCTATTAGTATGATTTTTGAAGCAGTTTTCGTGTGTTTAATTTGAAGCATATTCGCTCTTTGTAAATATAAAACTAGATTTCTCTGAATGTCTAAATCTTTGTACAAAATATATTATCGCTTCAGTTCCTCTATTCAGAGGTTTAGGAAGTAAATAATTAATTCAATGTAAGTTTCTTAGAAGTGTTTGACATTATATAGCGCTTAAACCTCACGTAGAATAGAATATTATAATAGTTCATAAAATAAGACGGGCTTTACCATATATTGGTCTTGAGTGTCGAGCGTCGACTTGCTCGGGCAAGTCGAGCTTATCAATTTTGCTGCCTGTACGGTACCAAAATCTCTATCCGTAAACAGGTCTCCTCGCCGTTCTAGGATTTCGCCATTCCTTTACTCTTTATAACTATATCACAAAAAGCATGATTATATTTTCATATAAATATGCTCTATTAATTGATGCAATGTATTATCATAATATGATAAGTTTTTACAAGAAATCAACAGAAGTTCTGGAAAATTAAGTAAGATGTCGATATAGTTTTTGGAAACGAAAAGGACAGTGGGTTGCTCGCGCATGTGAGTGTGAGGGGTGGGGGAGAGTGTATCATACATTGGCAGTGATAACTTATGGGGACTCATGCCACATCCTCATATAAATACACGTCCATACGTTTAGTGAGTTTTAACTAAAGTTAAACTTACTGACGGTAGCTTATTCCACTGTAAACAATTCTACTATAACATGTGTTTATCATATATACTATTTCTATAATGCTTATCAAGTTAACATTCATACTTTGCAAGCAATTTGTGGATTCTCATATATTTATTTTTTTCGCCATGTGTAATAATTATAGGGTTATAGTTGATACATATATTAATTGTGTGTGCACAAATAGATATGTTACTACCAAAAAAATACCATTTGTGAATGGAGTGTCTTAAAACGAAGCTTATTATATTGTTGAGTTACCAAGTAAATTACCACTTGTCCTAGGGTCCTGTGACAATGCGACAATTGTCCGACGGTGGTCACCACAAGAAGCTTGTGCGTGGCGCGTCTGATTAACAGTAAAATAACTAAAATTACCACTATCAACAATTTTCAGTTTGCTCCCTAGACATCTATCAAGCTTACATATTATAGGAATACCCAAAACAAGCTTGAAATAAAACAACAACCACACTTCGAGATAACATTTTACATTTTTCGGTAGAACGACCGGTTCCTCAAAGAAATTGCAGGCTCGCTCTCATTCGCAAGGAAATATCGACACCTAAATGGCACGAAAGGTCGTAAACTTGATAATGAAACGAGGTGAAAGTTCATAAAACCGCCAAACTGAATGGGCAAATGTCTTAAAATATCAAAACGGTAATTGTTTAGTGTATGGCCTCCTCCTAAAGAAAATGGATTTTTGAGCACAGACTAAACCAAATGTTCACTACTGTATTTACATAGCTGGTCATTAACCTAACCTAACCTAACCTAAGGTAACCTGGGCATCCTGGGGGCTGCTGCCCCCAGACCCCCGCTGGTCTTGGGTTGAAAAGTGATAACAAACACATATCTCTTACCTCATTATGCAAAGTTTTGTATTTGGTTTAATATACACTTCCCAGGTCATTTGAACAGTTCTATTGCTTCTATATATCATATAATACACCATAGTTCGAATACGTTTTTAATAACTAGAAAAAGAGGACTTCGATTAAACAATTACGATCAAAACTAATAGGGCAAAACATGAGGGAGAAGGGGATCCAACAAAACATCGCCTTTCACCAGATAGTCATAGGCTTACTTGACTGCGTCCTTAGATAATGATGGCTGCAATATTAAGGGCACATGTTTAGTATATATATATATATACAGTATATATATATATATATGAGTATATATCACAAATACACGTGAACCACTAAATGTTTCTAATCTCTCAGTGGGGTCGAACCGCCGACCGTCAGGACGATAGCCGACGCTTTAATCAACACCACGGCAGTCTAGACTACCGTGGTGTAGTTGATTAAAGTGTCGGCTATCGTCCTAACGGTCGGCGGTTCAAACCCCACTGAGAGATTAGAAATATATATATATATATATATATATATACCGGTAGATAGATAGATAGATAGAGAGATAAATAGATAGATAGATAGATATAGATATAATTTGTTGCCTCGCTAGACCTTCATCAAACTAAAAAAAGAAAAAAAAAAAGACACCCTAGACCCACTTCAAGATATATTTGAAAAAATGTCGGTAGGCAAACGGCCGGTTCTTCCTTAACCCTTTCGCTGCGGGTGATGTTCTGGAATGTTTTGGCAAGTTACAGCAATTTCCAGGCTTTAAAAGCCTGTAAAAAATGTAAGAATCGAGTGTCAGTGGGTGGGAGCGTGAGGGGCCCACCTCCGACCCTCAGAGCACCGAGCGGCTCACTGAGCTAGGCTGTGTCTCGAGCGAGTCTCTCTCTGTCTCTCTCATCAGTGTAGCCAAGCGAGCGAGTGTTACATAATAGCGGGGTTCCCGCGTTTCACTGGGATCACTGCGGGTGAACCAGACCACGTATACGGTCCGTTCTGGTGTCATTTTGAAGCTATTTTCGCCTAGTTTTCGGCAGAATACACTTCATTTAATGCAGATGCTTGATTTATCATTCAGGAGTGCCTGAATATGCCCTAAATAGCCCAAAATAGGCCGCAGCCAAAGGGTTAAATTACAGGGTCGCTATCGCTCGCCAGGAACAAAAATCGACATCTATAAGGCACGAAAGATTCTAATATTGACTATGCAATGGGGTGAAAGGTATTAAAATCGCGAATCTAATGTAACGAATGTCTTTAAATCTGAAAACTAATGGGGCTAAACGTGAGCGAGAAGGGAGGCCAGAAAAAACCACAACCATCTCCCCTTTGATACTTGCTATCTGTAGGCAATATTATGTATATAACCCTATGAGGATTATGTATATAACCCTATGAGGATTATGTATATAACCCTATGAGGATTATGTATATAACCCTATGAGGATTATGTATATAACCCTATGAGGATTATGTATATAACCCTATGAGGATTATGTATATAACCCTATGAGGATTATGTATATAACCCTATGAGGATTATGTATATAACCCTATGAGGATTATGTATATAACCCTATGAGGATTATGTATATAACCCTATGAGGATTATGTATATAACCCTATGAGGATTATGTATATAACCCTATGAGGATTATGTATATAACCCTATGAGGATTATGTATATAACCCTATGAGGATTATGTATATAACCCTATGAGGATTATGTATATAACCCTATGAGGATTATGACGCGTTTGGACAGTTTTTTCTGGCTATTATTAGACGATTTTATTCAGATTAGGACGGAAGTGTGAGTCTGAATGTTAATTGACCACTTGCGAGTTTCAGGCTATACGGAAGTTGGAGTCGTGAACATCGATATTAAACAGAAATACAATAATAATGTACGTTTCTGATGGATAAATGATATGCTGAATTGGGTTTTATGTATTTGTAAATGTACTACGACCGTATTTTAGCGGTAAATTCTGGTAAATATCGTTATCTACAACTCCAACTTCCTTATAGAACAAAACTCGCAAGTCGGCAATAGAGATCAATATTACCCTTCTATTTGTTTTCTCGATTTTTCCTAGGCTGTATAAAATCGTCCAATTAAGGGAGCCCACCTCGCTTTTTTTCTCTTTCTCTCCCTCGCTTTGGCTTGTATCCATTCGGCCCCATTCAGCCTACTATTTTAAGACGTTTACCCCCATCCAAGTGTCAATATTTTCCTGACGAGCGGTAGCGATCCAGCATATATATAGTTTTGTTTTTATAGCAAGCTAAATTTGTACATTTTTCGACAGAAAAATTTCTCCGGCCGAAGCCGGATTTCTCCATACAATGCTGGCTCGCTATCGCTCGCCAGGAAGAAATCGACACCTGGATGGGGATGAGCGTCTTAACACAGTTGGCTGAATGGGGCCGAATGGATACAAGCCAGGGAAAGAGATAAAAGGAGAGAAAGATAAAAGAACCAGTGACCCCCCCCTTAATACCAGAATAAAGTGCCAAAATGCGTCATAACACTCAAAGGGTTAAAAAGCTTGCTTGGCTGTGTCTTTAGATGATGATTGCATTATTTAACCCTTTGAGGATCATGACGCATTTTGACTGTTTATTATCGCTATCATTAGACGATTTTATTCAGCCTAGGGTGAACTTGTTGGAGCTAAAAAGTTGTTGTTGTTGTTGTTGTTCCCTATAGCTCGGTTCACACATTCACGAATTAACGTCCCGGGACGTCCGTCCCCGACCCCTTAATTCGCCGTGCCTAGGTGGCGCTCTTTTTGTGCAGCATAAAATGGTCCGTGTGGGTCGGGGCAACTGCCAGAAAACGTGTTATGTCGGGGACACCCACAGGACACACACGGGAGCAGTCGTCGTCTAGACGCAGCCTGGCGGCATCTAGACGACGACTGGCGGCGTTTAGACGACGATTAACGGGATGAGAACGTCGGCAAAAAAACTTTGGAAGGGCCCTAGTGGCCATCGTGGCCACATGGGGCCTCCAGATTGATGCCGTCCTGCCTACTTTCTTGGTCGGGGACGGACGTGACGTTAATTCGTGCATGTGTGAACCTAGCTTAAGCTGCCTGGCCGAACAGCCCCAAGTCCCTAAGGAAGGCCATGGCCAGGGTCGGGCTTTCCCACAGAGCTCTCAAGGAGTGTAGATTGTGTTGTTGGCGTAAGTGGTTGTGTGAAATGCAGTGTTCTATGATGTGTTTAATAGTATGGAATGCTGTGTTACAATCTGGGCAGGAGTCGACGACGGAGTCATCCAGTCTCTTCCGATAGCTCAGAAAGGCTGGATGGTGTCCGCTTCTCAGCCAGGCAAGGTGGCCTCTGTCCTCGCGAGGAAGGGAGGGTTCAGAAGGATGGATTTCGGGAGGTCGTGCCTGCAGCTGCGTGTTGTTTATGAGTGAGTGGATGGAACGCCGAGAGATATGAGTATGGATGTACTTCTGGAAGCTGGTTTGGGGGAGGCATGCGGGAGGGAGAGAAGATAGTATTTGTGTGTGATAGCGTGTGGTGGGTGTTGTTTTAACATTTCTTGGTGTCTGTGGATGTGTTGCCATGTAGTGTAGTGGGTGGTGTTGGTTCGTGGAGGCTGCTTCCAGGAATTGAGTGCCTCTCATGTCCAGATGGTCTTTGACTTTGAGGACTTTGGTTTCTTGATGTAGGTGATCTGTAGGTGAAGTAGCTGTGCAGCCTGTGATTATTTTTAGGGCTTTGTTTTGAATAGTCTGTAAGGTCTTATGATGTGTTTCAGCTAGGTTAGAAGCCCAGGCTGGGTTTGCGCATTCCATCACTGATCTTATGTATTGTTTATAAACTGTGGTGGTGGTTTCTTTGTTGTGTCCAAATTTTGTGTGGGCAAGTGACCTGAGGGCGTTAAGTCTGGGTGTCAGTTTCTTTTTTATGTTTGTGGTGTGCTGTTTGAATGTCATTTGAGTATCATATGTTACTCCTAGAATTTTGGGTGAGTGTGAGTGTGTTAGGGATATGTTGTTTATGGTGAGTTGCGGGGAGTATGCGTGATCTCCTGTCCAGCTTGTGAGGAGGGTTGCAGTGGATTTGGCTGGGGCTAAATTAAGTCTGTTTGTAGTGCACCAGTCATGTAATGTGTTGAGATAGGGTTGAAGGAGATCTGTTTCTGTGCCTGGGTCTTGGTGTGTGCATGTGAGTGTTATGTCGTCTGCGTAGGAGGCTATGTTTATTTGTGGTGTATCTATATCATGCATGTACAGATTAAAGAGTGCGGGCGACAGGACGGATCCTTGCGGGACTCCGTTTGGGAAATCTCTGATGCTAGATGACTGACCGGCAAAAGATACGTGTGCACATCTGCCTGCTAGGAAGTTGGCCAGCCACCTTTTTGTGTTGTTGTGCATGTTTGTGTTGTAAATTTTGTTTGTTAGGTTGTGGCGGGGGATGGCATCGAAGGCTTTACTAATGTCGAGTGTGGCAAGTAGTGATCTGTGTGGTCTGGCCGAGTTGATGCCGTCAAAAGCTCTTTGTGTAAGGTCTGTAAGAAGAGTGTTTGTGGAGTACAGTGGCCTGAAGCCATGTTGTATTGGAGCTAGGGGTAAGGTGTGTGTAATTAGGTGTAGTACAAGGCGTTCTATGACTTTGGAGAGGGTGCAGAGGAGTGTGATAGGGCAGTGTGAGGAGGGTAGCGTGGGGTCTTTGTTGGGTTTGGGGAAAGTAATGATGATACCATGCTTCCAGATGTCTGGTATTGTGTTGTGTGAATAACTGTAGTTTGATATGTTAGTGAGTGCTTGTATGCCTTGTGGTCCCAGGTGTCTGAGGTGTATGTTGCTTATGTTGTCTAGGCCACAGGCGGGTGAGTGTTTGAGATTGTTGATGATGTGCTTTGTCTGGTAGGTTGTGAAGGGTGCAGAGTTAATTGAGATAGTAATTACTCCTTTGATTCCTAGATAGCCTTCCTAAATTGCATAAACTCTTCTATTGATAACCAAAATCAAATGTAAAAATGCGTCTTAGATCCTCAAGGGGTTAATTTTTGTTATCTTTAGGTGATAATATTGAATTAATAGCAAACTATTAATCAGAGAGATTAACCACTATATCAATTAATTATATTTGTGCCTTCATGAAATAATGCCCCGAAGGATGGTAGAATTAATAATGGTGATATTGGTAGTGATTATGATGATGAGAAGGTTAAGGATAATGATGCACAGGTCCTGCATAAACCGTACAAAATAGTCTAATGTGAGGCAGAATCCAAGGTAAAAAGGAGCCCTCGTGCTGAAGGGGTTATACAAACAATACAACACATGCAAAACAATTTAAGAATACAATAACAAACAATAACATTAAAGGAAAAATAAAATATAATTAATAAGTCAATAATATATACAGTATAATACAAATAATATAAAAAAAAAAAAAAAAAAAAAAATAGTCTAATTTATTAATTATTTATTAGAGTGGCCGATTCGGAAGAGTCGGGCCCAAGGCGATATTTTTAGTCGTCCAGATTCCCCCCTGGGGGAAAGGGAATAGAATATGCCCCACGTGTCTTCTGCGTGTCGTAAGAGGCAACTAAAGAGGTTGGGTCGGTGGGTTTGCGACCCCAACCCGGAAAAAATACCTAAGCAAAGAAAAACGGACGAACAGCCTCGGATGCGGACGGAACCTATGTTGACGAACCACGACCGACTAAGGACATTCCTTCGGACATTCTGAGAATGGCTACATGGAATGTTAGTGGCATGAATGATGGCACAAATTAGAGAGAGAGGTTCTGGAAGTGCTAGTGAATGCCAGGCTGGATGTATGTGGAATGACAGAGACCAAATGGAAAGGTTCAGATGTGAGAGAGTGGGAGTGTGGATTGGGTGTGTGTGCTGGAGTGAGTGAAGGAACAGCGAGAGAAGGTGCGTGTTTGTTTGTAAGTAACAAATGGAAGGAATGTGTAAGAGAGTATGGGTCTGTGGGTTCAAGGATTGTGTGGGTGAGAATGAAAGTAGGAATACAAACGTGGGTGATTGTGTGTGTGTATGCCCCGACAGAGGATAAACTTGAAAGAAAGAAAGAGGAGTTCTGGATGAATGTGGAGGCGTGCCTGGAGAAGTTTGACAAGAACGAAAGAATATTTCTGATTGGGGATATGAATGGTAAGGTGGGTGATAGGAAAGTTGAGGGAGTGGTGGGAGGGTGGGGGGTACCATCAGAGGTGAATGGGAATGGTAGTGCACTTGTGGACGTATGTGTGGGGAGGAGGCTGTAGATAGCTAACACCTTCTTCCGACACAGAATGATCCACAGGTACACGTGGAAACGGGTGTGGACGATGGAGGAGAAGACAGTGGTGGAACGAAAGTCATTGAGTGATTATGTATGTGTGGATGAATGAATGAAAAAATCTGTGATGGATGCTAGGGTGTATAGGGGTATTGGAGGGGGTCTGTCTGATCATTATGTAGTGGTAGCTAAGGTTAGGATACAAAAGAAGTGGGTGAGGAGAGCTGGAGGGAGGCGAGAGGAGGATGGAATGGTGAGGAGGGTGGAGCGGTTGCAGGAGGAGGAAGTCAGGGAGGAGTACAGGAGAGCAGTGGAAAGACGACTAGGTGGGTTCGACCTGGAAGTTATGGAGGAATTGGAGGAGATGAGCAAGGTGTTTAAGGATGAGATCTGTGCAGCATGTGACGAGGTGTGTGGAGTGAGGAGAAGAGGGAGGGGAGTGAAAGGTACAGCATGGTGGACAGAAGAGGTAAGAATAGCTGTGGAAGAAAAGAAGAAAGCATATAGAGAGTGGTTGGGTAGTAGAGGGAATGAAGATTTCGAGAGACAGAAACGAGCGAGGTACGTGAAGAGTAAGAGGGTGGTGAAGAGAGTAGTGAAGGAAAGTAAGAGAAGAGTAGATGAGGAATTTGGAAGGAATCTGAGTGTAAAATGGAGGGAGAGTAAGAAACTGTTCTGGAAAGAAGTCAAGAAAGTTAGGGAAGGTAGCAAGGGAAACAGTAAGGGTGTGAAAGATAAGAATGGGAGAATGCTAGCCGAGAAGCAAGAGAGAGTCGAAAGATGGAGGGAGTACTTCAATGAGTTGCTAAATGTAAGGAATGATGAGCCAGCAAACATAGCTGGATATGGTATGGGAGGGAGAAGAAGAGAAGTAGTGGAGGAGGAGGTGGGGATCAGGAGGTCAGAAGTGTGGGAAGCCATGAAAAGAGTGAAGTTGGGGAAAGCACCAGGAACAGATGGAGTGTGTGGGGAAATGTTGAGGTATGGTGGTGAGATAGTGATCGAATGGGTATGGAAAATGTGCAAACTAGCATGGGAGAAGGCGAGTGCACCCGATGACTGGAAGACTGACATAATAGTCCCCCTATATAAGGGCAAAGGGGAAAGAGGAGTGTGTGGTAACCACCGAGGAATATGTCTTCTAAGTGTAGTAGGGAAGGTATACAGTAGGGTAGTGATTGAGAGAGTGAGAGTGAGAACGGAGAAATGGATAGGCGACGAGCAGGGATGTTTTAGGTAGGGAAGAGGATGTGTAGATCAGATTTTTACCCTGAATTGTGTTGTGGAGATATATCTGGAGAAGCAACAAAAGGTGTATGTTACCTTTATGGACTTGGAGAAGGCCTATGATAGAGTGGATAGAGAAGGTTTGTGGAAAGTACTTAGAATATACGGAGTAGATGGCAAGTTGCTGAAAGCAGTGAAGAGCATGTATGATGGTGCAAAGGTGGCAGTATGTGTGGAGAGTGAGCAGAGCGAGTCTTTGACCTGAATGTTGGTTTGAAACAGGGGTGTGTGATGTCCCCGTGGTTGTTTACTGTATATATGGAGGGAGTCATGAAAGAAATACTATCAAGAGCAGTGGATGTTGGTGTATCGCTGAAAAGGGAGGGAATTGAGTGGAAGCTACCTATACTGCTGTTTGCGGATGATACAGCTCTGATGAATGATAATGAATGGGAGTTGCAGGGTCTGGTAAATGAGTTTGGCACAGTGTGCGAAAAATTGAATTTGAAGGTAAATGCGGGGAAGAGCAAGGTTATGGTCTTCGAAAGGGGTGAAGTCACAGAGTGTGAGGTGAAGCTGAACGGTCAGGCTATGGAGATCGTCAACTCTTTTAACCCGTACAGCCCCAGCGACGCGTCTGACGCGTCGGCGATGTATGTAACGCACAGCCCCAGAGACGCGCCTGACGCGTCACCCTAATTGCGCCGACCGTAACCTCAGGTGTAGCCACTCAAGAGGGCTCAGATTTGTATGGGAACTGTGTACGTATCCCACGCAACCGTGCCGATGGTTGAAAACTCTCAAAGTCCACGTGCGTGCGCGCGAGCGCTCAATAACCTGTTTTTTGGGGATAATTGCCTTCAATTTTTTACTCTTGTAAAACCCATTTTCGGGGGCTCTGTAGGACCATTTTTTAAGCTTTTTGAGCAGTTTTTCGTGGGTTTTCCTTCATTCCTAACCCATTCGCTATTGTTTCTGGAATAAAACCATTTTTTGAAAACCGGCCGGGTTCTGGTGCGCAAACATTACAAAACTAGCCGGGGCTCCACGGGTTAAGTATCTGGGCAGTGTGTTGAGTAAAGATGGGACTATGGATGAAGAAGTGCAGGAGAGGGTACAACAGGGGAAGAGGGTTGTAGGAACGCTGAAAGCAGTAACAAGAAATAGGGTGGTCAGTATGGAAGTGAAGAAGTCCTTGTATGACAGTGTGGTAATCCCAACACTGACTTACGGAAGCGAAGCATGGACGTTGGTTGAGAGACTCAGACCAAGAGTGAGAGCAGTGGAAATGAATTACTTAAGAAGTGCGTGCGGAGTTACATGGAGGGATAGACAGACTAATGAGGAAGTAAGAAGGAGGTGTGGTGTGGAGGTAGATGTGCTGGAAAGTGTGAAAAGGAACAACTTGAGATGGTTCGGCCATATGGAACGTATGGAAAGCGAGAGAATGACTAAGAGGGTTTACGAGAGCGAGGTGGAGGGACAGAGAGGGAGAGGTAGACCGAATGAGAGGTGGAAGGATGGAGTGAGGAAGTATATGAACGAAGGCGGTGCTGGTTGGGGGGAGGGGCGTCGACTGACTGGGAACAGAGTTGCATGGGGGCGGTTCGTTCGTGGCCACCACTTCGGGGATCACTGCGTCGGGCAATAGATAGATAGATAGAAGAATACTGTACATGAATCTAATCATGTACACAAACCCAACTGCACACTGAATAGCCTAATGTATCAAGCAACAGGAAAACACGTCATGTTATGGGGCACAGATCTCCAAGGACCGACCTCATAAAAAATAAATAAAAAATAGAAGTAAAAACAATTACAAAATAAACAAAAATAAATACATAAATTAATATAAAATACAAAGAAGAAAAACACACCCAGCAAAAAAATAAATACAAATATATATAGATAAATAAAATAATAATAATATACATGAATAGCAACGCAGACCCCGCAAATCCCGCGTCATTTAGAAACCGTGAAGGTCATTAATCACTATAAGGGGCGTTGTGGGCTAGAGAGAGAACAAGAGAAGTAAATATTGTAAGTTATGATGGAGAGAGAGAGAGAGAGAGAGAAAGAGTGTGTGAGAGTGCGAGATCATTAATCAGCACCCACCCCTCCTCCCTCTTACCACAGACACATATTGTACACACGGGTGAACAAATTGAAATCCCTACATGACTGACTTAAGGGGGGTCACCGGCTTTTTTTCTATTTGTCTCTCCTTTTCTCTCTTTCCCTGGCTTGTATCCATTCGGCCCCATGCAGCAAACTGTTTTAAGACGTTTATCCACATCCAGGTGTCGATATCTTCCTGGCGAGCAATAGCGAGCCAGCATTGTATGGAACAATCCGGCTTCGCCGGAGAAATTTTTCTATCGAAAAAATTTACA
Organism: Paralithodes platypus; assembly: GCA_032716605.1. Taxonomy (NCBI): domain Eukaryota; kingdom Metazoa; phylum Arthropoda; class Malacostraca; order Decapoda; family Lithodidae; genus Paralithodes; species Paralithodes platypus. The sequence goes on from CM064505.1 coordinate 21,892,680, forward strand.
ATTTTAGCTTGCAGTCAAAACAAAACAAATATATATGCTGGCTCGCTACCGCTCGCCAGGAAAATATTGACACCTGGATGGGGGTATACGTCTTAAAACAGTAGGCTGAATGGGGCCGAATGGATACAAGCCAAACAGAGAGGGAGAGAAAGAGAAAACAAGCGAGGTGGGCTCCCTTAAATACACCTACAAAGATATATAAATGAGGGAGTGTGTGAGTTAGAGTGAGAGAGAGTGAGTTAGAGTTAGAGTGAGTGTGTGTGTATATATGTGAGAGAGAGTGAGAGTGAGTCTATTGGCGATTAATTAAATGGCCCTTATATTTTCTTCATAATAAGAAATATTTCTGTTGGTACTTTACGTATCTATGGTACAGTCGGTCAAATAAGTGATGACGCGGCACCAAGAGTATTTCGAGCAATAATTATTATCAGCACTATCTAATCATTAATTCATCGTTTCGAGTGAGATATACAAACATATTCCTATATTAACACACCCTATTCAACATCTGACAGACATTAATGTACAAATGTATCTTGAAGGAAGGTCTTGGGCCGGTTTTTATATAAGTTTGATGGAGGTCTATGGAGGAAACTAAAATATATATATATATATATATATATATATATATATAGCCTACATATATATATATACTGTATACTGTATAGTAAAAAGATACCTACATGAGCAAATTTATACGCCCATCCCACTTTAAATTTAGGTGGCTATCGGCGAAATACCCCATAAGCGAAAGGACACCTGGTATGATAATGAGTGAAATATAGCCAATAAGCAGACAATGGCAGAGCAGTGGATAGTCTGCTCTGCTGGTACCAGACTGCTCAGACACAGACCTATTAATTACTTCATGCAAACCCCATACCGGATTTGCTTTTACTAGTATTTTTGTTCCTTTTATTATTATTATTATTTTTGTTTTGTATGAAGGAGACAAAAGGCAAAACTGCGTGCAACGAGTGCCTCCCCCAAAGTTGACAGATTTTTGTTTTTAGTACAGCACTGTATTGGACAGCAGAGTGATATTCTTGTTTAGTGTAGTGACACTGATTTGAGGAGGAGGTGTCTGTGAGAGCTAGCTGGATTACTCCCTGTGTAGGAGGACACAAACAGAAACAACGAGGGAAGCCAGATAAATGAAGCAGGAGTTCCAGCAATTCTTGATCACATGCCTATGAGGCCTCCCCTGGGTATTGCCTTGCTCGATTAGTGTTTACAATCCATTATTGTATTCAGTTGGAGAGAAGCTATGGTAGTTAGAGAGTTAATTGTTAGATTTGTATTTATTTACGCGTTTTCCCATTCCACGACGGTGATGCATTTGTATTTCATTCAAGCTATCACTGGACGAATTTACCCAGTTTGGAAAGAAGCTGTGGGGGTCAAATCGTTACTCACGATAATTTCATAGTGCTTACATCTTTGCTTTTCTACACATCCTTCTTAAGCTATATAAAATCCTCCGTGATATATAGCCCCTAATCAGACAATGGCAGTACAATAAGCGGTCTGTTCTCCTGGTACTCGAAGGTCCAGACATAAGCCAATTAAGGAGAAATGGGTAATTTTTCCGGACCCCTATCTTCCTCATGTTTATCCCCATTAGTTTTGATATTTCAAGACGTTCGGCCCATTAATTTTGAGATTTTAAGACTTCGCCCGATTTCTGTGTCAATTTTAAGCCTTTACGTATCAATTTTTTACCTGGCGAGCGACAGCGAGCCTGAAATTCAAGAGGAACCGGCCTTCGGCCGAGACATTTTTCTATCGAAAAATGTACACATTTATCTTGAAGGAGGGTCTTGGGGTGGGGGGGGGGGGCTCTTTTAAGCTCGATGAAGGTCTAAGGGGGAAACTTAAAACAAGGATAAACAAATCTCAGATCGCCAGTATGGCTTCCTTAACCCGTGGAGCCCCGGCTAGTTTTGTAATGTTTGCGCACCAGAACCCGGCCGGTTTTCAAAAAATGGTTTTATTCCAAAAACAATAGCGAATGGGTTAGGAATGAAGGAAAAACCACGAAAAACCGCTCAAAAAGCTTAAAAAATGGTCCTACAGAGCCCCCGAAAACGGATTTTATAAGAGTAAAAAATTGAAGGCAATTATCCCAAAAAACCAGGTTATTGCGTGCTCGCGCGCACGCACGTGGACTTTGAGAGTTTTCAACCATCGGCACGGGTGCGTGGGATACGTACACAGTTCCCATACAAATCTGAGCCCTCTTGAGTGGCTACACCTGAGGTCACGGTCGGCGCAATTGGGGCGACGCGCCAGGCGCGTCTCTGGGGCTGTGCGTTACATACATCGCCGACGCGTCAGGCGCGTCGCTGGGGCTGTACGGGTTAAGGGTCGCTCTACTGCTGATCTTCTTTCATATCTTACTAACTCTTGGTCATCCTCCTTTCGGGACTTCGGTGAGACTTTTTCTATTGCACTAGACATATCGAAAGCCTTCGATAGAGTCTTGCATAAATCTTTAATTTCTAAACTACCCTCCTTCGGTTTCTATCCCTCCATCTGTGCCTTTGTCTCTAATTTCCTTTCCGGCCGTTCCATAGCCGCGGTTGTGGACGGCCATTGTTCACTTCCTCACCCTATAAACTCCGGTGTTCCTCAGGGCTCTGTCCTATCTCCTATTCTCTTTCTAATTTTTATAAATGATCTCCTTAACTGTACCTTAATTCCCATCCATTCATACGCAGACGACTCAACCTTACACTACTCCATTAGTTTTTCAGAACGCCCCAGCCAGCAATCCCTCAACGACAAACGTAATGAAGCCATAGAACTCTTAAATTCTGATCTAAATACTATTTCCAATTGGGGCAGAGAAAACCTTGTTAACTTTAATGCTTCCAAAACCCAATTTCTCCATCTATCTACCCGTCAGGATCTCCCAGCGGACTATCCCTTATTCTTCAGCAATACAAAAATCAACCCTTCATCTTCTCTCAATATTCTTGGTGTCTCTTTTTCTTCTGCTCTCATTTGGAAGGACCATATTACCAGTCTTGCAAAGGCAGCCTCCCAGAAGCTGGGTGTGCTCAACCGCCTTAGGGGGTTCTTTTCCCCTGCACAGCTTCTTGCTCTGTACAGGGGCATAGTGCGCCCTTGTATTGAGTATTGTTCACATGTGTGGGGAGGTTCCTCTCACACCGCTCTCCTAGACAAAGTTGAAAGGAAGGCCTTTCGTATCATTAACTCCCGTCCACTCACCAACTCTCTGCAATCTCTCTCTCTCCGCCGCAATGTTGCATCTCTCTCGCTATTCTATCGCTACTATAATAATCAGTGTTCCTCAGAGCTATCCCAGTGCATACCACCTCCTTTACGTAGGGCACGTGGTACCCGTCCTGCAACTCAATCCCACCCCTACTCTGTGCAACTCTCCAACCCAAGAGTGAAACGTTACTCTCAAACTTTCTTCTACTCAACAGCTGAGCTCTGGAACTCTCTCCCAGAATCAGTCTTTCCCTCTTCCTATGACTTAAATTGCTTCAAACTCCGTGTGTCCAGGCATTTTGGCTCGAACATCCCTTGATTTTGGCCCTGTCACTCTTTCAACTATGGGGGAGGCACTCGCTATAGGCAGTTATGCCTTTTGCCTCCCTCAATCACATAGAAAAAAAAAATAAATAAAAACATAAAGGCGGAAATAAACACGGCCATCCCCCTTAACCCTTGTCTAGCGTGCGTTTTTGGGCTATTTTGGGCATATTCAGGCCCTCCTGAATGATCAATCAAGTATCTCCATGAAAAGAAATGTATTCAGCAAAAAACTAGGTGCTAAAAGCTTCAAAATGAGATCAGAATGAGCTACGTAGCATTCGTCGTTCTCACGCAGTGGTACCACTAACATGAGTGTTTAGCGTATAGCGGCATATTTTTTCAGCTACGCTCACTACTGGCAACATTGCCGGCCTCTCGAGAACAGAGGGAACATAAGTCAGTGGGCGGCGGTAAGCCCTGGGTGTCGGACGTGTGGCCTGCTGTGCTCCCGGCCATTTGCACTCGATTTTAACCCTTTAAAAGCCTTAATAATGCTCCTAACTTGCTGCAAATTGGAGCCCGACTTAAGGCAGGCCCTTCCAGTTAAGGGTTAATGACTACATGGAGACCTGACTGGATACCATATGTTATTATCTGCGATAAGCATGAGGGAGAAGGGGGGCCAGAAAACCCAACCCTCCCTCCTTGAGATAGGGTTTTTGGATGGCAATTACTTGACGTTGAAACAATCCAGGAGATATACAAACCATCAATAAGACAATCAACGATACATACAAACATTCAAGAAAACAAACAATCAACATAATTAAATGAGCCCACCTCGCTTTTTTTCCCTTTCTCTCCCTCTCTCTTTGACTTGTATCCATTCGGCCCCATTCAGCTTAATGTTTCAAGATGTTTACCCCCATCCAGGTGTCAATATTTTCCTGGTGAGTGGTAGCGAGCCAGCATATATATATATATTTGTTTTGAGAGCAAGCTAAATTTGTATATTTTTCGATAGTAAAATGTCTCCGACGAAGCCGGATTTCTCCATACAATGCTGGCTCGCTATCGCTCTCCAGGAAGATATCGACACCTGGATGGGGATAAACGTCTTAAAACAGTTGGCTGAATTGGGCCCAATGGATACAAACCAGAGAAAGAGAGAAAATGAGAGAAAGATAAAAAAAGAAGGTGGCCCCCCCTTAAAAATACATATATATATATATAACCAAGGAGATATACAAACAATCAATAAGACATACTGTACAATCAATAAAACACAATCAAGAACACATTATAACAATCAAGAAGACACATAAAACAATCAAGAAAGCATATAATCAACAACACAATCAAGACATACATAAACCAGTCAAGAAAACACACAAACAAGAACACTTATAACAATCGAGACGACACACAAAACAATCAAGAAAACACACACTCAAGAAGACCTGTAAAACAGTCAATCAATAAAGCAAACAAGCCAAACCTCTCAGCATCATTAGCAACGCATTAATAGCCCACAGTTTACGGGGCCGAAAACGACTCAAAGGAACCGAACCGCGAGCGAGGATGAGTCTTGCAACCCACTTCTGACTATTAGAGCTCCTGCAGTACGGGAGACTCGGCCAGCTTTTTATTTTTGGTCGCCATTGTGGGACCCTAATTATACAAAAAAAAAAAAAAAAAAAAAGAGTTGGTAGGTTATTTATGGTAAAAAGGTCGCTCCATTAGTTTGTCGATTTTAAGATTTTTCACCCCATTTATTTGTCAATATTAAGACAAAGTGCCTGTCATATATGAGGGGACATTTTTCTATCGAAAATGTACACATTTATCTCGATGGGGGGTCTGTGGGGTGTTTTTAAAGCTCGATGGAGGTCTTGCAAGGAAACTATAAAATACATAAATATATAAATAAATACACAAAAGACAACCACTACCCCCTTGATCAATATCAATCCCTGGGCTCCGGCTTGTCCAATATTGATATTTTCATATTTTTGCACCAACCCACTTTACTTCTAAACTCAATTAATGCAATCAACAAATACATGTGGCACTCCAAGGACTCGAATCTAGGATACCCACACCGAAATTCCGCGCATTTATGCATTACGCTATCAACACAGATGTGGTTTTCGGAATGTCTATGTGCATTTGTTATCTGATTCCACATTTCTGAATACTCCTACGCGCGCGCGCGCACATCTCTCTCGCTCTCACTCATATACTCACTCTCAAAATATCTCTCGCTTTCACTCACTCACGATCTCTCCCTCTCATTATCTCTCTCTCTCTCTACCGCTACCACCAGACGCTGCAGACGCTCTTTCAACGCTCTCACGATATCGATCATAATTTGAGAATTACCTACTCATCCTCTTCATTCTTGTGCATGAAAGGTGGTTAAGAGCACGTTTAACCATCCTGTAGCTTATTAAGTAACACTGCACGATATTTCGCTGTGTATTGACTGATAAACTTTGTGTTTATCACAAGACTCCTGCTCGGACAGGGCGCCACTAGCGCCATCTATTGTTTTGTTTTGTTTTGTAAACAAACGCTCTCCTACTATTTTATATAAAATCGTAGCCCCTAATTTTACCCATTACCTACTGTAGTAAGTATTTATTTAACTGCCTTGTATGTAAGTAAAGCTTTGCATATTAATTTACTAATAAACAATATTGTTTACTAACTAACCTGCCTACTACATGGACTAACGCCGACGCCATTTTGTAAACAAACTTTTTGGGGGGATTATACATATTAAATTCCATCCAATTTTGTACCAAATTTAAGTGCATTAATTTATCTTATCCCCCTAGATATATTCTTGACTTTTTCTCCTCAGACTGATTTTACTTTAAGCTAAGGGTGGTATTTGTACAAACTAACCTAGCCTAACCCAACCTGCCAAGCTTTTAACCTAATCCAAACCTAGCCTAGCCTATAGCCAGCCAATCTGTTTTATTATTAAATCTTGTAGATATTGTATTTAGTATCCCACTGTAGCTATATACAGTATATCTGTAATTTTAATTGTTGCTTGCACGATCTTGTAGTAACCTTTGACTGATACACTTTTTTATCTAAAAAGAGAAGGCTACTGCTTTACTAGGCTACAGCGACACCAGGGCCATCTGTTGACACAGTATATTAACCCCTTGTGTGCAGTCACACTTTATTTTTATATAATCTCTATTTGGTGAATTGTATATTTAGTTACATATTCTGTTTTATATATATTTGTTTAAGGTTAGGTTATCATATCTGGTAGCCTATTTCTGCATATTTTAATTTTATTATTTTCGGGTAGGCTATTCAACGCTGGTAGCCTATTTTTGCGTATTTCAATTTAAAAACAAACTTTTGGTTAGGCTATCGCCCCTGGAAGCCTAATTCTGCGTATCTCAACATTTTTGTTTTCGGTTAGGCTATCACCCCTGATAACCTATTTCTGCGTATTTCAACATATTTGTTTTCGGTTGAAGTGATTGAAGTGTTTTTAAAGTGAGTGAAGTGTTTTAAAGTGAGCTACATGTTTTAAAGTGAGTGAAGTGTTTTTTAAGTGAGTGAAGTGATCTGAAGAAAGTGACTGTCACCATGCCTCGCGCTTGTACGAACTGCGCCGGTAGGTTTGGTGAGTCCATGTTTGCTACTGTCGATTTTCTAGTCTGCCGGCCCTGCCAGCAATGAGAGAATTTTACAGTGAAATTAGATGAAGCCTACAATAAGATCAACGTCCTCACCATGAAGCTGGAATCACTCCAAGAGTTTGTAACACTCAATGTTGGAGTACCACAAACTTCAATTGTCACCGCAACTCCAGCAGCCACCAACGCCCCAACGTCAACTGCCAACAATTCAACGCCTGCAGTAGCCATTTCAGCTGATGGTTACTCAAGAAACAAATAGTGACTCTCTTCCCCCTCAATACAACTTCCGTGTCGTGAGGAACAACGTTTGCCCCAAGACCAGGAAACCCATACCGATTACCGAGTGTCAAAACCGTTTCCAGATACTCACAGACTCAGATGACGAAGAGGAAATAGAAGAACTTCGGCTCGTGGGAGACTCGATGATACGTGGTCAGCTCACAGAGTTTTGCGCCAGGGCACCTAAGACCAGGAAGAGTTGTTGTATCCCTGGTGGTGGTGTGGATGACGTAGTTGCTGCAGTTGACGAAGTATCAAAGCTGGCCCCTGCTAATACAATGTACGTCATCCACGTTGGATCCAACGATGTACAGCGAACTCGGTCAGAAGATTTGCTTTTAAAGTACCAGCAGCTGATCAAGTCGTTTAAAGAGAAGTCATCAAGGATCATCGTCTCAGGAATCGTCCCCCGGCTCGGTGTAGAGAGCCGATTTTACAACATAGCCACCAGCACAAATCGTTGTCTAGCAAACCTCTGCAGGAAGGAGAACGTGAGATTCGTCGACACCTGGGACAATTTTTACTACGATGACTATTTGTTTTCGGGCGATGGAGTTCATCTGAACCAGGCGGGAGCAGCACGTTTTGGGCGTCTTCTCAACGATGCGGTGAAGGATTTTCGGAGAAGAAATCGACTCAGCACAGGACAACCAGGAAGGAGGACCGAAGACAGCGAGGACGGCAACCTGCAAAGGAATTAAATGCTAATCCGTCAAGAACCGCGAATTTGGATAAAGCTCCACCAACATGACCCAAATTCAAAACCGCCAGGGATAACGACCGAGGACCGAGGACAGCCATGAATGTAAATGTAGATCCGACTAGAACTAACAAATTTATTAATACCTTAAGAGCTGCCTAGGCGGTAATTTCTATGTACCGCCCAGCGGGGTTTTTTTTTTTCATAAATGGGGTTGTTTCCGTGCTCTTTTTCATGCATAAACAAGACCCAGAGTGTAATACAAGTATGTATCCCTGAAAGGGCGTAAATTAAGCTTTCCAATTACACCCGAACCATCCTTCTACGATCACTGGTTGTCTTGCAACGATCGTGCAACCGAAGGGCAAAAACGGTAAAATACAGCAATTTCTTTATATAATTACGTATGTAGCGAGGGAGTGAGGGTGGATGTAAGTTGAGTAAATCTCAGTAGGTCCACGGCGGCCGTGGCGAGCGGTCAGGAGGTAATCTATGCTCCTCCCACCGCTCCGCTCTCTCTCAGAGCACATTACGTCCTCAAAATTGCATTCGACAATAGCCGGGCCACGCCCATAGGCCCCATTTTTTTAATTCGACAATAGCCGGGCGCCGCCAAAGAAGGGTTAAAGAACGTTCTGCGAGTTCTAAAACCGCAACTTTAAAGGTTTTCTATGCAAATGCTCGTAGCATACGCAATACATTTTCAGATTTAGAGGAACTAGTGTTTACAGAAAATTATGATGTGATTGGCATAACAGAATCTTGGCTCAATACAGAAGATAGAGACTTTTTAGCAGAGTATTCACTTCCCGGTTATGTAATGTTTGAGAACAGCCGAATAAACAAAAATGGAGGTGGCGTTTTATTTTATATCAAAGAAAATCTTAACCCGACCTTGTCAAAACCTCAAATTGTGAACGCCGACACATCTTTTGTGCTAATAAAGAATAATAAATGTACAAAAATAATACTTGCATTAATATACAGACCTCCAGCTCAATCAGTGCAAACTGATCGAGAAATTTATGAACAAATTGCTGATGTAAGTAACTCACATGATACCGTATTTTTTGGCGACTTTAATTTACCTGTGACCAAGTGGGGCGATACTCTTACTTCACACTCCGGACATGACTTGTATGCGAACTTGCAAGAGAGTTCACTCTATCAATTTGTTCGATCGCCGACCCGTGGTAATAACTTTCTTGACCTTGTACTTGCAACAAAAGAGGAATTAATAGAGAATTTGAATGTTGGTGATGAATTCAGTAACAGCGACCATCGTACAATAACTTTCACTTTAAAGTTTACTAGTAACGAGCCAAATAGCAGCATCGAAAAAGTCCCTAATTTCAAGAAAGCAAACTTTCATAAACTTAGAGCTATGTTTAAAGAAACTGAGTGGAGCTATTTAATTAACAATAACGACATAAATACATCTTGGAATTATTTGAAACCACTTACCTAAAAGCAGTGCAGGACTGCATACCATCGAAAATACGGCGTACAGGCCATAATAATAAGCCCAAATGGTGGAATATAGATATTTCAAACTGTCTGTTTGCTAAAAGGTTTGCTAATGATAGATTAAAATCCTTACAAAATGACGAAGAACGGGTGAAATTTGTAGAGCTACGACGCAAAGCCAAAAAAGTTAATTAAGCAAAGTAAAAAGACCCTGGAGTTACTTGTTGTGAATCAAAGTAAAACAAACCTGAAAGAATTCTATAGTTATATTAGAAAGAAAAGAGTAGTTACTTCAACTCTTGGACCATTAGTCAATGAAAATGGAGAATACACCAAAGACGAAGTACAAATGAGTAATGCCCTCAATACCTTCTTTGCATCAGTTTTTACAACGGAAGACCTCAGTGATATCCCTACACCATCGCCGATTCAGATTGATAATTCAGATGTTCTAAGCAATATCACCGTCACAGAGAGAGAAGTATTGAATTGTATAGATAAACTCAAGGTAAATAAAATGCCTGGACCTGATACAATCTCACCTAGAGTCCTAAAGGAAGCTAAGGATGAGCTCTCTAAACCACTGACATTGCTATTCAATAAATCCTTGCAGTCTGGAACTATGCCTGATCAGTGGAAGCTAGCCAATGTAACACCGATATTAAAAAAAAGGCAGCAAATCCCTACCCAGTAACTATCGTCCGATTACCTTAACCTCAGTTGCATGTAAAATGCAAGAAACACTCATAAGAGACAGACTCGTAAATCACTTAGAGGAAAATAACATGCTTAAAGATACTCAACACGGCTTTCATAAAAAACGTTCCTGTTTAACAAACCTCTTAGACTTCTTCCACGATATCCTCAACCTCTATGATAAAAGTAAAGCTGTAGATATTATATACCTTGATTTTCAAAAGGCCTTTGACAAAGTTCCCCACAAACATTTACTGCTAAAACTAAAAGCGCATGGAATAAAAGACGGTGTGTTGAAATGGATAGAAAATTGGCTCAGCGACAGAAAGCAAAGAGTAGTCATAAACGGTAAGGCATCTAAATGGACCAATGTAAGTAGCGGGGTACCCCAGGGATCGGTACTAGGACCAATTCTCTTTCTAATTTACATCAACGACATAGATGAGGGTCTCACCTGTACAATCTCAAAATTTGCTGACGATACAAAAATTGCAAATAGCGTACTCTCAAAAAAACAAGTTGACGATATTCAATACAATCTAGATAATTTGTCATGTTGGGCCCAAATTTGGCAAATGAGTTTCATTGCAGATAAATGTAAAGTACTACATATCGGATACCAAAATGAGAAAGCAAACTATTTGATGAATGGCACTCAGCTTAAGAATGTAAACAGAGAAACCGATCTGGGAGTAACAATATCGAGTAACCTAAAACCGAGTCAACAATGTTCAGAAGTTGTTAAGAAGGCAAACAAAATAATTGGCTTTATAGGCAGGTCATTTGAGCATAAATTCAAAGACGTTATCCTAACTCTTTACAATTCCTTAGTCCGCCCTCGTCTGGAATACTGCGTTCAATCCTGGTGCCCTCATTACCAAAAAGATATAGACAAGCTAGAACGAGTTCAACGTAGAGTTACCAAAATGATACCTAGCCTAAAGAACAAACCATACGAGGAGCGTCTTAGAGAATTAAATCTATTTCCTTTAACCCAGCGCAGATTAAGAGGCGACTTAATTCAAGTGTTCAAAATCATCAAAGGCATCGACAATATGAACTGTAGTAAGTACTTCACTATCGACCAATCTAATTACACGCAGGGAAACGGGTGCAAAATTATTGGTAAATCTTTTAACTCACACGAAGCTAAACATTTCTTCTTCAATCGAGTTGTCAAATTATGGAATGGGCTTCCCCGAGATGTTATAGACTGAAGCACCGTTGATTCATTTAAACTTCGCCTAGACAAATATCTCGCATTAAACCCGCGACTGACTGCGTTTGTATATGAATAACTTTATTTTATCCTCCCCTCAGTTACTAACCCATCTGTCCCCTACTAACTTCCTAATCCTGCCACGGACATTAGTTCCAGGGCAGTAGTTTCCTTTCCAATGTGCCCTTACCCACTCTAAACCACTGTTTGGACACTTGATCCTCAGTGTTTTGGAGGACAAGCAGCCTAGAAGGGTCACTAGTTCTGTTGTTGTTTGATTTCCTTTGTACTCTCATCTACACTCATATTTACTCGTCCATGTAAAACTACTGTAATGTTGCTTTGTATGACTTCTATTTCAATAACTTTTCTCTCTCTCTCTCTCTCTCTCTCTCTCTCTCTCTGAATGATGACCACCCAGGCATCAGCTTCCTAGATAATGGAGGAAAAATTACAAACATTCTTTTGGTGGAGCCGCCCTTCAAGTCTTTCTGGTCAGCTGAGGGAGAGGAGGGGAGGGGGGAGGGAGGAGGAGGAGGAGGAGGAGGAGAGAGAGAGAGAGTAAGCAAGAGAAGAGGATGCCACCAGAGTCCCCCCCCCCTGTTACCTCGTTAATATATCCCCCCTCTTCCCCCCCCACCTCCACACACGTTTGAGGGATTGACTGCTGCACTCATCATCATCATCATCACCATCATTACCCCACAACATCATATACAGACAAACTTTGATAGCCATTCATTTCGCTCATGGGTTTTTCTTTCCGATGGCAGTTTGGATTACAGTTTGATGTTCGTTTGGTTGGGTAAAGCTAGGTTAAATCAGCTTAGCTTGGTATAAGTTAACCCTTTCAGTGCCGATGCCTTTCTTTTAACTTTACTCTGGCTACTATTTGACGATTTTATTCAGTTTAAAAAAGGCCTTCAGCAATCAGCAGTCTTTGAGCTACCTCACTTATCCATTTTTGCTACCACAGATCCTTTTTAAACTGCAAAAAAATCGTTTAAGTATAGCTAGAATTAAATTCAAAAGACGTCGGCAGTACAGAAGGGGTTAAGCTCAGTTAACCTAATTCAGACTAGTTTAAGTTACTAGTTTAGGTTAGGAAAGTATTAAGTTACTTAAGGTAAGGCGAAAAAAGGTTTTGATAGCCTAGGATAACATTAGGCCAGCTATAGTTAGGCTGGATACGTTAGGGTAGGCATGGTTAGGATAGGAAAGGTTAGGTTAGATTAGGCTAAGCTAGGTTAGCCTAGGCTAGGTAAGGTTAAGTTATGCTAGGTAGGTAAGGCTAAGTAAAGTGTAGTTTAAGTTCGGCTAAGAATGAGCTAGTTATGGACAATTGGGACAATGGGGAGATTGTAGGCACCAATCGAGCAAGGCAGTATCCAGGGGAGGTCACATAGGCATATGATGAGTTGCTGGAACTCCTGTTTTATTTGCCTGGCATCAACCACTTTTCTATTTGTGCTTCGCCTACACAGAGTAATTCAGCTAAGTCACAGACACCTTGGCTCTCTATCACTCTTTCAACCTTGAATGGGGCACTTGTTACAGGCAGTTTTGCATTTTGTCTCCTTCATGCATATAATAAAATCAAACATTTACGTAGAATGCAAGCGAAAACACCGCAGACGACAAGACACACAAACCGCGAGCAAACAGATCATCAGCCAATTACCAACACCATTAATAAAAGATCCACCCGAAGGAAAGATCACAGGGAGACTCGATCGCAATGCATAATAATAGTTATGCCGGGACCATTAAAGAAGGACCCCAAGTTAAAAAAAAAAAAAAAAAAAATATGGAAACAGGATCGCTTGCATACTTGTCTGAAGATCATTTATTATACACGGAGAGGAATCTAACCCCTTCTGTACCGGCGACGTCTTTATAACTTTATTCTGGCTACTAATAGACGATTATATTCACTTTACAAAGAGCCTCTAACAACAGGCTTCGAAATATCTCACTTAACCTTTTATACTACCACAGATCCTTCTTAAAAATGCACAAAATTGTCTAAATATAACTAGAATAAAATGTAAAAGACGTGTGCTTTCTTTCTTTCTCTCTCTCTCTCTCTGTTGTATATATATATATATATACAGTATACAATATATACTGTATATATATATATATATATATATATATATATATATATATATTGTTACGTATCTTGATCCTCAAGTGGTTAACTTGATGAATCTAGATAGCACAGAGATATATATTAACCCTTAATTAGCGGCGAGCAACATAAGTCGAGTTAAATAAAGCTGGACTATGTGGCGGCGCTCGACATAACTCGAGTGGCAATTTCAGCACGTAATGTGGCTGAGAGAGAGAGACAAGTGGTGGCAGGAGACTAGCGAGCGTATGACTGCTCCAGACCACCGCGGCGAACCTACTGACACAAATCTCAGCTCCCTCCTCCCTCTCTCACTCGCTACATACTCAATTATGTACTGAAAGTACCGAATTACCTGCTTTTTGCACTCGCGTTGCACGGTTATTGCAAGAAAACTATCCATCATACAAGGATCGTTATGGTGTCATTCGAAAGCTCTGTTTATGCCCTTTCAGGGATAGGTACTTGTTTTACGTTCTGGGTCTTATTTAGGCATGAAAATGATCACGTAAACAGCCCTATTTTGGCTAAAAACACCCCGCTGTGCGGTACACATAAATAAACCGCATAGGCCGCTCGTAAGGTGTTAAGGTATCAGTCAGCTGAAGGCAAAACAAAAGTAAAATCTAATAAAATTATTTCCTGTTGTTGCTTCCTTTCCTTTTGGATCTTAGGACTTAGTATCCTTTATTGACTGATATTCTTTTAATTATGAAAAATACTGAAACTAATTAAAGTCATGTAGTATTTATAAAGAATTATTATTTAACCGAAGCTTAGTAGGCTATGGTTATGAACCGAAGAAGTTATATCTAAAGAAGGACTATTAATTCTATAAAAAGTCTTGAAAGATAAATATTAAAGTAAGAATATTTCTGTCTCTTACCCTTTTTGAAATGAATAGATAGTTTTCTTATATGTCCTTTTATTTATTTTTAATGTAATTATTCTTGGTTCTTGTCTTACGTTAACAGCATTATATTATTATTATCATCAGGATTTATATCAAAGTCCCATAAAAAGTTAGATATATATATTTAATAATTAGTTAAATGTATTTCTTAACCACGTAACATTGAGGTTTGATTATGAGTAAGTTAAGTTACAGGATCGCTTCATAGATTCGATTCAGGTCTCACTCAAATAATATGAAAAGCAAAAATAATATTTTGAAGCTAAAAGAATTTTCTTCAGCTTAGGAAATCACTAGAAGTAATATTAACAGAGCCATGTTAGTCTAAGGCGATATTACTAATATGAGACAATAGCATCACCGTACTAAGCACCGTTAAGCAATGTAAGCTTAATTACAAGAAAATGAAAGAACTTGTGAGTATTAATCTAAAACAATAGTATTACTTTCATCATAACCCAATTACTTAAAGAGTTGCTTTAGTCCACAAGTTAGTCAACTAAAATAGTTAAGTACATAATTAGTAGCGTTAACGTTAATTCGCAATCAAATAGTTAAGCACATTATAGTAACGTTAACGTTAATTCCCAATCAAATAGTTACGTACATAATAGTAGCGTTCAACGTTAATTCCCAATCACATATCTCACTAACAAACATAACGTAAGTGTTTACACCGAACACACTTATATAATCTGACTGACAGTCACAATCCCATTATAATACTTCACCCCGTCTTCCTCCAGCTGCAAGTTCACCTTCCCCAACTCCAAATGAGACTGATTTGAATGCCCACTACTCGGGTCTTATATACTAAACAATGATGGTGTAGGAACGAATCAGGAGGCAAGTGATGGTGCGCGCTCCTATCATAGCTCCTCGAGTTGCATAACAGGTGCCTGGTCCAATCACAGCTCCTGGCGTCGATCATACGTCATAGCGTCGGGTCATCGAAGTAGTTTGCAGGGTCCCCTATGACGCACGCAGGTGTGAAGGCTTGTTTGCTGGTATGCGGGCGAGCTGGTTTCCCCACTCGCTAGTTCGCTTCGCCGCTTGGGTAGTTTGACTCCTTCAACTCTAATTCTAACTCTTAAATTAACATACAGGGCTCCGTATGTCAGACCTCCCCCCTAGAAAAGAGTTTAAGGAGTATAGTACATAAAATGAAACATAATACATAAATAGATTCACCACCAGATTGGCAACAGCAAGATTATAATGAGGATATAATAAGGATATCACCCAAAGTAGGCAACGTCTCCAGGTACCACATCAGAACATAGCCGGAACGTAGCTGGAGCGTTATTCGAACTGCAAGGCATCTCACAGCTGAAGGCTTGACAGCGCACTACTAAAGCATGATATTTACCTCGCTACAAGGGAGAGCTAATTGCCAAAATCCTCTCATTAAATTATTCTTACTGCTGTATGAGGCCAACCTGGTAAATGTAATCTTTGATCCGTGGCAGTGGGTAGGTATCGTTCTTTGTGACAGCATTAACTTGCCTATAGTCCCTACAAAACCTATGGCTCCCGTCTGGCTTTGGCACAAGTATGACCGGACTACTCCACTGGCTTAAGGCCCTTGTGATCAGCTGGTTTGAAAAAATGAAGTCAAGCTCGACCTGCAGTATACTCCTGTGTTGTGGTGAGACACGGTAGGGGGATAGTTTAATGGGAGTTGCATCCCCTACGTCGATGTCGTGCAAGGCCAAAGAAGTGAGCCCTGGAGTATCACGGAACACACTGGGAGACTGAGATAAAACAGAGATTAGTTGGTTCGCTTGATCAGAGGGAAGATGACATAGTTTAGATGGTAATTCCCTCCAAGCCACTGAATTATACTGAAAGTTGGATAGGCTACATGACAAGTCAAAGTCTGCATGGATACCTTCAGGCTCTGGAACAGTCTGTTGCGGGTCAGTAAGAGAACTGAAGACTTCGTCCGCACCAGGCTGTCCACAGGTCCTGACATTCACTGCCACAGTGGGAGAATCTGGAGGAGAGGAATCAGGGGACCTATGGTAGGGTTTCAACATATTTATATGGAATACTTGCGTGGGCTTTCTCCTGTCTGGGGTAGTTACTAGATAATCGGTAATGCTCACCCTCCGAATGATCTTATATGGGCCCCTGAACTTGGCAGATAAAGGTTGGCCAAAAAGGGGGAGCAGGACCAAAACCTCATCACCGGGCTGAAACTCCCTCTCACGGGCTTTTCTGTCATACCATTTCTTCATGGAGCTTTTAGCCACTGTCAAGTTTTGAGCGGCAAACTCACATGAGGATCTCAGCCGGGTTTTGAAATCTGAAACATACTTGAGGAGGTTTTGGTTCCCCTCCTGGCCAACTAGGCTATCCAGCAATAGTTGCAAAGGACCTCTTACCTGGTGACTGAAAACTAGCTCATTAGGGGAAAAACCCAGGGATTCAGTTGGAACCTCACGAGTAGCAAATAAAAGAAAAGGTACCCCCTTATCCCACTCAACTCCGGTCTCTGTACAATACTTACGTAACATTCCCTTTAATGTCTGATGATATCGTTCGAGAACCCCTTGACTCTCTGGGTGGTAGGTGCTAGACTTAACATGCTCGATACCCAACTCCATCAGGGACTGCTAGAAAATGTTAGAGGTAAAATGAGTTCCTTGATCACTTTGCACCTCATGGGGGAAACCCATTCTGGTGAAGAATTTGAGCAGTTCCTTGATGACAGTTGGAGCAGAGGTAGTCCTTAAGGGTAAGCCTCTGGGTAGCGAGTTGCCATGTCCATGATAGTTAATAAATAAATGTTACCTTGGGAAGTCTTAGGCAATGGGCCTACAATGTCCACTACCACCCGAGTAAAAGGATTCTCGAAAACGGGCAAGGGCACCAGAGGATGTACAGGCACCTTCTGATTGGGTTTTCCTGTCATCTGGCAAGTGTGACACACTCTACAAAACTCCACTACATCTGCACGCATTCCTGGCCAGTAAAAGTGGGCTCTGATTCTGTCTAGAGTTTTTCTCACACCTAGGTGTCCTGCCAATGGTATACAATGTGCCATTTCCATGATATCTCTACGACAAGGTTTGGGGACTACTACTTGATGGACGTCCCAAGCCCCGTCATCGATTGGTCTGTGTGGCTGTCTCCATCTACGCCACAATACTCCTCCTTTGAGGTAGAAACATTCACCACCCTCCTTCTCACATTCCTCTTCACTCATGGACCTGGCAGCTAACTCCTTGCATTCACTATCATCTCTCTGTAGCTCTACCAGGCCACTAGGACAATTTGGAGGGGTTTCATGGTCATCGTTAGGGTCAAGATGAGCCATAAAGGTGTCAGATAAATCCACCTCAGTCACATCATCAGGCACAGTTGGAGCGGCATTCACACTCTCATCATCCCTTTCATCAACTCTTACATTCGGTACATTTCTGTCTGAGGGAACTGCTACTCGAGACATTGAACGTGTGACAGCACACACAGGGAAAACAGTTGGCATCTCCTTTTCGAGCTCACCGGTTAGTGGCTCGTTAACAGGGGAAAGTGACAAAATGGGGTCTGGTCGGACCTTCTCACTTGCTACATCATTCCCCAAAAGGAGTGTTACCCCAGGCACAGGGATATCTTGGGACCTACACAAAGCTATGGTGGCCTCACCCTGTAGTAACTCACATTCAATTTCGCCTTTTACCAAGTGTGCATAAAATCGGCCTCCAGCACCTCTCATTACAACTGGTTCGCCAGGTGGGCACTCAGTGTAAGGATTCACCATGAGGGTGCTAGTAGAACCTGTGTCTCTCAGAATTTTTACCTCATGCATACAACCATTTAATCTCACGTTGCCAGATGAAATAAAGGGACGGTAACTGTCCTGCACTGATGGTGACATTATTATTGGCTTAACCCTAGTGGGTTGCACCACGCATGCTACTACACCCCTGTCTAGATGATTTACGTTAGCTGCTAGGCACTCCTTCTGTCGGGAGTCCTGCATTAAAGGAACTTTTGGTGCTAGGTACTCCTTCTGTCGGGAGTCCTGCATTAAAGGAATTTTTGGTGCTAGGTACTCCTTCTGTCGGGAGCCCTGCATTAAATGCACATATGGAATTTGAGATACGGCGGCAACTGTCTGCCCCGACCTCTCGGTTTTCTCCTTGGCCCAGCACTGATAAGCTAGGTGGCCTCTCATGCCACAAAAAGTACATACTTTAGGGGATACGGGAACGTTCCCTCTTTGAGCATTACTATTAATTTGGGGCCCACCTCTGTTACCATTGCCCTGAGTCACATTTTTAGTTGGGGGAACAATTCTATTTTGGCTAGCTGGGGAAGACGTTATAGGCTTGTGACTGGGTCTGTCAGATTTGTTATTGGGATACTTAAAATTAGAACTAGAATTATCGTAGGGCTTCTTTCCACGAAATTTGTTGTTGAGCACGTATGTGTCAGCCATGTCAGCGGCGTCGGCAAGACAATCTACCTTTTTGCCCTTTAAATGATAGGATACAGAACAATCAATTTTCCATAGGACATTTTCTAACAGGACCAACTCCTTCAGATCGTTGTAGCTTGTGACTTTCTTACTCTTGACCCAATAATTGAAAGTTTTAGTCATGGTCCTGGCAAATACCTTATGGGTTTCTTCTACTTTCTTCTGGTTTTTACGGAAAGATTGCCTGTAAGCC
Organism: Paralithodes platypus; assembly: GCA_032716605.1. Lineage (NCBI taxonomy): Eukaryota > Metazoa > Arthropoda > Malacostraca > Decapoda > Lithodidae > Paralithodes > Paralithodes platypus. The sequence goes on from CM064505.1 coordinate 21,911,945, forward strand.
TCAGGCTGCAATTGATAGGTTTTTAGGATAGCTTCTTTGAGATTGTCATAATCCTGCCTAACTTCTGCTACTTCAGACAAATACGTGGCTCGAGCCTGCCCTGTCAAAACAGTTTGTAACATAAAAGGCCATTGATCTCTTGTCCACTTCATACCTCCAGCAACTTCCTCAAACAAAACAAAGAAATCCTGCACATTATCCTCAGTGAAAGGTGGAATGACACTAGTAATAGTCAATCCCAGAGGGGGAGCAATTAAGGGAGCATTTGTATTGACATTTAGTTGAGCCGTATGATATTGATATTCACATTGTTCGGTCGTTGCACTGGCATTTATTCTGGCTAGTTCTATACTTACGTTGGCTTGTTCGGTCGTTGCTTTTATTCTGGCTAGTTCTAGTTCGAATATTTGATCACCGGTCAAACCAGGTGGCAATTGTACATTAAGTTGGCTAGGTTTACTAGGGATCTCACCAACTGCTCCGTCACCCTCCCCGCCTTCTACAGGGAACAGGTGGGTTTTTATGGTCTGAGCCACCACTACTTTAGACATGTTTGAGACAGTTAACTGGAGATGTGAGGCAAGCACTTTCAGTTCGGATTTTGACAGACAGTCAATATCAGGGGCTGTGGGTTCTGATTCTATGAAAACTCGAGCATCTTCGTCATTAATTAGTTGAGGCATGATTAATATTTGATTTTTAATTAGTGAAACAGTAATGAAACTGAGTGAAACTGTATGAAACGAATCCTGGCAAGGTCGCCACTCTTCTGTTACGTATCTTGATCCTCAAGTGGTTAACTTGATGAATCTAGATAGGACAGAGATATATATTAAGGTATCAGTCAGCTGAAGGCAAAACAAAAGTAAAATCTAATAACATTATTTCCTGTTGTTGCTTCCTTTCCTTTTTGGATCTTAGGACTTAATATCCTTTATTGACTGATACTCTTTTAATTATGAAAAATACTGAAACTAATTAAAGTCATGTAGTATTTATAAAGAATTATTATTTAACCGAAGCTTAGTAGGCTATGGTTATGAACCGAAGAAGTTATATCTAAAGAAGGACTATTAATTCTATAAAAAGTCTTGAAAGATAAATATTAAAGTAAGAATATTTCTGTCTCTTACCCTTTTCGAAATGAATAGATAGTTTTCTTATATGTCCTTTTATTTATTTTTAATGTAATTATTCTTGGTTCTTGTCTTACGTTAACAGTATTATATTATTATTATCATCAGGATTTATATCAAAGTCCTATAAAAAGTTAGATATATATATTTAATAATTAGTTAAATGTATTTCTTAACCACGTAACATTGAGGTTTGATTATGAGTAAATTAAGTTACAGGATCGCTTCATAGATTCGATTCAGGTCTCACTCAAATAATATGAAAAGCAAAAATAATATTTTGAAGCTAAAAGAATTTTCTTCAGCTTAGGAAATCACTAGAAGTAATATTAACACAGCCATGTTAGTCTAAGGCGATATTACTAATATGAGACAATAGCATCACCGTACTAAGCACCGTTAAGCAATGTAAGCTTAATTAAAAGAAAATGAAAGAACTCGTGAGTATTAATCTAAAACAATAGTATTACTTTCATCATAACCCAATTACTTAAAGAGTTGCTTTAGTCCACAAGTTAGTCAACTAAAATAGTTAAGTACATAATTAGTAGCGTTAACGTTAATTCGCAATCAAATAGTTAAGCACATAATAGTAACGTTAACGTTAATTCCCAATCAAATAGTTACGTACATAATAGTAGCGTTCAACGTTAATTCCCAATCACATATCTCACTAACCAACATAACGTAAGTGTTTACACCGAACACACTTAACACACACTTATATAATCTGACTGACAGTCACAATCCCATTATAATACTTCACCCCGTCTTCCTCCAGCTGCAAGTTCACCTTCCCCAACTCCAAATGAGACTGATTTGAATGCCCACTACTCGGGTCTTATATACTAAACAATGATGGTGTAGGAACGAATCAGGAGGCGAGTGATGGTGCGCGCTCCTATCATTGCTCCTCGAGTTGCATAACAGGTGCCTGGTCCAATCACAGCTCCTGGCGTCGATCATACGTCATAGCATCGGGTTATCGAAGTAGTTTGCAGGGTCCCCTATGACGCACGCAGGTGTGAAGGCTTGTTTGCTGGTATGCGGGCGAGCTGGTTTCCCCACTCGCTAGTTCGCTTCGCCGCTTGGGTAGTTTGACTCCTTCAACTCTAATTCTAACTCTTAAAATAACATACAGGGCTCCGTATGTCAGAATATATATACAGTATACTGTATATATATATATATACTGTATATATATATATATATATATATATATATATAGATATATATATACGGTATATAGTAGAAGGGTAAGGAGGAAAATGACGCTTGGAAACATATTATTTATTTATTTTTCAAATTTTCGGCAAACGTCTCGCAGCCATCATCAGGAAAACCCAAGATCCCTATTAAAAGAAAACATACCTGTAGAAAGTCAACAACCATGGGACCACGAATGTAATTCATTCAATTTAAATTTTGTTAATTATTCAGAAATCTATATTATATTTCCAAAATAATTCTTATCTAATACACAATCCTTGTACGAAAACCTGCAGCAGCTACATAAGCACAGCAGAAACAACAACTCAGTGCAAAACTTTTAACAATCACAAGCTAGAAATGAGAAGGACTGATTCAAATTATCTATAATGACTGAATAAGTACACAAAATTGAAAGTTTCATATGTAAATTCTAAATTAATACAAATATAACTCTAATATTATTAACAACGCAAACACTAAAGACTGAAAACAATCACTTAACATTGACAGAACATAACCTCAGCTCAAGTTCATATATGCAAAGCTAAGTCTAACATAGACGCTAAATCCTAAATTAATAGCAAGATGCTTTAATTACTGCTTTCAACATTCCTACAACCCTCTTCACCTGTTGCACCCTCTCCCGCACTTCTTCATCCATAGTCCCATCTTTACTCAACACACTGCCCAGATACTTACATGAGCTGACAATCTCCATAGCCTGACCGTTCAACTTCACCTCACACTCTGTGGCTTCACCCCTTTTGAAGACCATAACCTTGCTCTTCCCCGCATTTACCTTCAGATTCCGTTTTTCGCACACTGTTCCAAACACATTTACCAGACCCTGCAACTCTCATTCATTATCGCTCATCAGAACTGTATCATTAGTAAACAGTAGTACAGGTAGCTTTCACTCATTTCCCTCTCTTATCAGTGACACACCAACATCCACTGTTCTTCCTTGTATTTCTTTCATGACTCCATCCATATATACAGTAAACAGCCACGGGGACATCACACAACCGTTTCAACCCAACATTCAAGTAAAAGAACTCGCTCTGCTCATTCTCCACACATACTGCTGCCTTTGCACCCTCATACATGATCTTCACTGCTTTCTGCAACTTGCCATCTACTCCGTATATTCTAAGTACTTTCCACATACCTTCTCTATCCACTCTGTCATAGGCCTTCTCTAAATCCATAAAGGCAACATACACCTTTTGTTGTTTCTCCAGATAATTCTCCACAACACAATTCAGGGTAAAAATCTGATCTACACATCCTCTTCCCTTCCTAAAATCTCCCTGCTCGTCTCCAACCCATTTCTCCGTTCTCGCTCTCACTCTCTCAATCACTACCCTACTGTACACCTTCCCTACTACTCTTAGAAGACATATTCCTCTGTGTTTACCACACACTCCTCTTTCCCCTTTACCCTTATATAGGGGGACTATTATGCCTGTCTTCCAGTCATCAGGTGCACTCCCCTTCTCCCATGCTAGTTTGCACATTTTCCATACCCATTCAATCACTATCTCACCACCATACCTCAACATTTCCCCACTCACTCCATCTGTTCTTGGTGCTTTACCCAACTTCACTCTTTTCATGGCTTACCACACTGCTGACCTCCTGATCTCCACCTCCTCCTCCACTACTTCTCTTCTTCTCTCTCCCATACCCCATCCAACTATGTTTGCTGGCGCTTCATTCCTTACATTTAGCATCTCGTTGAAGTACTCCCTCCATCTTTCGACTCTCTCTTGCTTCTCGACTAGAATTCTCGCATTCTTATCTTTCACACCATTACTGTTTCCCTTGCTACCTTCCCTAACTTTCTTGACTTCTTTCCAGAACAGTTTCTTACACTCCCTCCACGTTACACTCAGATTCCTTCCAAATTCCTCATCTACTCTTCTCTTACTTTCCTTTACTACTCGCTTCACCACTCTCTTTCTCTCCACGTACATCGCTCATTTCTGACTCTCCAATTCTTCATTCCCTCTACTACCCAACCACTCTCTATACGCTTTCTTCTTGTCCTCCATAGCTATTTTTACTCTCTTCTGTCCACCATGCTGTACCTTCCACTCCGCTTCCTCTTCTCCTTACTCCACAAACCTCCTCACATGCTGCACAGATCTCTTCCTTAAACACCTTGCTCATCTCCTCCACTTCCTCCATATCCTCCAGGTCGAACCCACCTACTGTGTATTTCAGACCTGATGTCGCAGCGCCTTTCGCAATTTGTGGCAAGACTATAGGTTACATAATAATTACATTCGAACACAATGTTATTGATACCCCGCCGTAAATTATGGTGTTATAAAGGTTTGTCAAATTATTATAGTTACGATGCTACCTCTTAGGGTAGCCAAAGGGAACGCAAAAACATGAGCAAGCGATCGGACACCAGACAGACCCCCCTCCCCTACAGTCATACTGTCCCTCCCCCACCAATCCCACCAACCAAGCGCCCCCACCAACCCCCTCCTACACTCATCCTTCTATACCCACTCCCCACCTCTCTCTCTCTAAACATTGTCTGTTAAAGGGAAAATATAAAGCCATATATATGCTTTAATATATACGTATAATAGTTTATGAATGGAAATTATGGGCGGAGCTTGGATTGATAGTTTAGGGAAACAACCGTGATCGGTCTGTTTCAGTTTGATATTTTCCCAGTGTTTGGAATACTTGAGCAATTTAACGGGAGATGTTGACTGGCCTGCGATCGAGGAAAGTGCCTACTCACAAGCTACTGAAGGTGTGCTACGTCCCTGCAGGAGATGGCCGGTATGCTGAGATGCCCGCGTGAAATGCAAAGGTGTGATTGCGCTACGACTTTTCAATATGTTCAACCAAGAGAAAAACGCTGATGCACTGAAAATAAGCCTTAGCAGATAATTATTAGCCATAACGCTTTGGTCTATACGTTTACGGAACATATTTTATAGGAATGACAATGTTTGGTGATTATATCTTGATCTTAATACCATTATATTCTATATGAGCTACGTGCCACAAATTTTCCTCAGGTGAGGTGAATTCGTAAGGTTATTCAACCTTATATTATTCCAATAGATTCAGCCAAGACCTATATACTAAGGTCAACCGGCGCGCAGGTAGGGGTGGATTAGCGCCCGTCAAATGACAGACCTGCGCCCCTCCTCTCGCACTTGGGCTCAAACCAAAATGGGTAACCTGAACACAGAAAGTTCATGTAGGCGCACTATGTATATTAGAATGACATTCTTTGTTTATAGGCCGCGCTAGTTGGTTGTGTGGATCACTATGCCGAATAACTGCTCTGTGTTTGGGTTTCTTTACAACGTCAAACAAGCAAAAACATCTGAAAACATTAGATTATTTTCGATTCCCAAAAATTAAAAAATATGACGCTTGTGGTTGAATGCCAGTCAACATACAGATGAAAGCAACCCAACACATGCATTGATTTGCTCCATTCATTTTGACGTTAACAACTTGAAGGATGATGTGCAATCACGTCTTCTCGGTACTTAAAAGAGGACTAAAAATGACCCGCCATTGCAAGACGATACTGTACCTTCCATGTTTCTACCACACGGTAAGCTTAAAAGAATACAGATATGGGGATATTAATGGAAGTGGAGATGTGTGGTAACATGTAAACAATATCATGATAGTCATAGTATGCGTAGGCCAATGTGAATTGTTTTTATTGGAGGTGATTGTGTGAGTATAGATATTGGTGATTGTGGGAATATTATTAGTGGATGCCTGCTTGCGTGCCTTATTGATAGTAATATTTGTGTTATTTTATATCACTGATGGTGTAAATAGATATACGTTATTTTGTCGCTGGCAGTGTATTTGTATATAGGCTACTGTATACATATGATGTGAATGTGAGTGCGAGTATTACAAGTAGTTGTAGTGTATATAAGTAAACAATATTAAAACGAGTATTTGTTACCGTAAACAAATAAATGTTAGTCTTAAGCCACTTTCACACATTCACGATGTTGGTCCCGATGTACCCCGATTTGAGTATCGGGACACAACGTGGTGCAATCCCCAACGTGTCTCGGGGTCGTCGGGGAGCGTCGTGTTACCCGCGGTGCGGGACGTGGCAAATCGGGCTTGGCCACCAAAGGTTTGGATTTGTTCAAAAATTTCGCACGATGGACTTTTGGCGTGGTACCATCGGGTAACGTCGGGTACAACGTGTCGATGACGTGGGTCTGGCGTGTCTGCATCCGGTTTCATCGGCATCGACGTGGCGGCGTCGGGGTATAAATAGTTATAATATATTACAGTAAAAGTCATGTAATCCGAATGGCAGCGGACCGACAGTGCTTCGGATTAGTGGAGTATTCTGACAACACTATAAATACGCACATGATGATTAAATTAAGACCTGATATGGTATACGGTAGGCCTATACCGTATATATCGTATATAATATTCCATAATCAACTTATATCAAACGAGTTAATAAGTTCAAATGAAAAATCAGTGTACCGGTATGATTACCGAAACACGTATGTGTTAATTGTCGAGTGAGTGTGTGTGCGTGTGCGTGTGTGTGTGTTATTGTTCTTGTGTGGCTATATCGACCGCCACTGATACACGGTATGCAATAAATGTTATTATAATTATGCTCTATGGAATTTAATTTAATTTTACCTAATACAGTAGTGTTTATAATAGTAAAAGCCAAAGGAAATACTAAGTGTTATTGATTAATTTAACACAAGGTAGTATATAGTGTTTGTGTGGGTGGATGGGTTTAGATAGAGGAGATTGTTCCTGCGTTTTCGACGATTCCATCCTTACACAAGCTATGTTTTTATCGATCCTTTTGCACAAGATAGGTTTATATCAATACATTTTACCTTCCACAATTAGAGAAAATATGATTCATCACGAAGTGTAGCCTACCTGTGGAGATTAAACGCACTGTTATATTATATACTATATGAGATATACCGGTACCGGTATATCGTTTTTTTATCGTTATTTTTATTTGCATAATAAATCACAAAACAAATTTCCGCTGAACATGATGGCGGTGTTTAGAATATGGTATCATCAATATTGGATTTTATAGAAATAAATCTATAACGATAGTTTTTTGTATTTATAGAATCCCAGCCGCACCAAAATATTCGCTCTCAATTGGTTTTCACCCATAATAATTGTTTGTTTTAATTACATTTTTTATGAACGGCAAGAGGAAAGGTTAGTATATAAGATTTCAACAAAACAATAAATACAAATAATAATATGTGGAATTTCACCGTAGGTGAAGGTTACTGTTCAGTCCGCCCGTACTTTCCCTCCCCATCTCAGTTGGTTTTCACCCATAATAATTGTTTGTTGTTATTTAAAAAAAATATGAACGGCAAGAGGAAAGGTTATTTTATAAGATTTCAACAACAAAATAAATTAAAATAATAATAATTATGTGGAATTTCACCGTAGGTGGAGGTTACTGTTCAGTCCGCCCGTACTTTCCCTCCCCATTTTCACCGATAAAATATGGGACAATGAATATTCTGTAAGCAAGTGATATATTGGATTTTTCATTAGCTTTCTAATGGTACATATATGGCCTATGTACGATCAAAACTTATTTTTCCTGAATATTTTTTGTCCGTCGCCGCTGTCACCCACTGGTAAATATTTTCGCTTCACTTCATGGTCTATTTTCATATAATTTAACGTTCGATACAGTTTTTAGATATTAATTTCGTATACCGGCAATGAATACAGATTGTTATTTACGAAGAACCAGCTCTATACGACAAAAACTTGATTTTATATAAAAACAAATCATACGCCTATACCTTACAAAGAAATAATTCGACCTTATCTTACCTTAAACTTGAGAGTTGAACGTAATACCTTTAACACCATATGTATTGATGATATCTGTCATCAGGCTGCCTGACGTTGTGGCGTCGTCCTCGTCGGGTCGGCCACGTGTCACCATCATAAGTCCGTCGCCCCTCCTCGTGTTCCCCACGTGCCACGTCGGGGTACGGTTTTGACCGGAATTTTGACCGTTACAGCATTGACGTGGCGCCGTCGTGTTGCAACCGTGGTACCATCTGGCCCGGCGTGGCTACGACGTGTCACCGTCGAGGCTTCGTCGTCAAACGCGTCAAACGCGTACATCCTGTCACTGTTTGTTATTCGTAATAATGATTGTAGTTTTCTTGCTAGGGGTGGTGATAAATACTATAATCATGGTAGTGTGTAGAGGTGTGGCTGTGTGACAATTGTTTCCTGTATGTTTGAGTGACATTTTATGGTTGTCTTACATACTTTTTGTTAGCGACACTATATACTGTATGTGATCAATTTTTGTTTTGTGGATATGTCTGATCCTGTTTAATAGTGGCTGTACTCCACGATTCTTTAGAAACGTAGCGGAACTTTCAGAAATTAAAGAGCGCTATTATGAACCAAAATATTCTATAAAATGTATATGTTTTTGTTGTCAACATTTTACAGCTACTGCCTTGTAAAGTAGGTATTTTTGTCATGTTCATTGTTTTAAATCCATATTCCCGCCAAATGAAAGGGATATGAAAACAAAGTTGTGCATGGTGCAGCATGGTATAATTACTTTATATAACACCATAAACCATACACTACTAAAATAACCATTCCATTCTATCATTAGAGCGGGTTAAGAATGCCGAATGTAAAAGGCCATATAGTTGTAAAAGTATGTAGTATGTTGTATATGCCTATAACGTTTTAACAGTCTTTCCTTTGTAGAAGTATCTACAGGGAAAACAATATTGCGAGACACCCTGTATTTGTGTGATAAATTTTGTTAGTGGTTGTGTGTGTGTGTGTTATTGATATTGGTGTGAATGTTTGAGTATTGTTACATTTGGCTACGTTTGTTTGAACACATTATATTAATTGGTCTAGTGCTGAATTGTTTGTTGTTTGTTTGTTTGTTGGTCATAGTTGATTACTTACATCTGGATAAACAGAGAACGAAGTAATCACGATTTTGTGAACGAAGGTAGAGGAAGCCATGTTTTTAAATGTATGTATTCTCTATTGTTTATGTCCAATTGAAAGGGAGAAAGGGAAGAGAACAATAATTTGTCCCTTGTAATAAAAACACGAACTTATTTCGAAAGACACACACATGTAATCAGTGTCCGTGTGTGTGTGTGTGTGTGTGTGTGTGTGTGTGTGTGTGTGTGAGTGTGCTTAAATTCTACCTTACCTATGTTAAGCTACTCCTTGTCATTAATGACATGACAAGCCGCCTAATTCCTTATAAAGTAGAAGGATGTAGTGAAACATTAAAACAAGTTTGACCCATATAATTCCAAAGGGGGCTTTTTGACCAAACACACACAAACACGTAGAATGCATTGTACAAACTGAGTGTGTGTGTGTGTGTAAAAATAATAATAACTGTATAGTAACTATCCTCAGTGTGTCTATGCTAGGTTCAGGATGTTTAAAATGCATAATATAATACATCCACTTTGTTTCACCTCGTTTGTTCTTGATCGATTACTCAAAGTGAATGAACTGATTGAACTTCCACTGATCTTAAATCCCATGGACTATAGTTTACAAGGAATAAATAAACAACAAAAGAAGAGGTACTGGTATTGAGGGAGGGAAGCTGGGTCGAGCGCAGGCTAGTGTGGGGCGCACTCTACACTGTGCGTGGGAGAGAGCTTATTTTGGTCAGCCGTCCGGTAGACCTTAGTATATAGATCTTGGATTCAGCCCACCACATAATACCATAACATATAATAATACAACTATGTTGTCCTTAATATTCGACCATTTCCTTATTCTACGATATTGTCTTTCCACACAGGCCGTATGACCGTGTCGCTCACGTGATGGGTATGACAATCCAGGCAGTGCGGAAGATGGTGCAGCGCAACCTGCGTTCACAGCCAGACACACCACCTAAAACACCGAACACTCCCACCATTACACCGCCTGACTCGCCGACCCCCTCCACTACACCACCTGTCTTTGACAGCTTTACTATTGGTGCCATACGACGTTTTGTGCATGCCAAGTTTGCTGCAAAGGAAACATTTACTGTTGTTACCCTGACTGATGATTTGAAGTGGGCCGATATTATTCCAAGTGAGACCTCAGAGACAGCGATTTGGCGTGTGTTGCACAGCATGGGATTCCGTTACAGGGTATCACAGAGAAAAATTTATGTACGGAAAGAGTCTAATGATATAGTATGTCGTCGTATTGACGCTCTCCGCGCACTCCAGCATCATCGGCTGGAAGGAAGACAGGTGGTGTATGTGGATGAAACGTGGTTCACAACAAGGATGTCACACAACAGGGAGTGGGTGGACAGAACACAACCTGAAACAAGTGCCACCTACAGCCGTCAGGTGCCACCTGGTGAAGGAGAGCGATTTGTGGTGGTAGCAGGTGACACAGTCGAGGGTTTTGTGGATGGCTCCTTTGTATGTTTCCCTGCAAAGAACAAAACAGGTGACTACCACGGGGAAATGAACAGCAGCCTTTTTGTTCACTGGCTCACAGCACAACTTTTACCAGCATTGGCAGAGCCATCAGTAGTTGTGTTGGACAATGCACCCTACCACAGCCAGTTTATGGAGGAAAGTCGCTGTCCCACTACTACAACCAAATAAGCTGACCTTGTGAAATGGTTGGAGGAAAGGAAACTCCTCTTCTCACCTCACGCTACTCGTCCTGAACTCCTTCGTATATGCAAAGAAAATCGACCAAAGCCGCGGTACAAAGTGGATAATATAATCCGAGAATGGGGTCACGAAGTTGTCCGACTTCCACCGGCGCATCCTGAGCTGAACGCCATCGAGCAGGTGTGGGGGTGTATGAAGAGATACGTACGCACCTCGTTACAACGATTCACTCGTGCCAGCCTGAAGGCCAGGTTAGAGGAAGCAAAGTTACGCGCAACCAAAGACATTTGGGCAGGTGCCGTAAGAAGAGCTATGACGTTTGAAGAGGATTATTGGTCATCTGACAATATTCATGACATTGTGGAACCTGTCGTTATAAGCTTTGACAGCGATGATGAGGATGAGCTCTTCCTTGACAGTGACGAAGACTAAAATAAAATATGTATTTGCCTGTTTAATTATCCATTAATTCTCTTGTTAATATTTATTTATTCTGTAATTATACAAACCTCTTCCAGTTTTTTAGAATATTATGGCCAATCATGTCATCACATCATACGGATAACCACCGAACAACAGGTCCATATAGCCTGAAACGACCATACCCAACCATAAATTATAGGGTTATAATTATAACTACCCGCCAAACTTGCTAGCAAAGACAGTATACTGTAATATGGGTCATGTTCATTTGCAAAAGCTGCCCAACTCATTGTTGCTGTATATACTTTAGTTCTATTGTAAACCCAATGTTGCGTAATACCACGGTATATTAATGTACAAAGTACTGAATGTCTTTATAATTATTATCCAATATGCTATGTGTGTGTGTGTGTGAGAGAGAGAGAGAGAGAGAGAGAGAGAGGTGGGGAGGGGGTATAGAAGGATGAGTGTAGGAGGGGGTTGGTGGGGGAGGGACAGTATGACTGTAGGGGAGGGGGTCTGTCTGGTGTCCGATCGCTTGCTCATGTTTTTGCGTTCCCTTTGGCTACCCTAAGAGGTAGCATCGTAACTATAATAATTTGACAAACCTTTAAAACACCATAATTTACGGCGGGGTATCAATAACATTGTGTTCGAATGTCATTATTATGTAACCTATAGTCTTGCCACAAATTGCGAAAGGCGATGTGACATCGGGTCTGAAGTACACAGTAGTCGTCTTTCTACTGCTCTCCTGCACTCCTCCCTGATTTCCTCCTCCTGCAGCCTCTCCACCCTCATCGCCATTCCACCCTCCTCTCGCCTCCCTCCAGCTCTCCTCACCCACTTCTTTAGTATCCTAATTTTAGCTACTACTACATAATGGTCAGACAGACCCCCTCCAATACCCCTATACATCCTAGCATCCAGCACAGATTTCTTCATTCGTTCATCCACACATATATAATCAATCAGTGCCTTTCGTTCCACTACTGTCTTATCCTTATCCTTCATCGTCCACACCACTTTCCATTTGTACTTGTGTATCATTCTGTGTCGGAAGACGGTGTTGGCTATCCACAGCCTCCTCCACACACGTCCACAAGTGCACTACCATTCCCATTCACCTCTGACGATACTCCCTACCCTCCCACCACTCCATCAACTTTCCTATCACCCACTTTCCCATTCATATCCCCAATAATAAATATTCTTTCGTTCTTGCCAAACTAATCCAGGCACGCCTCCACATTCACCCAGAACTCCTCTTTCTCTCTTACTTTTTTATCCTCTGTCGGAGCATACACACACACAATCACCCACGTTTGAATTCCTACTTTCATTCTCACCCACACAATCCTTGAACCCACAGACCCATAGTCTCTTACACGCTCCTTCCATTTGTTACTTACAAACAAAAACTAACCTTCTCTCGCTGCTCCCTCACTCACTCCAGCACAAACACCCATTCCACAATCCCACTCTCTCACATCTGTACCCCTCCATTTGGTCTACGTCATTCTAAATATATCCAGCCTGGCATTAACTAACAAAGGAGTATAAAGGAGTACAAAGGAAATCAAGCAACAACAGATCTAGTGACCCGTCTAGGCTGCTTGTCCTCCAAAACACTGAGGATCAAGTGTCCAAACAGTGGTTTAGAGTGGGTAAGGGAACTACTGCCCTGGAACTAATGTCCGTGGCAGGATTAGGAAGTTAGTAGGGGACAGATGGGTTAGTAACTGAGGGGAGGATAATATAAAGTTATTCACATACAAACGCAGTCAGTCGCAAGTTTAATGCGAGATACTTGTCTAGGCGAAGTTTAAATGAATCAACGGTGCTTCAGTCTATAACATCTCGGGGAAGCCCATTCCATAAGTTGACAACTCGATTGAAGAAGAAATGTTTAGCTTCGTGTGAGTTAAAAGATTTACCAAATATTTTGCACCCGTTTCCCTGTGTGTAATTAGATTGGTCGATAGTGAAGTACTTACTACAGTTAATATTGTCGATGCCTTTGATGATTTTGAACACTTGAATTAAGTCGCCTCTTAATCTGCGCTGGGTTAAAGGAAATAGATTTAATTCTCTAAGACGCTCCTCATATGGTTTGTTCTTTAGGCTAGGTATCATTTTGGTAACTCTACGTTGAACTCGTTCTAGCTTTTCTATATCTTTTTGGTAATAAGGGCACCAGGATTGAACGCAGTATTCCTGAAGAGGGCGGACTAAGGAATTGTAAAGGGTTAGGATAACTTCTTTGGATTTATGCTCAAATGACCTGCCTATAAAGCCAATTATTTTGTTTGCCTTCTTAACAACTTCTGAACATTGTTGACTCGGTTTCAGGTTACTCGATATTGTTACTCCCAGATCGGTTTCTCTGTTTACATTCTTAAGCTGAGTGCCATTCATCGAATAGTTTGCTTTCTCATTTAGGTATCCGATATGTAGTACTTTACATTTATCCGCATTGAAACTCATTTGCCAAATTTGGGCCCAACATGACAATTTATCTAGATTGTGTTGCATATCGTCAACTTGTTCTTTTGAGAGTACGCTATTTGCAATTTTTGTATCGTCAGCAAATTTTGAGATTGTACAGGTGAGACCCTCATCTATGTCGTTGATGTAAATTGGAAAGAGAATTGGTCCTAGTACCGATCCCTGGGGCACCCCGCTACTTACATTGGTCCATTTAGATGCCTTACCGTTTATGACTACTCTTTGCTTTCTGTCCCTGAGCCAATTTTCTATCCATTTCAACATACCGTCTTGTATTCCATGCGCTTTTAGTTTTAGCAGTAAACGTTTGTGGGGAACTTTGTCAAAGGCCTTTTGAAAATCAAGGTATATAATATCTACAGCTTTGCTCTCATCGTAGAGGTTGAGGATATCGTGGAAGAAGTCTAAGAGGTTTGTTAACTCCTTCAGACATATTGTGTTCCAATAAGTCTGAGGAGGCGGTTGACATGGCTTTTGAGTCTTGAATTTGGCTCATGAGTGTTTTCGAAGCCTTACATATTTCTCTATTTCCATCTACCAGAATGCTGTTTATTGTGATGTATCATATGTCAATGGAAAGAAGAATATTTATAGTACATGATAAAACAAAACAAAATGTAAATAAATCGAAATATGAAAGTGTAAATGAGTCCGGAATACAGTTATTTCCCATGCAATTGTCTTCACACCGTCCTATCTCTAAATTGTGAGTGACGACCATATATTTTTGATTTGCTCAAATAATAGTATATTTTCTGCTCTTTCCAAATCTGAAAACAGAAATTGTTTATCTTCAATAGTTCTCAAGCAGTGACCAAATTTTGTTATTTTTTTATTGATATGGTTTATAACATTTTCGATATATTTCGTTGCTACGAAGTATATGGTTTTACATTTAGGCTGTATGAATACGGCAAATAATGCTGATGAGTATAAACAAAACTAGAAGTTCCTACGACAAATACTTTTTGCGCTATGAATATTTGAAATGAAGAGCCAAAATGCGAATATTTACGCTTCACCCGTCTCTGTTCCGCCGACGCTAGCCGGGTTCCGAGCTGTTTCCCACCTCGTCGTTGCGTTATTTGCTCGGATACTATATAACTGTATACATCACCGGAAAATTGTGCTCTTTCTAATGGTGAAAACCAAAATAATATAGCGTAATTGGTTCGCGAGCTATGCGCAATTGTTTCCATGCATTGTTATTGTTATGAAAATATATGAGAATGTTTATACAGTTGTATATCTTTGCCACAATATACAACACTTTTATATAATTTTCCTTGCCAATAATTGTATAATGTTCATAGAAGACATGTCAGTCATGAAGGTTGTCAATTTTACTTACCTGGTAGGGCCACAACCCTTTCCAACGTGAAGGGAAATGGCTCCTGGGTTGACACTGAAAAAACAAAACAAGAAAGCCAGGTTATCTTCAGGTAATAAATTCAGAAATAATTCTATTGTACACGTAAATAAAATAAAGTAATATATATAATTATAAATATACAAGGTGTCAAACAAAATATAAAGAATGGTAAATGGTAATGGTAATGGTAATGTATGTGTGTGGATATATTTATACCGGTACATATATATATATATATATATATATATATATATATATATATATATATATATATATATTATACAGGGTATCCCAGGAGGAAAGGGCATAACTTTGGGAAATTATAAAACAGGGTATTCTAAGCCTAAAATGTTCTATAACAAAAAGTCCAAATCTCAACCGTTAAAAAGATATTGAAGGTTTTAAGTAGTGTCCTTCCCCGCCTCACTGTAATGGACTCTTCCATGTCAGATAGTTTCTAACTGGTCCAAAGTGAGCTAATATATCTATAATAAGTTTGCAACTTACAGAATTATAATATCTTTACAATAACATGGTAAAATAATTGCAGTTAGATGGAGGTCTGGTAGGTACTAGGACAGCTAGGCTACCCTTATGGGGAAATACTTAAGAAAATGCCATTTTCAACATGCAATATCTCTTTACTGGTTGAGATTTGGAATATTTTGTATAGAACATTTTAGGCTTAGAATATTTTGTTTTATCATTTCCCAAAGTTATACCCTTTCCTCCTGGGACCCCCTGTATATATACAGTATATGTATATATATATATATATATATATATATATATATATATATATATATATATATATACATATATATATATATACAAGGTGTCAACAAAATAATGGTAAAAACAATGTGTGAATGTGTGTATTTATATATAGCCTACATATATATATATATATACATAAATATATATATATATATATATATATATATATATATATATATATATATATATATATATATATATACAAGGTGTCAAACCAGAGAAATATGCGCAAATTTCCAAGCCACCCATAGAGGTACTGCACTTGACTCATTATTTTTTTAGAGTGGTTTCCCCAGGAGGCGTATATCCACTGTAGTGCAAGAAATTTACTTGTGCTTTTTTTTTTTTATATATTTTGATGATGGGTGAATGAAGGTGGGTGAATGAAGGTGGGCACCGAACCTCTGAAGTGATGATTGAATGGATGAATGAATGAATGATTGAATGATTGAATGATTGAATGAATGAATGAAAGGGTGATGAAGGTGAATGGAAGAATGCATAAAGACTGAATGAATGAATGGGTGATAGTGATTGGAAAGGAATAATGAAAGTGAATAGGAGAATGCATAAATGAATGAATGAATCGTGCACAAATCCTGGCTATAGGACATCTGCATCGAGTCGATGGAACTGATTGAAGCAATCAGTGACATCGATGCAGAGGCAAACGAGACAAGACTTGCATCGAAAGCTTGTGTCCTTGCGAGTGTGGTCCTTCGTGTAACACAGACGGCACCGCCGTCGCATGCCGTCAGGGATCTTCTCGAGAACATGTTCCAAGGTCCTGTTGTATCGGTCATGGTCCAGTACAACAGGACGTGGCTTTGAACCCTTTCCTCGAAGAGGACCTCTCCGACGTCCTCTTGGTGCCTGAGCCCTAGCTTGGATGTCCATTTCTAGTGGACCCCGGTTGACATCCATGACGGGTGCTTCCCGAGCGCCACCAGCAGCAGCAGCTGCACCCGGTACTACTGGTGCGGGGGGTCAAGTGGTAGGACATCCACTTGCTCCCCAGCATCAGCAGCATCGTCCGATACTGGTTCCGCCTGGGGTGCATTCTCAGCGAGTGCTCCCCCGACGGCAACAGCAGCAGCAGCAGCATCTGGACCTGGTGAGGGGGGGGTCATGAAGGAATGCTCCACCAGCAGCAGGAGCACTAGGAGGAGTGCCAGGATCATCAGCAGGAGCGGCTGGGGAGTCTGGATTGTCGTCCGGTGGGGGCGACCCAGCTGAGCTTCCGGAGGATTGCCGACACCGCCTGCCTCGCCTGAGACGGCCGCATGGCTCATACCGACCTTCCGGCAAATCCTCTGCACGCCGGATGCGTCTCCCCGACAAAGGCCACTCTGCAGGGTCGAACAGCAACAAGGAACGGACTACGCTTTCCTGGAACGCCAGCATAGTCATCTTCCTGTGGGGGTTGTACTTCTTGAAGAGTACGCAGGCATTGAAGAGGGCCATTTGGTTGAAGTAGAATACGATCTTCTTTGTCCATTTGACCGTCCTTCGCTGGATGGGGTAGTACTGGATCATCTGATCGAAATGATCCACCCCCCCATGTGGCGGTTGTAGTCGTCAATACAAACATGTTTCATGATATCCTTCCGAGTCCGCTGCCACCTGCCTTGTACCTTCCTCTTGATAAAGGACTGCTTTGGTATGGTACTCTGGTCGTGGAAGGTGGACACCATGTTGACAATGCATTTGTCTTTCCAAAACAGGACTAGGTTGTGCCGTTGTTCATTGCCTCTATTGCATCATCTTCCAGTGTCGCTGCATGGGCAATGTTGCGCAACTGCTTCGGAGTCCCTCGTGCAAGCCTCAGGGTGCCACACACATAGATCTGGTGGTGTGTGAGCATCTGCTGGCACAGGTCAACTGAGTTGTAAAAGTTGTCCATGAACAACATGTAACCCAGGCCTTGCAGGGACTCCGTTAAATCCTCAACCGTTTTCTGGAGAGTTTGACCAATACCAGTGTAGACTTGAAAGTCATACACGAAACCAGTCGTGGACTCTGCCAGGATGTACAGCTTGATGGCGTACTTCTTAGGCTTCATCGGGTTGTAGCACCTGAATGAAAGGCGACAATTCCACCTAAGGCAGCCTTCGTCGATGGACACCTTCCTCTCTGGGACGTAGGCAAGCTTGAAGCCAGCAAGCAGGTAGCGCATCACCGTGTGGATCTTCACTAGCCTGTTTTTACTCTGCTTGATGACTGCCTTGCTGTTGAATGTGTGGAAATTGCTCAGCAAGGCTTGGAACTTGGAGACCTGCATGGTCTTGCTGGGTAATCATGGACTCCGTCATTTGCCCAGTAGTGACGCACAGTGGGGAGTTTATTCACACCCATGAGGAAGTACAGGCCAAGGAATTTGGCCATGTCCTCCTCACTGAATGTTGTCCAGAGAGAACCAACGAATAAGGCATATGCGTTGGTCTCACTCACCAGGAACCTGAGCAGTTCTCTTGTAAAGAAGAGCTGGAAGTACTGCAGTGGTGTCACTGGTGCTGGAACCCGCAAGCCAGGGATTTCAGTGAAAGGATCAACGTTGGGTGTGAACGGGTCTGAAGTCCACTCGTGATCCTCAGCATACATGGTGGGGGGGCGTTGAGCTGCACGTGCTTGGAGAGCACCTCGTCGTCCGCCTGCACGACGTATGTGACCTCTGCTGCCCCTGGGCCGACCACCTCGGCCCTTCATGGGCCCAGATTTTCGGCCGGGACGGGGAGGGGGTGGGGGGTCGTCTTCTGCGGAAGCCGAAGGGGGTGGGGGTGATGGTGGATGTGATGAGGGTGATGGAGAAGGTGCTGTGGGTGGATGAAGTGGGGCAGGAGGAAGCATTTGTGGAAGCTCCTCATCGATTGCAGCAGCAATCTCGTCGTGCATGATTTGGCGATGTTGAGGCGGAACAAACGCCATGTAGCGCACCTCGCTGCCCCCGTTGCTACCCAAGGCGGTCAGCGAAGGGGAGGCTACGTGAGCAGACAGGACTTGTGATGGCGGGGTGTTTAGACTACCCACCGGCAGGAGTGAAGCCAGGATGCGGGGGCTGTCTGAGATGTTGCTGGCCGGTGATTCTACCTGAGGTAACAAGGGACCGCCATGCAGGGTGCGTGAAGCAGGAGAAGAATAGAATGATTTGTTGAGGTCCGGGAATGGTAGTGGTGTGAAGCATTGAGTGGATGTTGATGGTTGTGGTGTGAAGAGATGAGTGGATGTTGATGGTTGAATTAGTGCTGGTAGGAGGGGTGTAGGTAGGACGGGCGGGGATGGATGAGGTGGGGCGATGCGTAGTGATGTACGGGGATGGGGGACGGGTGGGGTTGTACAGGGTAGGACGACGGGTGGGGTTGTACGGGGTAGGACAACGGGTGGTGATGAGCGAGGTAGGGCGACGGGTGTTGATGAGCGAGGTAGGGGGATGGGTGTTGATGAGCGAGGTAGGGGGACAGGTGGGGATGAGCGAGGTAGGACGGGTGGAGTTTGTGGAGGTGGAGGTGCTGAAGGGTCGTCGATGACACTCCTCCACCTCCTCTTCCCCCTGGGCGGTGGAGAAGGGCTAAAATCGTCATCCGTCCAGTCCTCTTCATCACTCCCCCCTATGTTGTCCTCGCTTTCACTCTCGCTACTCGTCATGTCCAGGATTGTGGCGAGGACGGAGACCAGCTGGTCCTCCGGGATAGGTCGATTCTTACTCATGGCTGCTCTAGACTACTCAGATATGTGTAACTTATCTGTAATGGGAGGGGGCGGGGGTATAACAAAAATACAAAACAGAAATATAACATACAAAAAATATGTATATATATATATATATATATATATATATATATATATATATATATATATATATATATATACTGTATATATAATATATATATATATTATTACCAGTATCCATTATTATTATTATTGTTGTAGCGCCCTCCCCCATATATATATATATATATATATATATATATATATATATATATATATATTATTATATATAAATTAATATATCAAACTAAAAAAAAAAAAAAAAAAAAAAAAAAATCTATATATATATATATATATAGATATATATATATATATATTGAGAATAATTCACAAATACACGTGAGCCACTAAATGTTTCTAATCTCTCAGTGGGGATCGAACCGTCGACCATCAGGACGATAGCCGACGCTTTAATCAACATACTTAACATACCGGACATAATACTGCCGTGGTGTAATTGATTAAAGCGTCGGCTATCGTCCTGATGGTCGACGGTTCGATCCCCACTGAGAGATTAGAAACATATATATATATATATATATATATATATATGTGGGGGGAGGGGGGGAGGGGGAGGGGGGGAGAGGGGGGGAGGGGAGGAGCGGGGAGTGGGAGGAAGAGGGGGGAGGGGGAGGAGGAGGGAGGTATTACAATAATAATATATAATAATAATGGATACTGGTAATAATATATATATATATTTATATATGTGGGGGGCATGGGGAAGAGGGGGAGGGATGTATAATGGGGGAAGGGGACGGGGCATAACATACATATATACGAATTATATTATATATATACAGTATATATATATATATATGGGGGGAGGGGGAGGGGAGGAGGGATGGGGGAGGGGGAGAGGGGTGAGTATAATAATAATAATATATAATAAATAGATACTAGCCTAGTAATAATAATAATATACTGTATATATGGGGGCAGGGGGAAGAGGGGGAGGGGGAGGGGGCATAACATACATAAATACATAAATAAGAATTGTATTTATATATACACATATATATATATATATATATATATATGGGGGAGGGGGAGGAGGAGGGGGGGGAGGGGGAGGAGGGGGGAGTATAATAATATAAAACAAATAGATACTAGCTTAGTAATAATAATAATATATATAGAGGGCATGGGGAAACAGGGGGAAGAGAGGGAGGGGGAGGGGGCATAACATGCATAAATACATAAATAATAATTTTATATATATATATGGGGGGAGGGGGAGGGAGGGGGGGGGGGGGAGGGGGGAAGGGGGGAGGGGGCCTAACATACATAAATAAGAATATATATATATATATATGGGGGAGGGGGAGGGGGAGGTGGGAGGGGAAAGAGGGGGGAATATAATAATAATATATAATAACTAGATACTAGCCTAGTAATAATAATAATATATATATGGGGGCAGGGGGGAGAGGGGGAGGGGGCATAACATACATAACTACATAAATAAGAATTATTTATATACCGGTATATATATATATATATATATATATATATACATATATATATATATATATATATATATATATATATATATATATATGGGGGAGGGGGAAGGGGAGGGGTAAGGAGGGGAAGAGTATAATAATAATATATAATAAATAGATACTAGACTAGTAATAATAATATATACTGCATATGGGGGGAAGAGGGGGAGGGGGGAATAATGGGGGAGGGGGCATAATAATAAAAATACAAAACATATAATTATACAAGAGATCAATTGACTGTCTGGGGAAGGGTCACTCAGGTCCAGGTATCCTATTGGGAGGTGTGAAGCCAAGGGAGTGGTATTCGAAGGTGTGAAAACCACCACAACTACCATCACCACCACCACCACAACTAACACCACCACCACAACTACCACCACCGTGTTGACAGAAATTTGGAGGCATATAATATATATATATATATATAGTTATACATGTATAATATATATATATACATGTAAGCATATATATATAAGAATAGGGGGAAGGCGGGGGGAGGTGGGGTATAGGCAAACAAAATAAAAATAATAATAATAATATAAAACAAATATATATATATTATATAAAAAAAAAATATATATATAGAGTATATATATATATATATAGATATATATAGATATATATATATATATATATATATATATATATATATATATATTATATATATATATATATATAAATAAAAACAAAACAAAAATATATATATAATTATATATAATATATATATATATATATATATATATATATATATATATATATATATATATTTAAATATATATAAAATTTTCTGACCCACGGTCAGAAAAGTGACCCGACCCTATCATTGTGTCAATACCAACTGATCAAACACCACCACCATCTCCACCACCACAATCTCCACCATTGCTCCACCACCACACTCTCCACCACTGCTCTACCACAATCACCACCACCACCGCTCCACCACTCGTCCACCACCACCGCTCCACCACCACCACCTCCACCACTACCACCACCACCACCTCCACAACCATCACCACCACCACCGCTCCACCACCACCACCACCACCTCCACTGCTCCTCCACCACTGCTGCTCTACCACCACCACCACCACCGCCACCACGACCACCACCACCACTCCTCCAGCACCACCACCACCGCTCCACCACTCCTCCACCACTGCTGCTCCACCACTACCACCACCACCACCACCACCTCCACCATCACCACCACCACCACCACCACCACCACCTCCACCTACTCGTGGCGACAGATATTTTGACTGTACTTACTCTGACACTGCTGACACTGCTGAGATTCCCTCGTGGCCACCAAGCCGTATATGTAGAGTGCTTTTGCCAATAAAAAACTTACCTCCCAAGCACTTTCCACCAGTAAATTATCGAGCAAAAATGCAGAGGGGGGCGCATTGCGACATATGCTCCACCAGTTATGAACGTTTTTTAGCTAACAAACACTAATACAAGTAAGATACACTACTTGAACTGATAAATGGCAATATAATTCACTCAATATTATATGAAAGTGATCCACAAACAAGCGAAACGTATAGGCAAAAACCATGGCCCCTCGTGGAGCCCACCACCTTGCTCACGTACACCAGAGACTAGCATAACACATCACTAACATGGTTATTATACCCTAAACAAGACTAACACAATAATCCATCGATAACCCAACGATATAGCACTTCGTTTGGGTTATATTAGGGCGGTAATACCAGCCAGGCTGGGCAAAATGGAGGCCCCTTGGATTAAAGGGCCGTGCACACCCACCTAGTAGGCTGGCTGCTGGGAAGAGACTGACTGTTTCTACCCCCGCGGGGCCCTCACAGAGATGCCAGGTGGTTGCTAGATATTTCCATATGTAGATCTAACTTATGGGACTTACCAGCCAAAAGGCCGGCTCAATAGCGTCATAAACTTATTTTCGGGCAATATAATAAGTCCATATGACGCGGTAGCGTCATATGAGTTTTTGGTTCACTCTGCCATATGACGCGGTAGCATCATATGAGTCTGAAGGAGTTAAACAGGAAAGTTTTTTACGAAAGCCGTGTTGAGTATCTTTAACCCTTAAAAAGCGGCTCACCACATAAGTCGAGTTGAAAAAACTGGCAAAAAACGGGTGAAAAAAGGGTGGAAATCGAGTGAAAATGGGTGGGATAGTAATGATCCATACGTCCGACATCTGTGGCCTCCCGGCCCACACTAACTCCAGTTCCCCCACCGCACGTGAGGATGACAGTATAACCAATAGTTCGCTAAAAGTGAGCAAGGTAGCAAAATCAGCTAAACTTCCATCTTCGAGGTAACACTGTCAGTGCTCCACGAGTGCTACGTAGCTGTATGTGGCGTCATTGTGTAGCGATTTCCACCTAGTTTTCGGCGCAATACAGTTCCTTTCATACTGATGGTTGATATAGCAGTCAGAACGGCCCAGAAAGGCCCAAAACGGCCACAGAGCAGCCGCTAGAGGAGGGTTAAGTATGTTATTTTCCTCTAAGTGATTTACGAGTCTGTCTCTTATGACCTTTTCTAGCATTATACATACAACTGAGGTTAAGCTAATTGGACGATAGTTACTGGGTATGGATTTGCTGCCTTTTTTTAATATTGGTGTTACGTTGGCTAGCTTCCACTGATCAGGCATAGTTCCAGACTGCAAGAATTTTTTGAATAGTAATGTTAGTGGTTTGGAGAGCTCATCCTTAGCTTCCTTTAGAACTAGGCGAGATTGTATCAGGTCCAGGCGTTTTATTTACCTTGAGTTTATCTAAACAATTCAATACTTCTCTCTCTGTAACGGTGATATTGTTTAGAACATCTGAATTATCAATCTGAATCGGCGATGGTGTAGGGATATCACTGAGGTCTTCTGTTGTAAAAACTGATGCAAAGAAGGTAATGAGGGCATTACTCATTTGTACTTCGTCTTTGGTGTATTCTCCATTTTCATCGATTAACGGTCCAGCAGTTGAAGTAACTAATTTTTTCTTTCTGATATAACTATAGAATTCTTTCGGGTTTGTTTTACTTTGATTCGCAATATGTAACTCTAAGGTCTTTTTACTTTGCTTAATTAACTTTTTGGCTTTGCGTCGTAGCTCTACAAATTTCACCCGTTCTTCGTCATTTTGTGAGGATTTTAATCTATCATTAGCAAATTTTTTAGCAAGCAGGCAGTTTGAAATATCTTTATTCCACCATTTGGGCTTATTATGGCCTGGATGCCGTATTTTCGATGGTATGCAGTCTTTCACTGCTTTTAGGTAAGTGATTTTGAATAACTTCCAAGATATATTTATGTCGTTATTGTTAATTAAAAAGTTCCAGTCAGGTTCTTTAAACATAGCTTTAAGTTTATGAAAGTTTGCTTTCTTGAAATTAGGGACTTTTCGATGCTACTATTTGGTTCGTTACTAGTAAACTTTAGAGTGAAAGTTATCGTACGATGGTCGCTGTTACTGAATTCATCACCAACATTCAAGTTCTCTATCAATTCTTCTTTTGTTGCAAGTACAATGTCAAGAACGTTATTACCACGGGTCGGCGTTCGAACAAATTAATAAAGCGAACTCTCTTGCAAGTTCGTATACAAGTCATGTCCAGAGTGTGAAGTAAGAGTATCGTCCCACTTGGTCACAGGTAAATTAAAGTCGCCAAAAATTACGATATCTTGTGAGTTACTTACATCTACAATTTGTTGGTAAATTTCTCGGTCAGTTTGCACTGATTGAGCTGGAGGTCTGTATATTAACGCAAGTATTATTTTTGTACCTTTATTATTCTTTATTAGCACAAAAGATGTATCGACGTTCAAAATTTGAGGTTTTGACAAGAGGGTAGGGTTAAGACTTTCTTTGATATAAAGTAAAACGCCACCTCTCCATTTCGATTTATTTGGCTTTTCTCAAACAATACATAAGGTCTTACATATATATATAAGAACATAAGAACATAAGAAAATGGGAGTCTGCAGAAAGACGATTGGCCTAAGCAAGGCAGATCCCTGTCCCACACAACCCCAATTACAAAGCCCAGTTATAGGCTCAACACTCTAATACCCTGAGGATCATCTTACCAAAACGGTTAGAGATTAACGCAGGATTACGGGGTCTGCAGAGCGCTGATTGGCCCAACCCGGCTGATCCCCCTTCACACCCAACCCTTCTCGTCCATATGCTTATCCAATTTTATCTTAAAGCTCCCTACCGTTTTTAATCCCACTATAGCACTTGGTAGTCCATTCCACCCATCTACAACTCTGTTACCAAACCAATATTTGCCTATATCTTTTCTGAAACGAAATTTATCTAATTTGAAACCAATGGTACGAGTTCGTTCTTTCGCTATCACTGAGCTTTAGTACATTTGTCATGTCCCCTTTGTTAATCCCACTAACCCACTTGACCACCTTTATCATATCCCCTCTAACTCTGCGTCTCTCTAACGAATGTAAACCTAATTTCTTCAACCTTTCTTCATACGGAAGATTTCTAATATTATGGATCATTTTTGTCATTCTACGCTGTACTCTCTCCAATGAATCTATGTCCATTCTGTAATAAGGACACCAAAATTGGACAGCATAATCCATATTATGGGGTCTCACTAATGACAAGTAAAGTTTTAAGATAACATCAGCAGTTCTGTTACTCACACTCCTAGAGATGAACCCGAGAATCCTGTTTGCCTTATTACGAACGCTTATACACTGTTTTCTAGGCTTCAAATCATTGATAACAAACACACCTAGATCTTTCTCGCAGTCTGAATTTTCTAATTCTAAATTAGCTAGTTTATATTTAACATTTGTTTGCATCTTCCCTATCTTTAATACCTTGCATTTGTCAATGTTAAACTTCATCTGCCAATTTACTGACCATTCATGTAAGGTATCTAGATCCCTTTGGAGGCACTCTATATCGCTATCTGAATCAATTGATCTCCCCATTTTAGTATCATCTGCGAATTTACTTATCCTACTAGTTATACCTAAATCTAGGTCATTTATGTATATAAGAAACAACAGGGGACCTAATACCGATCCCTGGGGGACACCACTTTTGACTGCTCCCCACTCTGAATTGGTACCATTTATGCTGACTCTCTGTTTCCTACCAATTAGCCATGACCTAATCCATCCCAACAACGACCCTCCTATTCCATGTGCCTCAACCTTTCTCATCAATCTCTCATGAGGGACTCTGTCGAAAGCTTTACTGAAATCTAAATATATAATATCATATGACTTGTCACTATCTACTGCTTCATATACCTCTGAGAAAAAGCTAAGCAAATTAGTAAGGCAAGAACGTCCCTGCGTGAATCCATGCTGAGAAGAATTTATTAAGTTAAATTTTACTAAGTGGCTTCTAATTTTCCTAGCAATAATAGACTCTAGCAACTTTCCTATGATTGAAGTGAGACTAATGGGACGGTAATTGGATGCTATCGATTTATCACATTTTTTGAAGATCGGAACTACATTTGCCAGCTTCCAAGCTTCTGGAACTAAACCTGTTGCTAATGACTTGTTAAATAAAAATGCTAATGGGCTACTTAACTCATCTCTGCATTATTTTAATACTCTAGCATATACCTCGTCAGGACCAGGCGATTTTTGAGGTTTCACTCTGTCAATTTCCTTAAGCACATCATTTGTACTTTTACTAACTGTACTTAACATATTTTCTATTGTTACGTCCTGGGATATATAAACACTGGGCTCTTTCTATTGGACTAGGCATGCGGCAACAAGCAACAACGGAAAACGCTAGATCCAACCCTTATCTATAAACCCAGGCAACAAACCACCCTAAACCGTCAAGAGTCCTGCCTGGACAACAAGGTATCCTATGACTCAGTTACAGGGTGCACGCACTAAAACCTGCTGATAGTCAAGCAGGCTATATAAAAGATCACACAATTAAGTTGACTTAAAGCTTCAAGGAAAAGATAGATAACAGAATTAAATTGCAGAAACAATTTAATAACAAACTAGAAGAAAGTACATTTAATGTTACGTTAATTAATACAACTAATCACCCCTGCGTGAAAGAAGGTGAAAGCAAACAGTCCTCAAAACATCGTACCGGTAGACAAGATGCGGGTTTCTAAACTGCATGCGGCTACTGTAGGATCTGATGCTTAGCAAAGAAAGTACGTTACGGATTTAGAGAACTCTTAACTCATAAGCAGGAATAAATACTAGTGATAGGCCATACAGTGTATAATGGCATAGGTATAATTAAATAAAAGTAGCAACTCGCAACATAAGCACATACAGGTGTGCTTCTCACTCTTAGTCAGGCAAGCCTGCTCGGACAGAGTCTCTAAGCCACACCCTGACAAACAATGCTCACAAAAACGGTAAAACTGTGGCACAATAACAAGCATACAGAGATAATAAACCCCTAGCTGTTAATCTGCCAGGTGGCAGAGGTCTAGCCGGAAGGATATAGGCTTCGGATACCCGGGCTGAGCCACCTGCTCTAGCCTAGGGACGTTCCCAAGTCTGTGCGCCAAATTACTCTAATTGAAAGGGTGCTCTCTTGAGAGACTCAGATCGCAAGTATCTGACTCTCTCCTGGCGACCCTAAAACAAAAGCAAGACGTGCTAGCGCAGTGCTGAGTGGACTAGGCAAGGGCCCTCACACAACACAACACTAGACACACAGGGACACAGAAAAGAAAATGCCCCCAGACTCCCACGGGTATCCTAGTAAAGTCGTGCGGGTCCACAGGACTCGCACCAGCAGACTTTACTTAAAGGATCGCAAAAAGCCTCCCCTCCGGTCTAGCCCCTGCTAACCTGACACAAGAACACACTAGCAAGCATGAAACCACCAAATATGAGACAACAAAAAAGCTTCCTAGGTCTCATTAACAATTACGTCTCTGCATAAGGCCCAAAATCCTATCTAGTTATCTGAGAGCTCGTCGTTAATACAATAATAGATATAAGGTCTATCAAGGGGATGGGATAATTAAATAGATTGGTGAAGTAGTGGAAGGAAGGTATACAAAGTAAGAGAGAAAGTTTCTAAGTGGGGTTGAGAGGGATAGATATCAAGGGGGTCCGAAGGGTACGACAGTGAGGTGAGCTCTGAGTCTTGAATCTGTCTGGACCCCACCCTAGGCATGCAAAATACATCCCATGCTTGGCAACACTCAACACAGTTGCCGGGTCAAAATACTCTACCCCGTGCGTGAGTCGAAACTAAGCCTAAAGTTGCAATCAAATGCATGTGGCAACATCAGGCTCGTCCCAAGCTGGACTCTCCGCGCGAAGCAACGTCCCCCAGCCGGTCTCTCTCTCCCGCTCGTCTCCTCCCACTATCACTAGACTTACATCTTATATATTATAATGAAACAATCAACTATCGAGAATAAAATATACTAAGATGCGTTGGTTAAGAATAAGGGCAGCTACAAGCTGTGAAACAACATAAGAATATCCCAGACATTAGTTACATTGTCGTAGGATATACACTAAGGAAAAGCCGGCCGGCCGGCTGCCACCAGCCGGTTTCTAAACGGCTGGGCAGCCGACGCGCGCGCATGCCCGCACGTGGCTACTATGCAGAAGCGTCACACCTCCCCCAAGATATAAGACCCTTGACTAAGTTCTTCATATCTTACAGAAAGCTTCTCATAGTACCACACACTGTTGCGACACAAGGCACTATATATAAAAAAAATAAAGACTGTTGCGCTCCACCGAGCAAGTTCAACTAACTTAGCGACAATAAGCGAAAACATTCAACTTAGATACTGCTACAACATCTTATACAAAATTCTACACGTTATAAAAATAAAGAGTTTTTATAAGGTTTTTGCTTTTTTAATTTGTTTTTTTTGGCTGAACTACAGTGACAGCCTATTTTCCTCCACACTCAACCCTCAATCCTGTGGCAGTCTAACCAACATCATCCACCCTTGATAGACAATCCGCTATCACGTTATCAGAACCGGCAATATGGCGTATGTCCAGATTATACTCCTGAAGCATGAGTGACCACCTGGTCAGCCTCATATTACGGTTATGAAACTGATTCAAGAATTTCAGAGGGTGATGATCGGTATAAACCACTACGACTGGTCCGAAAGCATAAACATATACATCGAAGTGCCTGAGCGCCAGCACTATCGCCAGGAGTTCTTTTTCAATTACAGAGTAATTCCTTTGTGCACTATTGAATTTTTTACTGTAAAAACTCACTGGATGTTCGATACCTTTATCATCTGTCTGTAACAAGACAGCCCCAGCCCCTACGCCATTGGCATCAGTCGCCAGCTGAAAATGTCTGCTGAAGTCCGGGGCCCTGAGTATGGGGTGGGTACATAACAGGTGTTTCACCAAGGAAAACGCCTCTGCACACTCAGGAGACCACCGGAACTTCTTGTCCTTAGATAATAAGTCAGTTAAAGGTGCAAGTACAGTCGAATAGCCTTTGATGAAGCGACGATAATAGCCTATCATACCTAGAAACCGCATGATTTGTTTCTTAGTCGTAGGCTGGGGAAACTGATCGATGGCTTTGATCTTTGTCTGTGGAGGGCACACCTGACCCATCCCCACCTCGAACCCCAGGTACAAAACTGTGGCTTTGACGAAATCGCACTTACCCAGGTTTACCACCAAACCTGCTTCATTCAGTTTATTAAAAAGCTGTCCGATGTGAGCACAGTGACTGTTAAAATCATCGTCGTATATTATGACATTATCTAGGTACACCGTACAGTTGGGAATGTCGGCTACAATGTCGTTCATTAATTTCTGAAACGTTGCAGGGGCATTTTTCAGCCCGTATGGCATAACATGGCAACGATATGTGGCACCGTCCACAGCAAACCCACACACCTCTCACGCTCGCTCAGACAAGGGCACTTGCCAATAACCCTTAACAAGGTCTATCTTAGTGAGGAACTTGGCTTTTCCTATCTTATCCACACCGTCGTCCACGCGAGGGAGAGGGTAGGCATTTGTGGGGGTTAAACCATTCAACCTGCGGAAATCTATACAAAACCGCACCTTGCCATCTGGTTTGGGCTGCAGTGTGACGGGGGAAGTCCACCTTACTGCACCCTCAGAAATCAGCCCACGTTTCAGCATATAATCCAGCTCTTCCCTAAGTGCTGGTAATTTAATAGGGGGAACACGGTACGGCACTGATTTAAAGGGCGGGTGGTCACCAACATCGACATCGTGCACCGCTTGAGTAGTGAGGCCAGGATGCTCCGCGAAAACAGCTGGATTTGAATCAAACAAGTGCTGCACAGCTACACGCTGTTGCTCAGGCAGGTGCAATATCAACTCGTGAGCCACTTGTCTAGAATTCCCCGCCCACTGATCCGCGGAAACATGACAATCCCAATTATCCTCCCCCGCAGCTTGACTGTCCCTTCCTCCTTCTCCACCACGATCGCTGCAGATCAACACCGGGACAGTGAGAGGCTCGGAGGGGCGCCTCACATACTCTTTCATCAGATTTACATGGCAAAGTTGGTTCTTTTTCTTACGATCAGGAGTAGCTACTAAATAGTCGAGATCAGAAACCTTCCTTACAACCCTATACGGGCCAGAATACTTGGCAGACAAGGGGTGTCCTACCAGAGGCAGTAGTATCAGTACCTCCTGATCTACTTCAAACTCCCTCAACTTCACCTTCTGGTTGTATCTGTCCTTCATCTGAGCTTGTGAACTCTTAAGGTTCCGACCTGCTACCTCCAGGCTCTTTAGCATTCTCTCACGGCTTTCAACAACATACTTTAGAAGCGAGCATGGCTTTGTGACTCCCTCCCAGATCTCCTTGACTATGTGGAGGGGCCCCCTGACCCTGTGTCCAAAAACCAACTCGTTCGGGCTAAATCCCAAGCTCTCCCCAGGTACTTCTCTCGCAGCAAATAAAACGTATGGGAGACCTAGATCCCAGTCCTTCCCATTTTCCATGCAATAACACCGCAACATACTCTTGAGAGTCGAGTGCCACCTTTCCAAAACTCCCTGACTCTCGGGATGGTAGGCAGATGACACCACAGACACTATCCCATGTTGCTGTATGGTCTGCTTAAACAGAGCAGAAGTAAAATTGGATCCCTGATCAGACTGGATCTCCTGAGGGTAGCCATAACGAGAGAAATAGACAAGTAGGTTTTTGACAACAGTCTTGGCCATCCCGTTGCGCGTGGGGTAAGCATCTGGATACCGTGTTGCTACATCCATTACAGTTAGTAAAAAAATTTTGCCGGCACTAGTGGGGGGGCAATGGGCCAACCATATCGATAACTACTTTGCTGAAGGGCGGCCCAATGACAGGGATGAGTTGTAACGGGGCTCTCGGGATGACCTGATTGGGTTTCCCAACAACTTGACAAGTGTGACACTGTGACACCCATGACACGACACTCGCCTTTAACCCAGGCCACCAGAAAAGCTTGCTCAGAGCTGCCTCCGTCTTACGTGCCCCCAGGTGCCCTGCCAAAGGCACATCATGAGCTAATCTCAATAAGCTCTCACGGCACACCCTCGGTACTACTAACTGGTCCACTAATCCTGACCCGCCATCCCACTTTTTCTTGGGATCCTGATGTCTCCGATACAAGATCCCCTCGGACAAGAAAAAATCACCAGGCTGCGCATCCCCATCGCTCTCCAGTTCGACAGCACCATTACCACACGCCCTGACTTCAGGATCTTCCAGCTGCAAGGAACATATATCAGCAGGTGCGAGATTATCCAATTTCATCTTAAATAATTTATTTCCACCTCCAATGTCCCGCTGAGCCATCCTTTCCTCACGCTGCGCATAACGATGCTGTCGCAGAGTCTCTTCCTGCCCTGCACCTGCACTAGCGGTGACAGGCCCCGGGGCCTCTCCAGACTCTAACATAGGTGCCAATAATGAGTCACCAAGAAACACTGCCGGCTCAAAACTCTCCAATTGACCAACACTTCCCGTTTTCTTGTGACCTTTCCTCCGCGGTTTGATAGACTGAGGTGGTGGCTGCAAGGCTCCGGATGTCTGAGAACGCGTCACAACACACGCTATGGTTTGTACGCTACACTTCTCAACCCACTCCTGTTCCTCCCTACTAACGTCGGCCGCCTTCTCGGCAACGACCAAGGGTGAAACCTTAGAAGCAGGCACCGAAAAGTCGTTGCCGAGGAGGAGGTCGACGCCCCCAACAGGCAAGTTCTCTACAATTCCGACATCCAGCTCCTTCGCCACACCACCCCCCTCCAGCTCCATCCGCACCAGCGGGTAGGACTTCGTAGCATTGATCCTCTGAACTACCACCACCCGAGCAGAGTTAATCGGTCTACCAGTAAAGTTCCTTAACAAGGTCTGAGAAGCCCCAGTATCATGCAATAGCTTAACTCCTCGCCTTTCGCCAGCCCACCTCACAAAACCATGCCCTCTATGACCCCCAAAGACGTCGCGGACAGGGTTCGAGCCTTCCGGACTCTTGAACACAGGCTGTGTCCCAACTTCTGACGAACTACCCTTGGCAAACTCAGAAGATATAGGCGACACCCCTATGCTGCGGGCCAATGACACAACCTTGTTTGGTGGCTTGTTCGGACAAGCATTTGCAAAGTGACCCTCCTTGTGACATGCAAAGCACTCTTTACTCTTTGGTTTCCCTTGGGAGTGGGAGGTACCATTAGACTTCTTATACGGGACGGTATTTGGTTTATGTTCAGTTTTATTGTCAGTGCTACATGGTTTTGTGTATTTATGTGTATCAAAATTCTTGGGAGGGGGAGGGGTACGATCCTTTGCACCCGACTCACTCCTACCTGCTGCTTCGCACCCTCGAATTAATGACAGTCGGCGGTCAGACATTTCTGCTGCCTCCTGGAGAGTTCTAGGATTTTTTTCCTTTATATTTAATGTTAAGTCCCCGTCTGTGCACTTAAAGAACTGCTCCAAAAGAACCAGCTCACTCAACTCCTCAAAAGTAGCTGCCCTCTCAGAATGCAGCCAATGTCGTAGTGCATCAGACAAGTCCCGGGCGTGTTCTAGGAAGGTACTATCCTTGCCCTTAGTAACACCCCAAAACTTCAAGCGGTAAGTTTCTGGTTGTAACTCATAGGCCCGTAGCACAGCCTTCTTTAGCTCATCATAAACTACACAGGACTCTAAAGGTAGTGCATCATACGCTTTTAGCCCCTTTCCTAGGAGTCTTGATGAAACTAATGCTGCCCACTTTTCCTGAGGCCACTGGTGTTCCTGACACTTCTTCTCAAATCACATAAAAAACTCAGCCACACATAATTCATCGAACACAGGAACTAGTTTAAGCAGGTGCGACAATGATTGGTCCCGATGTCTGTTACCTCCCCCAATATTTCGCCCTGTTACCTCCACTCGAGATCTCTCCAGCTCCCTGTCAGCCCGATACCTAGTAGACTCTGCCTGCAGTTCAGCCTCTCGTATAGCAACCTCAGCCTGCACACTAGCCTGTCTCTCGGCAGCCTCAACCTGAGCTCTAGCAGCCTGAACCTGAGCTCTAGCAACCTCAACCTTGGCCATCTCAAGCCGAAACAACAAATCTGGAGTCAACCCTTGAGGAGGGGAAGGCTCATTTAATGGAGAGGGTCCCTGTGATTGAATTCCACGCTGCCATTGACCATCAACTTGGGGGTATGTACTAAATTCAGGCACCCTGACGTTTGATACGGGGGTAGAGTGGAGGGGGGGGGCTGGGGACCGGGGCCCCCAGTCGCCTCTCCACCCAGGTCTCTCCCTTCTAAACCCAATATCAAAGTCCTCAGCTGATCTTTCCTCATGCCACTTAAACCCTGGTGACCCTGAAGACCTGCCACACACTTTAAGCCATACTTATTCAGCTTCAACACCCTGGCAGCGGTAAGGGGCACCTCTAAAAATCTTCTAGCACCCTCCTCGCTATCGACTAGCCACTCCACAGGTCTTTCTCCCTCCGAGCCCGTATCGTGACCTGACCCATCACTGTGTTCTGATGTATTAGACATGTTTGTGTACTGCAGTAATTATCACGGTTATAGAATGTGCCTTATCTCCTATGCAAGTATGTATATACTAATGTTATTTAAAGTCTTTAATGTGTTATATTGGTTGCTCCAAAAAAAAACTCTATGTCCACTGTATTCCTCTAATCATAAGGAATCGCAAAACAAATGACCACTATATTCCTCTGTTCAGTAAATCCTATGCAAGGTCGCCATTTGTTATGTCCTGGGATATATAAACACTGGGCTCTTTCTATTGGACTAGGTATGCGGCAACAAGCAACAACGGAAAACGCTAGATCCAACCCTTATCTATAAACCCAGGCAACAAACCACCCTAAACCATCAAGAATCCTGCCTGGACAACAAGGTATCCTATGACTCGGTTACAGGGTGCACGCACTATAGCCTGCTGATAGTCAAGCAGGCTATATAAAAGATCACACAATTAAGTTGACTTAAAGCTTCAAGGAAAAGATAGATAACAGAATTAAATTGCAGAAACAATTTAATAACAAACTAGAAGAAAGTACATTTAACGTTACGTTAATTAATACAACTAATCACCCCTGCGTGAAAGAAGGTGAAAGCAAACAGTCCTCAAAACATCGTACCGGTAAACAAGATGCGGGTTTCTAAACTGCATGCGGCTACTGTAGGATCTGATGCTTAGCAAAGAAAGTACGTTACGGATTTAGAGAACTCTTAACTCATAAGCAGGAATAAATACTAGTGATAGGCCATACAGTGTATAATGGCATAGGTATAATTAAATAAAGGCAGCAACTCGCAACATAAGCACATACAGGTGTGCTTCTCACTCTGAGTCAGGCAAGCCTGCTCGGACAGAGTCTCTAAGCCACACCCTGACTCACAATGCTCACAAAAACGGTAAACTGTGGCACAATAACAAACATACAGAGATAATAAACCCCTAGCTGTTAATCTGCCAGGTGGCAGAGGTCTAGCCGGAAGGATATAGGCTTCGGATACCCGGGCTGAGCCACCTGCTCTAGCCTAGGGACGTTCCCAGGTCTGTGCGCCAAATTACTCTAATTGAAAGGGTGCTCTCTTGAGAGACTCAGATCGCAAGTATCTGACTCTCTCCTGGCGACCCTAAAACAAAAGCAAGACGTGCTAGTGCAGTGCTGAGTGGACTAGGCAAGGGCCCTCACACAACACAACACTAGACACACAGGGACACAGACAAGAAAATACCCCCAGACTCCCACGGGTATCATAGTAAAGTCGTGCGGGTCCACAGGACTCGCACCAGCAGACTTTACTTAAAGGATCGCAAAAAGCCTCCCCTCCGGTCTAGCCCCTGCTAACCTGACACAAGAACACACTAGCAAGCATGAAACCACCAAATATGAGACAACAAAAAAGCTTCCTAGGTCTCATTAACAATTACGTCTCTGCATAATGTGACGCCTCCCGGCGTTAGCAGAATGGTTGCGTGGGGCATTGCAGCTCGCTAGCGCTCGCCAGGATGGGGGGATGGGCTACAGTTGTCCTAGAATGATCTGCTTTATTTAATTAGTGTCGTGTTGCCACAGACAGTCTAGAAATGGTCTTTGTTTTGGTCTGTGACCGCGCCTTATATTTTATATTCGCTATAATATAAATGTTGCTTGTGTGGGAGGCGAGCGAGAGAGGGTGAGGGAGTACACCTGGCAGCAGGGTGAGCTATGACGCGGCTCGCTTGGGCGCTGACGGCGTTGGCGGCCGGGTGGTCAACTAGTCCCTTCCCATCGCGGCCTCGTGTTCTTTACCGGCTCAGAGCTTGCCTGACACGCGTATCGCCTACATCCTTTGCAATTCTGTCCCCCATACTCGCCACTTTGCATACTATTTCTCTCTCTCGACTTCTCCTTTCTCATTCTCTAATCTTTATTAAACTCAACATCCCTTCTGGTTTCAGCATAGACGTTCACCGTCGACCAGTCGTATTGTACGCGAAGCTCTCAGATATTTCCATGTATTAGGTTAAGGAGGTATTATGCTTTATTGAGGTTTGGAGAGACGGACTTTTCCGTATGTGTCCTCTCTCGGGAAGGTTGTAGACCGGTATATGTCTCCCTGGCACGGTGTTGAGTGATTCTGCTTGGTTATCTAAAGCTAGACTAGGGGTAAGGTTACTGTGTCGTTGTCTCCGATGTGTGCAGTGTTAGCTAAGCCCTGCACGACATCGACAGGTACTGTGGGAGCCTAAGTTGTCTTCGGGTAGGTTTACTTTGCGAGCACAGCGCTGTGGTGTGAGAGGGCCATAGCCTATCCCTCACAACATAGTGCTGCCTCTTTGTGTTGACTTTGTGTTGACTTCTGAGGGATCGCCAGGATAGAACTAGGTACTAGAGACCTAGATTTATCAAGAGAGCATCCTCGTCATATAACGTAATCTTCATTATACCACCTTCGGACAACGTTAGGCTACGAGCCGCATGCTCGCCCATTGTTGCCCTGCCTTGATACCCCAGCTAGACTTTATTAACTGAGCAGACACTGGTTAGAGATAAGCCCCCATTATTATATGTATGCAACATTATTATTCACTGCACCTTTGAGCCGAGGTTGTTGTTGAGTTGCACAACCCTAGTAGGCTGTTGCGTTGTGTCACGAAGCATTTCTTTAGTTGTCGAGCATTACTACCTTTGCGCAGTCTTTATTATTCGTCTGCCTATTATTACTATATGTCCTAGCATTTATTGTGACCCGTATTCTGCATTATAATTGTTCAAGATTCTTTACGAACATCTTCCCAGCATCAGACTTATTTCAGAAGTTTCCAGTTGATGTTGCAGGACTAGCATTGCACTTTCTTTAATACAGGAGTACCAGTTATTTGAGTATCTACCGTAACGTTAATCAATCACGTTAACTATCTTTTCTTTGTGTAACATAATCGAGTAATCTTTTACTGTTTGAGAATAGGCTGTTTCATTGAGCGTCAGCCTAGTGTGTGTGCACCAGTCACCGAGTCATAGGATACCTCGTTGTCCAGGCACGACTCAGGGCGGTAATGGTGTTTTGTTTTCCAGTGTTTAAGGCAGGGGTTGGATCTAGTGTTACCGTTGTTGCGTTTTGCCATTATCTAGTCCAATGTTGAAGAGCCCTGTGTCTTTGAGAACCTGGATCGTAACAAATGGCGACCTAGCTCAGGATCTTGTGAACTAAGAGATAATTGCAGGATTGTTGTGGTCATTTGTTGTATTGAGGAATATAGTGGGCACGTTAATTTTTAGTAGTATAGCAGTTGAGAGTCTTCAGACATTTTTGGCAAGTGAATAGTGCTACATAAGAGTTTGGGGTACTTCTTTTCTGAATATTGTGGTGAAATTTTTTTGTGAGCATCATGTCTTATACCGGGTCAGAGGAGAATGGAGACACAGTACGTAATGTCGAAACTGAGGAACAGCAGCATGATGAACGGGTTAATCGGGTGAACTGTGAGGAGGATGCTAGGATATTTTTGCAATGGCCTGTTACTGCCGAGCGGTTGGAGGGTATGGATCGGTACGGTCTTCAATGCCTGGCCACAGCTATCGGTCATGCGGTTACTAGCAGCATGACCAAGGATAACTTGAAAACGTGTGTACTGGGCAGGGTGACTGGTGAGCGAGATGGGTTGAGTGCTCAGAGCCCTTCGGCCATGCTTCCCCTACACTCGACTCCCAGCCATCCCAGTAGTTTGCCGACCCCGGGTACGCTTCCGCAGTTGGGTGGTGACTGGCAGGGTGGGTTGCCCCTGGGGGGACCACCGGTAATTTCAAACATTGTAGCACCTTCACCTCCTCAAGGGTTATCTCCAGAATTATTGCTTCAGCTCGAATTAGCTAAGATCGAAGAGAGAAAGGCTATCAGGGCGGGTGAGCAGCAAATAGAGCTAGCAAAAATCCAAGCTGAGTCGACTAGGTACTGTGCCGACAGGGACGTAGAGAAGTCGCGAGTAGAGACAACGGGACAGCGACTTGGGGCTGGTAACCGTGCTCATGATCGATCTCTCTCGCACTTATTGAAACTGGTTCCGGTGTTTGATGAGAGTGGTGTTACAGAATTTTTCACACGCTTTGAGAAGAAGTGCCAGGAACACCAGTGGCCAGAGAATAAATGGGCAGCACTTGTATCCTCTAGATTAATAGGCAAGGGTCTTAAAGCCTACGATGCATTGCCTATAGAGTCTTGTATTATCTATGAGGAACTCAAGGAGGCTGTCCTGAGAGCATACGAACTACAACCAGAGACGTACAGGTTGAAGTTCCGGGGTGTTACCAAGGGTCGGGAGAGCACCTTTTTGGAGCATGCCCGGGAGCTGTCCGATGCTTTTGGGAATTGGCTGAGGTCGGAGAAAGCTACTACGTTTGACGACATTAAACAGTTGGTGCTTTTAGAGCAGTTTTTCAAATGCACGGGCGGCGACCTGACGTTAAACCATAAAGAAAAGCAATAAAAACTCTACAGGAGGCAGCTGAGATGGCTGACCTCCGGCTATCACTAATTCGTGGGTGCGGGTCTGCCCAGCGTAGTGAGGCAGGTAACAAGGGGCGTGACGCCCCACCCCCCCGAGTTAGTGATATACCTTATGCAAACAAGTACAAGAGCCATGATACCAAGACTGACCACAAGACTAGCACCGTCCCATTTAAGAAGGGGCCGGGCCCTTCCCAGTACCAAGGGAAGCCCAAAGGGGAGTTGGAGTGTTATCATTGTCATAAAAAGGGGCACTTTGCAAGAGTCTGTCCTAGCAAACCACCTACAGCAGCTGTGTCTTGGGCCTGCAACATTGGTGTGTCTCCGAAGTCATCTGAGTTTGCCCGGGGCAGTTCGTCAGAGGCTGAGGCACAGCCAATGCAGAAGCACCTGGGAGGCTCGAACCCTGCTCAGGATGTTTTTTGCGACCATAGAGGGCGGGGTTGCGTGATGTGGGCGGGGCGCAAGCATGGAGTAGAGGTCTTGCGTGATACAGGTGCTTCCCAGACTCTGATGAAAAACTTGACTGGCTACCCTATAAACGTGGCTCGGGTGGTGGTGATGTAGGGTATTAATGCAACTCGGTCATACCCGCTGGTGCGGTTGGAGTTGGAGGTGGATGGTGTGGCACGTGAATTGGTTGTCGGGATTGTGGAGAAACTGCCAGTGGAGAGCGTCGACCTTCTTCTCGGCAACGACTTTGCAATGCCCGCTTCTGAGGTTCTACCCTTAGTCGTTGCCGAGAGGCCGGCCGACGTGAGTAGGGAAGAGCAAGAGTGGGTCGAGCGGTGCCAGACACAACCCATGGCGTGTGTTGTCACCCGAGCTCGGGCAGCTAAAGTGTCACAGCCTAGTCCTCCGTCTTCAGACCAGCGGAGGAACGATCAACAGGAGGAGGCTAAAGCTAGAGTTGGTTTTAAGAGTTTTGACTCGGCGGCTCTCCTGGGTGATTCAGTATTAGCACCATTACTTAATTCTGGAGTAGCCCCTGGGCCTGTCATCGAGAGTGACGAGGCTGGGCATGACGAGTCTCCACGACAGCAACGTTATGTACATCGAGAGAGACAGAGGGAGCAGCCCAGTATCGGGGAAGGTCATGCATTGCTCCGGGAGCAGTTAGATCGCTTGGCACCCTCAGATATACGTCGGTTGCAACTAGAGGACCCTGAGCTCCAAACGTGTGCTAATGGAGCTGTAGAGCTCGACGAGGATGGCGATGCACAGCCAGGAGATTTTTTTTATTTAGAAGGCATCCTCTATAGGCGTTTTCAAGACCCTAAACGTAGTTGGCAAGAGGGGTCCGGAGTAGTGAACCAGTTGGTGGTGCCACGGGAGTGTAGGGATAGCCTACTGAGGTTGGCGCATGGCATACCACTGGCAGGACATCTAGGGGTGAGAAAAACGGTGGCGGTTATGAAAAATTGTTTTGGTGGCCGGGGTTGAAGGGGCAGGTGGTAACCTGGATAGCAAGGTGTCATATGTGCCAGAGGGTTGGAAAACCTAACCAATCAATTCCGAGAGCCCCGTTGCACCCCTTTCCTGTCAGTGGACCGCCCTTCAGTAAGGTCATCATTGATATGGTCGGACCCCTACCCCCTACTAGTGCCGGTAATAAATTTCTATTAACTATCATGGATGTGGCCACTCGTTATCCTGATGCATATCCAATGAGAAATGGCACAGCGAAAACTGTTGTCCGGAACCTGCTCTTGTATTGCTCGCGGTATGGTTACCCGCAAGAGGTGCAATCGGACCAAGGTTCTAATTTTACATCTAATCTGTTCAAACAAACTATGATTCAGCACTGTCGTCTCTTCTGCATATCACCCGGAGAGTCAAGGGGTGTTGGAGAGGTGGCACGCCACGCTGAAAAGCATGCTTCGATGTTATTGCGCAGAGAACGGAAAGGATTGGGACCTTGGTCTGCCGTATGTTTTGTTCGCGGCAAGAGAAGTACCTGGAGAGAGTCTCGGTTTCAGTCCGAATGAGCTTGTTTTCGGGCATCAGGTGAGGGGCCCTCTCCACATGGTGAAGGAGATTTGGGAAGGTACCGCTAAGTCATGTTCTATGTTGAGATACGTCCTCGAGAGCAGAGAGAGAATACTTCGAAGTCTGGAGCTGGCCGGGCGTAATTTGGTGAGTTCGCAGGCCCGTATGAAGGACAGGTACGATACTAAGGCGAAACTCCGGGAGTTTCAGGTAGGTCAAGAGGTGTTGGTCCTGTTGCCTTTGTCAGGTCACCCTCTGGCTGCCAAGTACGCTGGGCCTTATCGGGTGGTGTCAAAGATCTCCGATCTAGATTACCTCGTTGCCACTCCAGACTGGAAGAAGCGTAACCAACTATGCCACATTAATTTGTTGAAGGAGTATGTGAGGTGCCCACCTGAGTCACTAGCTGTCCCTGTGTTGACCTGCTGCGGTCATGGTGGAGAAGGAGAGGGGAGCAGCAATGACCAGGTGGATGATAACTGGGATTGTCATGTCTCGGCTGATCAGTGGGCGGGGAATTCGAGCCAATGTGCGCATGATGCTCTGGCGCACTTGCCGGAGGAACAGCAGGTGGCAGTGCAGCGCCTGTTCGATTCATACCCCACTGTATTTGCCGAGCACCCAGGCCTCACTACTCAAGCGGTGCATGACGTCGATGTAGGAGAGCACCCCCCCTTCAAGTCGATACCTTATCGGGTGCCACCCATTAAACACCCAGCGCTCAGGGATGAGCTGGAGTATATGCTGGCGAGAGGCTTGATCGAGAAGGGGGCAGTACGGTGGACTTCTCCTGTCACTCTGCAGCCCAAACCTGATGGAAAAGTTCGGTTCTGCATTGACTTTAGGCGGTTGAACGGGTTAACCCCCACCAATGCATATCCTCTTCCCCGGGTGGATGACAGTGTGGATAAGATCGGGAAAGCAAGGTACT
Source organism: Paralithodes platypus (assembly GCA_032716605.1). NCBI lineage: Eukaryota > Metazoa > Arthropoda > Malacostraca > Decapoda > Lithodidae > Paralithodes > Paralithodes platypus. Next base: position 21,953,723 of record CM064505.1, read on the forward strand.
TGACCAAGGTAGACCTCGTCAAAGGCTACTGGCAAGTACCACTGTCTGAGCGGGCTAAAGAGGTGTGCGGGTTTGTGGTGGATGGCAGTACTTACCGTTGCAATGTGATGCCATATGGTCTGAAAAATGCACCGGCCACTTTCCAGAGCTTAATGAACGACATCGTAGCAGACATCCCAAACTGTACTGTCTACCTTGATGATGTGATCATTTATGACAACGATTTCCAAAGTCACTGTGAGCACATAGAAGCCTTATTTAGTCAACTTAGTAAAGCAGGCTTGGTGGTTAATCTGGGCAAGTGTGACTTTGTGCAAGCCACGGTGCAGTATCTGGGGTTTGTGGTTGGGTTAGGGCAGGTGAGCCCGCCCCAACAGAAGATACAGGCTATCGACTTGTTCCCCAGGCCGACCACCAAGCGGCAGATCATGAGATTTTTGGGCATGATTGGGTATTACCGCCGCTTTATAAGAGGCTATTCTACTGTGTTAGCTCCTTTGACAGATCTACTAGCCAAAGATAAACAGTTCCGCTGGGCACCTGAGTGTGAGCAGGCGTTTCGAGTAGTTAAACACCTTTTATACACTCACCCTATCTTCAGGGCCCCGGACTTTGAACGACCATTTCAGTTGGCGACTGATGCCAGCGGAGTAGGGGCTGCTGCCGTACTTTTGCAGACAGACGAGGAAGGTCTTGAGCATCCAGTCAGTTTCTTTTCAAAGAAATTTAATTCAGCACAGAAAAACTATTCGGTTGTTGAAAAGGAACTGCTGGCAATCGTGTTAGCGCTCAGACACTTTGAGGTCTATGTTCCTGCCTATGGGCCAGTCGTGGTAGTGTATACCGACCACCACCCGCTTAAATTCCTCAATCAATTCCACAACCGGAATATGAGGCTGACCAGATGGTCGCTCATGTTGCAAGAGTACAACTTAGACATTCGTCATATTGCCGGTTGTGAGAATGTGATTGCGGACTGTTTGTCGCGGATGGAGGATCCGGGGTAGGCTACCACAGTATGTTGGTATAGCCTCCTGTCTTGGCTCGCGGTGTATTTTTGCGCTGGTGCTTGTTGGCTCGCGTGTGTAGCATCAGCGTAGGGTCGCAGGGCAGGAGTTGTTGGCTTTGATTAGAAGAAAATTAGGCTACATCTATAGTAGCCGCCAAAAACAAAATTAAAATAAAATATGAAAAATTAAATAAAAACTCTTTCTTTTTGATAATTAATTTTAAGAGAATATTGTAGCTGAGTACTGAATGCAGATGATTTTCCCTCAGTAGGCTGTGCTTCTTAAAGCTCGCTCTGGGAGCACAATGTTATGAATTAATGTATTATATTTGGGAAGGGTGATAAGATTTGTTTTATATATATAAATGTTGTTGTATTTTTTTTGAGGAGACTGAGCTTGCATTCCATGAGTGGCAGAGTAGTTAGGAGTGCCAGATTCTAGCGACATTCTGCCTGTTCAGATATGGGCTCATGGTTGAGTGTCCCATATCTTGGGGGGGGGTGTGACGCCTCCCGGCGTTAGCAGAATGGTTGCGAGGGGCATTGCAGCTCGCTAGCGCTCGCCAGGATGGGGGGATGGGCTACAGTTGTCCTAGAATGATCTGCTTTATTTAATTAGTGTCGTGTTGCCACAGTCAGTCTAGAAATGGTCTTTGTTTTGGTCTGTGACCGCGCCTTATATTTTATATTCGCTATAATATAAATGTTGCTTGTGTGGGAGGCGAGCGAGAGAGGGTGAGGGAGTACACCTGGCAGCAGGGTGAGCTATGACGCGGCTCGCTTGGGCGCTGATGGCGTTGGCGGCCGGGTGGTCAACTAGTCCCTTCCCATCGCGGCCTCGTGTTCTTTACCGGCTCAGAGCTTGCCTGACACGCGTATCGCCTACATCCTTTACAATTCTGTCCCCCATACTCGCCACTTTGCATACTATTTCTCTCTCTTTCTATTTCTCATTCTCTAATCTTTATTAAACTCAACATCCCTTCTGGTTTCAGCATAGACGTTCACCGTCGACCAGTCGTATTGTACGCGAAGCTCTCAGATATTTCCATGTATTAGGTTAAGGAGGTATTATGCTTTATTGAGGTTTGGAGAGACGGACTTTTCCGTATGTGTCCTCTCTCGGGAAGGTTGTAGACCGGTATATGTCTCCCTAGCATGGTGTTGAGTGATTCTGCTTGGTTATCTAAAGCTAGACTAGGGGTAAGGTTACTGTGTCGTTGTCTCCGATGTGTGCAGTGTTAGCTAAGCCCTGCACGACATCGACAGGTACTGTGGGAGCCTAAGTTGTCTTCGGGTGGGTTTACTTTGCGAGCACAGCGCTGTGGTGTGAGAGGGCCATAGCCTATCCCTCACAACATAGTGCTGCCTCTTTGTGTTGACTTCTGAGGGATCGCCAGGATAGAACTAGGTACTAGAGACCTAGATTTATCAAGAGAGCATCCCCGTCATATAACGTAATCTTCATTATACCACCTTCGGACAACGTTAGGCTATGAGCCGCATGCTCACCCATTGTTGCCCTGCCTTGATACCCCAGCTAGACTTTATTAACTGAGCAGACACTGGTTAGAGATAAGCCCCCATTATTATATGTATGCAACATTATTATTCACTGCACTTTTGAGCCGAGGTTGTTGTTGAGTTGCACAACCCTAGTAGGCTGTTGCGTTGTGTCACGAAGCATTTCTTTAGTTGTCGAGCATTACTACCTTTGCGCAGTCTTTATTATTCGCCTGCCTATTATTACTATATGTCCTAGCATTTATTGTGATCCGTATTCTGCATTATAATTGTTCAAGATTCTTTACGAACATCTTCCCAGCATCAGACTTATTTCAGAAGTTTCCAGTTGATGTTGCAGGACTAGCATTGCACTTTCTTTAATACAGGAGTGCCAGTTATTTGAGTATCTACCGTAACGTTAATCAATCACGTTAACTATCTTTTCTTTGTGTGACATAATCGAGTAATCTTTTACTGTTTGAGAATAGGCTGTTTCATTGAGCGTCAGCCTAGTGTGTGTGCACCAGTTACCGAGTCATAGGATACCTCGTTGTCCAGGCACGACTCAGGGCGGTAATGGTGTTTTGTTTTCCAGTGTTTAAGGCAGGGGTTGGATCTAGTGTTACCGTTGTTGCGTTTTGCCATTATCTAGTCCAATGTTGAAGAGCCCTGTGTCTTTGAGAACCTGGATCGTAACAATAAGGCCCAAAATCCTATCTAGTTATCTGAGAGCTCGTCGTTAATACAATAATAGATATAAGGTCTATCAAGGGGATGGGATAATTAAATAGATTGGTGAAGTAGTGGAAGGAAGGTATACAAAGTAAGAGAGAAAGTTTCTAAGTGGGGTTGAGAGGGATAGATATCAAGGGGGTCCGAAGGGTACGACAGTGAGGTGAGCTCTGAGTCTTGAATCTGTCTGGACCCCACCCTAGGCATGCAAAATACATCCCATGCTTGGCAACACTCAACACAGTTGCCGGGTCAAAATACTCTACCCCGTGCGTGAGTCGAAACTAAGCCTAACGTTGCAATCAAATGCACGTGGCAACATCAGGCTCGTCCCAAGCTGGACTCTCCGCGCGAAGCAACGTCCCCCAGCCGGTCTCTCTCTCCCGCTCGTCTCCTCCCACTCTCACTAGACTTACATCTTATATATTATAATGAAACAATCAACTATCGAGAATAAAATATACTAAGATGCGTTGGTTAAGAATAAGGGCAGCTACAAGCTGTGAAACAACATAAGAATATCCCAGACATTAGTTACATTGTCGTAGGATATATACTAAGGAAAAGCCGGCCGGCCGGTTTCTAAATGGCAGGGCAGCCGACGCGCGCGCATGCCCGCACGTGGCTACTATGCAGAAGCGTCACACTATACTATCACTATATACCATATTGACTTCTGGAATCTGTGCCAAATTTTCATTAGTGAAAACAGAAAGAAACTGACTATTTAATGTACTGCACATTTCTAAATCATTTTCTGTTATTTCTCCTATTGAAGTTTGTAGGGGGCCTATTACATCTCTAACTTTAGATTTATATAGTTGGTATAAAGCTTTAGGTTTATTTTTTGAGTCACTGGCTATCCTTATTTCATAATTTCTTTTTGCTTTCCTGATTTCCTTTTTGACCTGTCTTGATAGAGTCTGATAGTATATATGTAAATGATTTTCGCAATTTCTTTTTTTTTCTATATATTCCTTTATTTTTTCCAATAAGATCTATTAGATTATTAGTTATCCATTTTGGTTGGTTCTGCGTCGATCTAAATCTTCTTTTAGGGATATATTTATTTTGAGCATTGTGGAGTGAAGCAATACACTGGTTATAATTTATGTAGGTGGCAAGTTTAACTCTGGCATATCCTGACTTAATTGCTTAACAATAGGGTCCACCCTTAAGTCTCTTCTTAGCCCACCATAATCGGCTTTTCTGAAATCTGGGATAAGTGTCGTATTCTCTTTAGCATTCCCTGTCCATTGTATATTAAAATAAATAGATTTATGATCGCTATTTCCTAGGTGGTCACCAATCTCTACATTATTTATCATATGTTCATTGTTACTGAAAACTAAATCAAGAATATTAATACCTCTAGTCGGTGTATCTATGAATTGAAATAAAAAACTATCTTGTACTACCTCAATAAACTCTACTGAATCGGAGTCGCCTATTTGGTGCTGCCAATCAATGTTCGGAAAATTAAAATCCCCCATAATGCACACATTGCTAAACCTTGATGCTATTTTAATTTCCTCCCATAACGATGTTCCGCCATTTCTACTCATATTAGGCGGTCTATATATAACTACAATAACTATGGTCTCACTACCTTCGTTAACCTCTACCCAAACACTTTCATTATCATTATTTAGTCTAATACCTGATTTAATACAGCTTTTTAATGTACTCCTGACAAACACTGCTATACCCCCGCCCCTCCTACTTGTTTGGTCATATTTAAACAAACTATATCCTGGAATATCAAATTCTGCTAAAAAATGCCTAGATTCTGTAGTAATCCACGTTTCAGTTAGCGCTATTATGTCTATATTGTCTGTGCTAACGAGTGCTCTAAGTTCGTTCATTTTGTTACATAAACTCCTACAATTTGTATAATAAACCCTCAAATGCTTAGATTGATATGCAGGATTCGAAGTTGCATAATAAATCGTAGGCAGTGTCCACCATTCTTTAACTGTCTACGTGGTGCGATGCATAAGGTGTTGATTTTCGGTGTGAGCATCCTGGATTCGAATCCACGGACTGCCACATATGTTTGTAAATTTCATTAATCGATTTTAGGAGTATAGTTGGTTGTTGGAAGGAACATAATAATTGATATTGGTTCAGGGGTAATTTATCGAGAGGACTTCCCTAGTGGTTAAGGCCCCATTAATTGCTCTTTCCATTCACATATGCATAGCCTACGTGAGTTGCAGTTGGGATGTGTGTACATGCTTAGATTGATATGCAGGATTCGAAGTTGCATAATAAATCGTAGGCAGTGTCCACCATTCTTTAACTGTCTACGTGGTGCGATGCATAAGGTGTTGATTTTCGGTGTGAGCATCCTGGATTCGAATCCACGGACTGCCACATATGTTTGTAAATTTCATTAATCGATTTTAGGAGTATAGTTGGTTGTTGGAAGGAACATAATAATTATTACTTGTATTTGCAACTATTTTTCAATTGTTTTTAACTAATTTATTTTTACCTGTTGAACTACTAGACGGAAAATCTACGCTATCAGAATGGTCGTTATTACTATCAATTTCATGTGGCTGGGATTCTATTTTACTTACACACCTATGGTTTAGTAACAAAACCCCGCAACAAACTTGTCGAGTGAGCTGGCTAAGGTCGAAACTCCTAGTCGAGAGAGATGTACTCCATCCTGGGCATACAGTTCATCCTTACCATAGAAGAGGGTCCAGTTATCCAGGAATGGAATAGTATTGGCCTTGCAATACTTCTCCAGCCAGCTATTTACACCAATAGCCCTGGAGGACCATTCCTTCCTTACCCCTCTTCTTGGTAGGATACTGTGTACCACAGGAACTCCACCCTTCTCCTTGATCCTCTCCAACATTTCCTGGTATGTGGTGAGCAACTCCTCAGTCCTGCATTTCCAAATTTCGTTGCTCCCTGCGTTAAGGAAGATGATGGGGTCCTCCCCACTCGCTCCCATGACACCATCTAGCTTTTCTGCCACCCTCTCGACTCCGGCACCAGGCAGACAGACAACTTTACCAACATGTGTGTTAGTAGCCCTGCCAAGGTATTTAACCATTGAATCCCCTACAATTAAAAGAGACTTATGCCCCTTTCATACATACAGGGCTAGGGTGCCACATGCAGCAGAGTAGCTAGTCGTGGCGTTTTTGTCCCCCGACTTTTGGAGCTGGCTCGGTATGCCGCATCCAAAGGACTTCACTAGACTACAGCCGCATACAGCCGACGTTGTTGTCTTGACTCCGGAGAAGTCTTGAGACTCGAACCGAAAAATAAAATAACGGTCATTTGTACATGCCGACTTCACCCGCATCTATAAGACTTCAGACAATCGACTCCAGAATACAGACGATCAACTTCAGAGTCGATCCGCATACACCCGCATAAAGCCGACACATACAAGTTGTTTGGCCAACGGATGTATATAAAGGGCGCTCTACCAGGGCTGAACATCATTACAGTCGACTCCACCGTTGCGTCAATAGGTACGGTGACACTCTACCGTGCAACATGGCTGCGCACGTATTAATAACACCCTCCCAGCGCCAAAATATCGACATATACCTGGCGACCATGTCCATGGATTTAACTCTCCAGGTTGATCTGTTAGCTCTGAAAATAGCCATTAAACAACGAAGGAGGAAGAGGAGGTCAGTGTGGACACGGAACTGGCTCCTGCGGCGGCAAATGTATGGCCACTACGAGAACATCATGCATGAGTTCATGCGCGAAGACCACCGCAGCTTCAGAAACTTCACCAGGTTGGACGTGGACATGTTCTGGGAAATGGTGGAGAAGATCACACCCAGGATAGAGAGACAGGACACCTTCTGGCGGAAATCCCTGAGCCCTGCCCTTCGTCTCGCCATTACCCTGCGCTACCTGGCGACTGGTGACTCATATCAAACACTCTCCTATGATTTCCGCGTCGCCCATAACAGCATTTCACTGCTGGTTCCTGACACCTGTGAGGCCATCTACCAAGAATACCACCCTCTCGTTCTGCCATGCCCCAAGACCCCGGAAGATTGGAAGAAATGTGCTGACCTCTTCGAAGAACGCTGGCAGTTTCCACACGCCGTTGGTGCTATTGATGGTAAGCATATAGCCATTCGCTGCCCTGCCAATGCTGGGTCCCTTTACTATAACTACAAGGGATTCCACACTATTGTGCTTATGGCAGTTGTGGATGCTGACTACAAGTTCCTGTACTGCGATGTGGGTGCCACTGGTTCGGGGTCTGACGGTGGTGTCTTTGCACAGACACCTATCAGGGCCGGCCTGGAGAACAACACCCTGGGACTTCCGCCTCCTCAACCCCTACACACCGGTGACAGGCCTGTGCCCTACTTCCTGTTAGCTGACGACGCATTCCCCATGCGACCCTGGCTACTGAAACTATTCCCACATCGCTCAACGGACATGGGTCAGGTGATCTTCTCCTACCGGTTGTCCAGGGCTCGACGGGTGGTGGAGAATGCCTTTGGCATCTTGGCTAACAGGTAAATATCTTCTATTTTTGGTGGTGTTAATGTCATTAATAAGGCTATACACTTGCATTGCTAACTAATTCTCTTTGCAGAGGCAGGTATTTGATAATAACCATGTTTTGTGTCTCCCTATTCTACAGGTTCAGATGTTTGCTCACCACCATTCCCCTGCAACCCAAGAGAGTGGAGTCAGTGGTGCTGGCATGCTGTTGCCTACACAACCTCATCCGTCGCCGTTTCCCCAGTCACCACGCTGGCTTCCTTGACAGGGAGAACCCACGCACCCACAGGGTGACGCCAGGGTCTTGGAGGGATGGTGACCAGTTGGAGCCGCTCATGCCACTGACCGGAAACCAGGCCACTATTTACGCAAAGGAGTTGAGTCGCTACATGGCAGACTACTTCACATCACCCTGGGGCAGTGTGAGCTGGCAGGATCGCCGGTTCAGTGACTCATGAAGGTACGATGATTGTGTGTATTTTAATTATATATTAACTGACCTAATTTGCAGCTCTTTCTAATTAAATCATACGTGTCATTGTCCATATCATTTGCATATTTGTTATGTTCATATGTTTCTTATTAATAATTATTACTTTCATTTTCACTTCTCTTCAGTCATTTGATTTGGCATTTTATTTCATTATTCAGTATTTCCCTGACATTCAGTAACTTATTATGTCACTGTAATGCATCATTTACATTTTATTATTATATATTCATATTTATACATATCAGGCCATTACTTTCTTGCCTTGTTATTGCCGTCACTGCCATTTGTATATGATGAGTGTATATTACTTTCAAAACACCTATATTATATTCATCTATATTTTAAACATATATTATATTCATCTATATTTTATTTAGTACTAACTTCTGTGAATGAATATGAAGTCGTAAATATTTTCTTGCCATGTTATTTAAGGACATATTTTTTTTGTATTATTACTGGAGACTATTTTCAGCAAACATAAATATTATTTATTGTTTCATAACATATTACTGTCATATGGGATTGGAATTCTAAACACAATATTCACAACATAATTTTATTTTAATGTGTACATGGTATTGACATTGTTTACTGCCCCTCGTGCTGCGGTGTGTGTAGTGTTTGGTTAGGGGAGTCCAGGTTACTGAGACTCACATCAAAGAGTTGCCTCTGGTAACCTCTCCCTGGTGTGGCGGGCACCTCGAGGTGTGTCCCATATGTGGGTGTGGAGCTGCCCCACAAGCTGGGCGTAAACTGTGGGGCCGGTCCAAGTGGTTGGGCCAGGTGTGGAGTCAGCTGTGGCCCACGTTGTTGGTACACTTGTAGCCCAAGCTGCAGGCCGCTGACGGAGGGTTGTGGAGGTTGAACGGGGGGTGGTGCCGCAGTCGCTGGGGTTGCAGTTGCCCCCGAAGCCCGTTGCCGCGCCATCTGGTCTACCTGCAGCACATACGTTGTGATCTGCTGCTGACCCATGTTGCAGTCTTCGGAAGACCACTCGTTCATTACTTCCGCAATGTAGGCAACGAACGCGGAAACATGAGGCTTGAGGCGGCCACCTCCTGTCTACACGCATTCCCGGAGTTCAGTGACGTCCTTGCGGAAGGCGGCCACCGTCTGCTGTATCTAGAAAGAGAGATGTCAAAAAAGTTGATTATTATCAGACAGTGTCAGGATAATTATGCAATGCACACTCATAAATAACATAAATCTCCATCTGCATTCCAGATTTCTGAAAGAAATGTATTAGAAATATTACATAATAAGTACATGTACATACAATATGTTTAGTTTACATCATTAATGAAGTTAGTTTCGCATGTCAATATTTGCCTTACCGTGTCAGTAGGAGTGGCGCGTTCGCAGTCCAGAGAACCTCTTAACATTATATAACTTGTCTTACCTTTCCACAGCTTACATTCATTTTTTTGCATATGCACATTTCTATAATCTTTCTTACCTGATCTATTTCAGCGGAGTTGGTTGAAGTCTTCTGCCGCTTGGTGCCTGTTGTTGTGCTGTGCCGGGAGCCCCCAGACGCAGGGTCCTCGTCCTCTGTCCTGCCCGCGAGTACAGGGTCGTCCAGGTCAGGCGCATCATCGGTGGCGTCGGATGTGGCAGGCTGTGGTAACTGTTGGTTGGGGTGAAAGCAAGAAGATTATTTTATAATGGTATGTTGTGATGCGGCCGGGTATATGAACTGTGTTATCGGAGGAAAGCAGATATATAATTTATACTGTAATGTGGTGAGTCGGGATGTGTTATACTTTAATGAATGGCATTTGGGGGTAGGAGTTTGGTGTTGTAATGAGGTTAATAAATAATTATTAATTAAAATAAAAAATCTATGGAGATTGTTTCCTTGAAAACCACAAAGCATGCATTATTACATAACATGACAGCAAAATGTAACATAAAAACTGCCTTAAGGGAATAATTGGAAATGATTAAATTACTATTGCTGAATTTGAGGAACATATATAATAAACACTCACGTCACCGGTGCTACGAGGCTTGTTCCGCACAATGTGACCCCTAAAAAAACTGCCCTGTTCCAGGATCCACTGATCACGGTTGCTGTGCCGCACTTCTGCTCCAGCACCACTCTTCCTTGCCGTCAGTTTCCCAAACCTGGAGCGGATGATCGCACCAGCTCCTCAGCTGAGCACCTGTTTGCAAGACAAAATCACATATAATAGAAACGTGTATATCGCACAACAATGTCTATATATCACCCCATATTACAGGTATCAACCTAGGTAAACAGTGTCACTATCCATCACAACACAGAACACTTATTAACACAGATAAACAACGTCAATATTCATAATATCACATTTCACGTATCAATATGGGGAAACTAACCTTTAATTGGAGGGGTCAGAGTCTTGGCCTTCTTTTCAAACAGGCGCCACATCCGGTCAGAGTCCTTGAATTCCCGGGCCTGCTTGTCGTACATGAATGTATGGACCCGCAGCCACTCCATCACGGCGAGCTCGTCCTCGGGGCGCAACACTACCCTTGTTATGGTACGTTTCGCCTTTACGCCGTAGATGGTAGCATCAGGGGAGGCCTCATCACCCGTCTCGCTATCCTGGGTGTCCTGGGTGTCCCGGGTGTCCTGGATGCTCCCTGGCAGTAGCATGCTGGTTTTGGCAGGGGCTGGTGGTGGTGGTGGCGGTGGTAGCCGCTTGGCAGCGGGGGGGGGGGGCTTGGCGTGGAGGCTGGCTGTCTTCTACTACATCCAAGCTGTCTTCTTCACTCATCTGGGTCTCGTCTCCAAAGAAGTCTTCCAATCGGTTGTCGTCTGCTGGCCTCTCGATCTTCTGTGGACTATGCGACTTCCTGGCCTTTGTTGTTCTATTGGGTGCTGGCATGGTGTACAGGCGGTATAGGTGAGGGTAGAGGTCAGGGTAGAGGCGAGGCGAGAGAGAGGGTGATAGGTGTGCGTCGTAGGGGGTCTCATCGAAAACTGTGGGGGAGTGCGCTGCCTGGGGCCTATATATAGGGGCCGTGTTGCCGTTCTGTTGTTGGGAAAAATTTCTTATATTTCTTGTCGGCTTGATGCGGCTGTTTTCGGTTCGAGTTTTGTGTTGTCGGTTGGATGTTTCTGTTGTCGGTTACTTGTCTGCTCAAGTTGGCTCGACTCTTCTGCCATATTGGGTTCCGGGTGTTGTCGTACGTCTGCACTCCTGTCAATGTGGTTGGAGTCAGCTGCGTGCGGCTGCTTGCGGCTGAAATCCTCTATTGTCGGTTGTACTCGTTCGACTCATATTATTGCATAATTATTGAATAATTATATGCAAATATATGTAAATTTATGCACACGACTTCAGCAGACCTATGCGGCTGTACTCGTGTCTGTCGGCTGTACTCGGGTGTATGCGGCTGTAGTCTTTATGCTACACATGACACACAATTTGCTACGCTATACTCAAGGACTACAGCCGCATACAGAAGACTAGTTATGACTAGCGCCGACTAGCGCAGACTACTCCCCGCATCCATCAGACAAATCTCAAGTCTGGACCAAATTTTGAAACTCACAAACATTTTGTTCTGGGGCCACGACTTGACACGCATTGCCAGGACTTCACCAGACTACAGACGACTACAGCCGCATGGTCAGGACTAGGTGCCGACTCGGGTGCGCATGCAGCAGAGTAGCTACTCTGCTGCATGCGGCACCCTAGTCCTGTATGTGTGAAAGGGGCATTAGCTGTTTTCTGTTGCCTGCCTGTAGCAGAAGTAGTAGCAGCAGAAGTAGCTGCAGATTTCCTCCCCTCCCCTCTCACTGCCCCGCTGTAATATATACTGTATATATATATATATATATATATATATATATATATACATACCGGTATATATATATATATATACTGTATATACACCATTGTCTGTAATTCCAGTTAGTACCAATACTGTAAGTTAACTTTTGAATATAATTATGAGAAACGGAGTGATAAAAGTTAGTGAGTAAATGAGTGAGAGTGAGTTTGTGAAAGAGTGACTTATTTTCAGAATTATGTTTAGGGACTGGAGATCACAAAAAAAGGCTCCAGTCCTGACGCTATTGTTGACTTACAATGTGCTGGCTTTATAATCCTGAAGGGTTGATAGCCTCTGAAGTCCAATTTTAACCAACTAACTAAATTCAGAATGAGGAAGGGAATGTGTGAGAATGAGTGGATGAGAACAGAGAGAGAGAGAGAGAGAGGGAGAGAGAGAGAGACAGACAGAACAATGAGTGAGTGAGTGAGGAAGGGATCGAACACAAAACCCTACACAAAATAATCAGTAAAGTAGCAATGAACCTTAAAGAGAGAGAGAGAGAGAGAGAACAGTGAGTGAGTGAGTGAGGCAGGGATCGAACACAAAACCCTACAAGGTATATAAGTAGAGAAGCAATGAACCTTTGAGTACCCCTTCTTTCTCTCTCTCTCCTTTTTCTCCCTTCCCCCCCTCTCTCCCTTCCAACCCCTTGTCTCTCCTCCTCTTCTCTACCCCTCCTCTCTCCCTCTCTCTGGGGTAGGTAGTAATGTGGCGGTAGTGATGTTCTAACACAAACGAAACTGCTTGGCACAGGGGCTGCAACTCATCTCTGTAAATAGCGCTGAGGAGACTCTAGCTAGCTATATATTGCTCTCTCTTTCTCTCTCAAGATAAATACATAGGTAGCATCCTAATCTCTTGCTCTCTCTCTCTCTCTCTCTCTCATCAATTCTTCATCACCGAAACTCTACACAAGACCCAAAGTTCCAGCCACCAGCACTCCCTTTATAAATCCTAATCCACTGTACACTCGCGGACAAAAATACTTGAACCTACTCGAAGATACCTTTACGATCAACTAGTGGACGATCTTGATAATCACATCGAACCCCAAAGTACAGTAGTCACTAAAAAAATGGGTGGACCTCACCTATTTTTCAATTATGGAAATACATCTCTGAAGGTTTTTAGTTTGATCAATAAACCTACATCAAGCTTAAATCAAATACTCCTAAGATGAATGTGTACATTTTTCGGTAAAAAAAATGTCCCGGTCGAAGGCCGATTCCTCATAAATTACAGGCTCGCTATAGCTCACTACGAAAATATCGACACCTACATGGGACTAAAGTTCTAAAAAAAATACAAATGGGGCGAAAGGTCTTAAAATCATCAAACGAATGGGGTGAACGTCTTAAAATCTCGAAACTAATGGGGCTAAACAAGAGGGAGAAAGGGGGCCCGACAAGAAGAAAAAAAAATTAAAGGTGGTGTTGCATGGGTTGAGATAAACATGGAATAATAATCGCCAACCTGCACATAATTATCTTGCAAAATGCAATGTCCATGAAATAATGATTAACAATGGTATAAAGGATTTTGTGGATCGTCTACATTGGACCTGTGACGTCACAGGAGCATCCTCATCCTGGACTGGATGGTGTTCTTACACTCCTATGACACGAAAAGTCTTAATATTGACAGAGAAAATGGGTAAAAGGTCTTACAATCGCCAAACTAATGGGGCTAAACATGAGGGAGAAGGGTGTCCAGAAAAACCAACCATCTCCCCTTAAGTATCGATAAATTATCTACCAAGGGATTCAATATATCGTGAACTGAGAAGAAATAGTACAATGTGAGTTTAGAGTGATTGGGGTCGTAATTGCAAGCCAACTTATAACGAATACACTATACACATCATGGATCGATGTTAGTCAGAATAACAAAAACATCACGTTACTGTATTGAAGGGAATTATACATTCATATTTTATTTATTTCACCCCAACACCAAACACCTCCAGTGAAATTAATGAAAGCATATATGTGTTCCACCGGGATTCGAACCTGGGTTATCACACACATATATTTAAACACTCTAACCATTACACCACCAGGACGGTTATTATTTTAGTTTTCATTTATTTTTTCTTACTTGAATATCCAAAGTACAAATTACTGAAGTAAACTAGGGGTGCACCGGATAGCATATCCAGCCGGATATCCGGGCCGGATATTGCAATTATCCGGTATCCGGCCAGATATTTACCTTATCCGGCCGGATAAGCCGGCTAATAGCAATAGAAACAAATCACTTCAATGAAACTTGCACTATGTATAATCTAAGTAATTAAGTCTGAGTTAGCAGACACAACCTTGCCTATATGACCACCAGTGAGCACTAATGCTCTGACTACTGTTGTGACTCAACTGCCAGATAATACAACAGCCCAAGTGGTACACACTTTTTCCTTTATTGGACCTGAAGTGCACATATTCAGAACTTTGCTACACCAGATCCTTACTTTGTTAAATAATTACCTTACCTGTTAGTACTGATATACCGTACTCTTATATATTTCTAACATACTTAAGCGTACGGACCATATGGTGTTAGTCCTGTTGTAATAAAATAAAATTGCTTTCATGCTGACTCCCTGCCTAGACTAACTATTTCGTCTGTCTATTCTCTAACATCTTCCCTTCTTGCTGGAAGTTTGCCCTCATTCAACCTGTCTGAAAGAAGGATGACCGGTCTCAACCCTCCATCTATCGTCCAATTGCTCTCATTTCTTGATCTCTAAAGGTATTTAATATATTCTTAATTCAAAATTGCTTAAGCATTTGTCTCCTCATAATCTTCTTTCAGAACTCCAGTATGGTTTCATTAAAAGATGCTCTACTGGCGATCTCCTTTTTTGTCTTACTAAATCTTGGTCATCCTCCTATCGGGACTTCGGTGAGACCTTTTGTATTGCACTAAGTCACATTGAAAGCCTTCGATAGAGTCAAACACAAATTACACATTTCCAAACTACTCTCCTTCGGCTTCTATCCCTCTGTCTGTGCCGTTATCTCTAATTTCGTTATTGGCCGTTCAATAGCTGCGGTTGTGGACGGCCATCGCTCACTTCCCCAACCTATCAACTTTGGTGTTCCTCAGGGCTTTATCCTATCGTCAGTTCTATTTCTAATATTCATGAATGAGCTTCTCAACAGTATGTACCTATAGTCCTATCCACTAATATTATACTGATGACTCTACTTTACACTATTCAATTAGTTTTCTGCAACGTCCCACAATGCAATCACTCCAAAAATCACATGATAAGGTCATAGCACGCCAATCTTCTGATCTATCAACTATTTCTGATCTTCTTACTTGCAATGCTTCCAAAACCAAATCTCTCCATCTTTATACCTGTTACAGTCTTCCACATGACTATCCCTTACTCTTCAACAACACACAAATCAACCCTTCGTGTTTTCTCAATATATTTGGTGCCTTATTTTCTTCTGATCTTTTTTGGAAAGTCCATATCAACACTCTTGCTAAAACAGCTTCCCAGAAGTTGGTTGGGCTCTCTTTACCCCAACACAGATTCTTGTTCTTTACAGGGGCACAGTGTGCCCATGTATCGAGTACTGTTTGCATGTTTGGTGAGGTTCCACCCATGCCGCACTTTTCGAAAGGGTACAGTCAAAAGAAGTTTGTCCCATCAACTCACTACCTCTTACTAATGCCATACAATCTTTAACTATGCGCCGCAATGTTGCACCTCACTTACTCTTCTGCCGCTATAACAATAAGCAGTGTTCTTCAGAACTCTCTCAGTGTGTATCCCCTCCTGTACAGTGAGTGGAGAGCACCTTCCTTTCAACATATTGCCACCACTATTCTGCCCAACTCTTTAACCGAAGAGAGAACCAATGTTCTTTCTGTCTTTCTTCTATTCAACATGTACACTCTGGAACTCTCTCTCTCAATCTATCTTTCCCTTCTCCTATGAATTAACAAATGCTACAAGCTCTGTTTTGAATTTGGTCCCTATCACTCTTCCAACTTTAGCGGCGACTGCTTTAGGCAGCAGTGCCGTTTGTCTCCTTCATGCAGATAGGAAAACAAAAGGTGGGAGGTCATACAGATTTTCCTCTATGGAGTTGAGAATACAGAAATGATATAAGTTGGTGAGGGAAACTCATTGTGTGTAACATAATTGTAACATTATTTGTTGACATTCAAATTGGCATGCATGCAAGACTGGAGGAGATAAAATTATAATTATATGTTCAAGAAAAGTGTTCAATATTGAAAAACAACAGGTTTATAACTATAGGCCTAATATATCGAAGTTATCTTAGTGCAATGAGTTCTGATAAGCTACAGAAGTTTTATAATTATGGTATCCTTGGTAAGTAGCCAGATATTTTTGTCTAGATAAAATGTTTTAATTATCCGGTATCCGGTCGGATTATATTTTTGCTATCCGGCATCCGGCCGGATAGCAAAATCTACTATCCGGTGCACCCCTAAAGTAAACCACTGCGACCTTTGAGCGCCCTATAATTACAGTATAATCATAGCTCTCTTTTATCGTACGTCTAGCAATCCTGGGTAGAGAGTGAAGGTCAAGGTAATTACCCTCAAATATTCAAGGTATTTCAAACAAAAACAAGTTAGGGGGAGATGGGTCGCACCCCCCCCCCCCCCCTCATCATCTTCTTCATGTTTAACCTCATTAGTTTTCAGGTTTTATGGAGTTCGGCTCATTAGTTTGCCGATTTTAAGACCTTTCGACCCATTTTTTGGTCAATATTAAGACTGTTCGTGTCATTTAGGTGTCAAATTTTTCTGGAGTGCGATAGCGAGCTTGTAATTTTAGAAGGAATCGGTCTTCGGCCGGGAAATGTTTCTACCGAAAAATGTACAAATTTATCTCGAAAGGGAATCTAGGGGGTGTTTGTTTAAGCTTGATGGAGATCTAGCTAGGGAATTAAAAAATAAAGTAATAAATAAATACAAAGACCAAAAAACCAGCACTACCACTACGTCTAGCAATCCTGGGTCTAGAGTTAAGGTCAAGGTAATTACCCTAAAATATTCAAGGTTTCAGAACAAATAAAAAAATAAATGTTAAGCATAATCAAGTTTGGTATACCATTTGTATCCTTTAAAATATATACGAACGGTAGCACTATTAAGTCTAGTCTCAGTTGTCATCACGTTTGGCTCGCTCTGTGCTGTATTAATGTCAGTCAGATGTTGAATAGGGTGGGTAAGGGGGTTAGTTTGCTCCCTAAACCTATATCAAGCTTAAATAAAACAACAGGAAGATAACCCTTTCGAGATAAATTTGAAAATGTTCTGTAGAAAAATGTTGTAGCCAAAGACCGATTAATCATAAATTATACGCTTGCTATCGCTCGCCAGGAAATAAACGACACGTAAAGGACACGAAAGGTCTTAATGTTTGCAAAACAATAGGGCTAAAGGTCTTAAAATCGCCAAACTACCGGGATGAACGTCTTAAAATGTAAAAACTAATGGAAGTAAACAAGTGGGAGAAGGAGGTAAAAAAATAAAAAATCTCCTTCTCTTAGCATACCACCCAAAGTACCATCCAGGAATTTGGCGAACCATTTATCTGGTACCATTTAAGGGGGATGGTGGTGATTTTTTGCCATATACTGTATATATATATATATATATATATATATATATATATATATATATATTATAGTAACCTCGCTAGACTTCCATCAAGCATTAAGAAACACTTCCTAGACCCCACTTTGAAGATACATTTGTACATTTTTCGGTAGAAAAACATTCCGGCCGAAGGCCGATTCCTACTAGAATTACAGGCTCGCTATCGTTTGCCAGGACAAAATCGACACCTAAATGGCACCAAAGGTCTATATATATTCGTTCTCAGATGGATTACTGTTCACCTCTGTGGAGTGGAAGTGGAGTGGTTGCATTGAGGCAGTTGGACTAAATTCAAAATAAAGCTATTAGATTAATCAATAACCCTGCAATCACACAGGACCTGCCTACATTATCCATACGAAGAAACGTTGCATCCCTTGCATTATTCTACAAATATTTTCACAGCAATTGTTCCGAGGAACTTGCTTCAATTGTGCCGCCTCTCCACATCCATGAATTTACACTTTCTCCTCCACAATGCAGAACTTCTGCTTATCAAAATTCATTTATCCCTAGAACTACTACTCTTTGGAATTCACTTCCCTCGAGTTGCTTTCCACAAACTTACAATCTACAAAAGTTTAAATCCAGTTGTTACAAACATTTTATGAATGGAGGATGCCTTTAGACACATGGACCTTTTTGTTTTATCTGTGGTTTTCCTTCCTCCGTTCATTGTCTCTTTAAAAAAAAAAAAAAAAAAAAAAAATTGACACAGAAATAGGGCGAAAGGTCTTAAAATCGCCAAACTAATGGAACGAACGTCTTAAAATATCAAAGCTAATGGGGCTAAACATGAGGGAGAAAAATCAACTACCTCCCCCTTAAATCTGAACAAAACTCCTTTCTGAAACCTTTGGCCTGAATCAAACATTAAATAAGGTACAGACTCGGTTGGCGATGCAGAAACTCGATTGGTGCGTTTGAAAATAACAAATGTCAGCTTGGCAATGATCTCGAGATTTCTGGTATATGTAATCACCAACATACATAGTGATAGACACACACACACACACACACACACACACACATAATGATAAACACATCTGCCTTTTAGAAAAACAATATGGGTGTTGTATAGTTTTAGGTGTCGATTTTTTCTTGGCGAGCAATAGATAGCCTGCAATATCGGAGGGGGAAATCTTTCTACCGAAAAAAATAAAAATTTACCTCGACGGGGGGGGGGGGGGGATATTAATTTAAGCTCGATGGAGGTCCAGGGAGCAAATCTCAAACCTTCCCTTAACCCTTCGAGTACCAGCGACGTGTTTTATATTATATTCTAGCTATAATTATATGATATTATACAGCTTAGGAAGGATCTGTGGTAGTTATAAGGGTTGGTTGAGATAGTTTAAAGACTTAATATTACTAGAGGTCCTTCCTAAGCTAAATACAATAATCTAATAGTTGCCAGAATATGATTAATATGACGTCCCTGTTAGTGAATAGGTTAACATGGTATGGATTTAGAGTGTGAAGAGGAATACCTTGAGATGGTTCGGCCATGTGGAGTGTTTGGAGGGTGAGAAAAAAACCCATTGGGATCTAAGAAAGGCAATTTCTACAGCATTATCTAATATACATTTAGTTACAAATGCCTTTTAGAAAAAAACAATATAGCTGTCGATAAAATAGCGAAAACAAACGTAAGCCAAGTTTGAAGTTCTTCTGTAATTACACCAGGAAAAATAATGCAGGGCCTTTTTCTTGTTTTTTCTAAATTTGGTGACTCGATAAGTTGATAACATTATAAAACAAATGCCAACTTTAAAAGTGTCTGTTGCAAAAAAAAAATAAAAAAAAAATTGGTACCTTCATTATGCTTGAAGTTTGTCTCAGTTATGCCACATGTGTTTGTAAATTTCATAAATCGATTTTAGGAGTATAGTTGGTTGTTGGAAGGAACATAATAATTGATATTGATTCAGGAGTGATTTATCGAGAGGACTTCCCTAGTGGTTAAGGCCCCATTAATTGCTCTTTCCATTCACATATGCATAGCCTACGTGAGTTGCAGTTGGGATGTGTGTACATGCTTAGATTGATATGCAGGATTCGAAGTTGCATAATAAATCGTAGGCAGTGTCCACCATTCTTTAACTGTCTTCGTGGTGCGATGCATAAGGTGTTGATATTCGGTGTGAGCATCCTGGGTTCGAATCCACGGACTGCCACATGTGTTTGTAAATTTCATAAATCGATTTTAGGAGTATAGTTGGTTGTTGGAGGGAACATAATAATTGATATTGGTTCAGGAGTGATTTATCGAGAGGACTTCCCTAGTGGTTAAGGCCCCATTAATTGCTCTTTCCATTCACATATGCATAGCCTACGTGAGTTGCAGTTGGGATGTGTGTACATGCTTAGATTGATATGCAGGATTCGAAGTTGCCTAATAAATCGTAGGCAGTGTCCACCATTCTTTAACTCTCTTCGTGGTGCGATGCATAAGGTGTTGATATTCGGTGTGAGCATCCTGGGTTCGAATCCACGGACTGCCACATGTGTTTGTAAATTTCATAAATCGATTTTAGGAGTATAGTTGGTTGTTGGAAGGAACATAATAATTGCAATAGACAAAATAATGTTTGGAAAAAATATATCTAAATCTGGTGACTCGATAAGTTTATCAATATAAAAAACAAATGCCAGGTGAAAACGTGTCTTTGTTGCAAACAAGAAAACAAACAAAACAAAAACAAGAAAAACGATGGAAAATGTGTACCTGACTTAGGCTTGAAGTTTGTCTCAGAAATTACAATAGACAAAATAATGCTTGGATAATACTTACCTTCATTTGGTTTAAAGTTTGTCTTAGTAATTTCAATAGCCAAAATAATGCTTGAGAATCTATCTCCATCGTGTAACTCCATAAGCCGATCAAAATAAGTAAATGTCAGGAGTGAAATTCGTCTTCGTGATTATAGACACAACAAATAAAACAAATATATATACCTAAATCTGGTGACTCGATAATGAGACAAAGACAAAATATAGAAGAAGACAAAAATATTAAATACATTGAGAACAATTTATTCTTGGAAAATGTACCTAGATATGTTGACTTGATAATTAGACAATGACAAGTAAAGAAACAACATAAATAACATAAATAATGTCAGTCAAGCCAGCCCGAGCTCCCACAAGGGGTAGGGAGGATCAGCAAGAGACACGAGAAAGGAAAAAGAGGCGACAGGAGAAGAACACATATAACAGTTCGCCCACAAAAAGCAAGCACACAAGCATTCAGAAGCACCAATCACTCATCAGCCCCCGAAATCTTTCTTCAGGCATTTTTGTCATGTGACCATACCAGCTGAGAACACTTTCTTCAAAATTTTGCTCTACCGACTTCTTAAGGGGAGATGGGTCGTATTTATTTTCCCATTTATTTATCTGTATATTGTTATATTAGTTTCCTCCCTAGACCTCCATCAAGTAAAAATAATACAATAAACATCCACCCAAGACCCTCCTTCAAGATAAATGTGTACATTTTTCGATAGAAAAATGTCCCGGCCGAACGTTTTCTATTCAATTACAGACTCGCTGTCGCTCGCCAGGAAAAAATCTACACCTAAATGACATGAAAAGTCTTAATATTGACAAAGAAACGGGGCAACAAATCTTAAAATCGCCAAACTAATGGACCACACTTCATTAAATCTGAAAACGAATGGGGCTAAACATGAGGGCTAAGGGGGACCAGAACAATTACACATCTCCCCTTAACTCCACATGCCTCACTTATGTTCACACTTCTTACTTTGTCTATTCTTCGAACTCCAGACGCATTTCTTAGCAATAACAAATATAACAAAATACATCCTGGAAAATGTAGCTAGATTTGGCGACTCGATAATAAGCCAATGATAAATAGAGAAACAAAATAAATATAATAACAAAGAACATAATAACATATAGAAAATCCAGTCAAATGTACCTTGATCTGTTGACTGGATAATAAGACAATGACAAATACAGAAACAAAATCAATAACATAATAAAATAAAATACAAATAAGTCCTGGAAAATGTACCTAGATCTGTTGACTCTATAATAAGACATTCATAAATATAGCTCAATACAGAAACAATATTATTAACAAAAAATACAAAATACAAAATAAAAATAAAAATATATTGCAAAATGTACCTAGATTTGTTGACTCGATAAAAAGACAATTATAAATATAGCTCAATACGTTAGGTTAGGCTAGGCTAGGTTAGGTTAGGTTAGGATATTAGGATTAGTAGTTAGGTTAGGTTAGGTTAGGCTAGGTGAGGTGAGGTTAGGCTAGGTGAGGTTAGGTTAGGTTAGGTTAGGTTAGGCTAGGCTAGGTTAGGTTAGGTTAGGATATTACACAATGTGGAGAAATGGCGTATTTGTCATTGGCGGATTTGGCAATGGCGGATTTGTCATTGGCGGATTTGGCATTGGCGGATTTGGCATTGGCGGATTTGGCATTGGCGGATTTGGTAATGGCAGATTTGTCATTGGCGGATTTGGCAATGGCGGATTTGGCATTGGCGGATTTGGCAATGGCAGATTTGTCATTAGCGGATTTGGCAATGGCGGATTTGGCATTGGCGGATTTGGCATTGGCGGATTTGGCAATGGCAGATTTGTCATTGGCGGATTTGGAAAAAAATGCATCTACTTATATATATATATATATATTATATATATATATATATATATATATATATATATATATATATATATTTATATATATACAGTATATACAATATAATATATATATATATATATATATATATATATATATATATATATATATATATATATATATACTGTATAATATATATATATGTTCCTAATCTCTCAATGGGGTTCGAACCGCCGACCGTCCGGACGATAGCCGACGCTTTAATCAACTACACCACGGCAGTCTAAAAGACACTCAACCCTCTATCCTATTTATGTTAAGGAGAAGGGAAACCCACTAGGCGAATATATTTCAATTCATACCTAGTCGTAGGATCCATATTCCAGAATACCATACAAGGATTTCTGAGTGTCCTGACGCAACCCGGGCCGAAATTGATTTAATTTAATTCTAACCCACCAAGCATGAGAGTTACAAATATTGAGTATATAATTATCACAAATACACGCGAGCCACTAAATGTTTATAATCTCTCAGTGGGGTTCGAACCGCCGACCGTCAGGACGATAGCCGACGCTTTAATCAACTACAGCGTCGGCTACCGGCCTGACGGGCGACGGTTCGAACCCCACTGAGAGATTAGAAACATTTAGTGGCTCACGTGTATTTATGATATATACTCAATATATATATATATATATATATATATATATATATATATATATATATACAGTATATATATATATATATATATATAATTATATATATATATATATATATATATATATATATATATATATATACCGGTATATATATATATATATATATATATTGCAAAATTTACCTAGATTTGTTGACTCAATAATAAAACAATCATAAATATAGCTCAATACAGAAACATTAAAAAAAAAAAAAAAAATCAAGTAAATCCTGGAAAATGTACCTATATTTGTTGACTCGGTAATAAGCCAATGATTGGCAAATAAGACAGGTGCCACGTTTGACATTCTTCTTGACATTTTACGATATTGAATTTTTTTCTTGAAAAAACAAAATCAGATCCCGAGTGTAAATATTAAATAACCTAGCTTTTGGTGCAATGGCCATCTGACGTAGGCTACACTGCAAAAATACACCACAGGAGTTATGTTTTTTCTGAGTTTCTGAGTTTGGTTCTGAGTGTTAAGGGGGAAGAGTTTATTTTTTGGTCGATTTTTCATGTATTTATATATTTTTTTGTTTCCTCCCTAGTCCTCCATCAAACTTTAAAAAAAAACCCATCCCCATTACGATATGAGCTGATTCAAGGCATCTACGTTTAACAGTATTTGTTTCACATTTGAGCTGACTGATTAGCTAGACTGATATAATGTGAAACAAATACTGTTAAACGTAGATGCTTTGAATCAGCTCATATCGCAATGAATGATACCATGAACTTAAATAAAGGTTTCTTTTCACTAGCCAAACCACTTGCATAATTATGTATTAACGAGTCGAGAACCAGGCTAAACTATCTGAACATTTCATGTTGTTTTTGTTGTGTTGTTTCCTTATGGTAAGAGATATATTTTGTTGACTGTACTCCCCTACTGTATGTTATTCCTGAAGAAGCCTTAGAAGTCTTAGGTTTACCTTTCTTTGATTCTGGCTACAGTAAGATGATTTTTTTCCAGTTTAAGAAGGACCTATTTTATTCCGAGGGTTAATTGAGAACGTATTTATATCTTCTGAGTACTAGAGGTAGATTATAATCTAAAGCTGTGGTGATTTTAAGACCCTTCGATCCATGTATTTGCCAATATTAAGATCCTTCGTGCCATTTAGTTCTCGATGTTTTCCTGCCAGATTATAATGAATTATAATGATACTGAACCGGTTAATGTAAAACGCTGTTCCAAATAGGTAGGCCAGCAATCGTGAACCCTAACCTCTTTAACTCAAAAAGGGCTAGAGCAAATTGGATGTAAATTTCCACACCTACTCCCTGGCTGACCCTTCTCAAATGGTAGATATATTACCTTGATTACTCTAGTCGTTTGTGAGTTATAGAGTTTTGGCCTACTTATTTGGAACGGTATAGTATGCCTCAAAAGTGTCCACAAATGTACAGTTTTTGTTTTCTATGTGGATGAGGGAGACAAAGGCAATGACGTTTTATTAGGTATTGTAATACATTTTAGAACAACGGAGAACTAGAAGACCAGCCCGTTGTTATCTCATCTTACCTACTACTCCAACTTCAAGTGATAGTCTAGGAGTAAATGTTGAAAACTCACACACAATAATACACCAGTGAAATAAGGTGCAATTAACATAATAACGAAAGAGTCCCCATGTTTAGACTCTGCCTAAATTACACCAGTGCGCCAGGTGCCATAATAAGTTAGAGTCCGCAAATATTTTTCTCAATAAGTGTATCCAAGTGAGTAGCTAGAACGACAGAGTCAACAAATATTGACTCTGTTTATTTTCATCACTAAGTGTATCCAAGCGAGTAGCTAAAACGATAGAGTCCCTAACTTTAGACTCTATTTTCATTCACCTTATTGAGACTGAATATTTTATATTGTGCACGAAAGTTATTTCTCAGACAGAGTCCAGCATTTTGACTCTGATTTTGATCCAGGTTCTTATGAGAGTTCCTATATATTTTGTGAGTAAATTCAAGATAGATAGAGCTACAATATTCCTAGTCCCCTTGCGGATCCTCGCCCGTGCTCGGCACATTTACGTTTTAACTATTTATTCACGTATAAGTATTAGTATTGTTAACTTTAGGAGTATACAAATAATATTGTTCATACATGTATGCAGTGTTATATGTTACCCTTTGTTTCTTCTGTGCATGTGTTGTGTGATTTTGACTTCTCCAGTTAAGTACAAAGGAGTACAAAGTACAAAGTACAAAGGAAATCAAGCAACAACAGATCTAGTGACCCTTCTAGGTTGCTTGTCCTCCAAAACACTGAGGATCAAGTGTCCAAACAGTGGTTTAGAGTGGGTAAGGGAACATTGGAAAGGGAACTACTGCCCTGCCACTAACGTGGCAGGACTAGGAAGTTAGTAGGGGACATATGGGTTAGTAACTGAGGGGAGGATAAAGTTATTCATTTACAAACGCAGTCAGTCGCGGGTTTGATGCGAGATATTTGTCTAGGCGGAATTTAAATGAATCAACGGTGCTGCAGTCTATAACGTCTCGGGGAAGCCCATTCCACAAGTTGACAACTCGATTGAAGAAGAAATTCTTAGATTCGTGCGAGTTAAAAGATTTACCAATAATTTTGCAACCGTTTCCCGCGTGTAATTAGATTGGTCGATAGTGAAGTACTTACTACAGTTCATATTGTCGATGCCTTTGATGATTTTGAACACTTGAATTAAGTCGCCTCTTAATCTGCGCTGGGTTAAAGGAAATAGATTTAATTCTCTAAGACGCTCTTCGTATGGTTTGTTCTTTAGGCTAGGTATCATTTTGGTAACTCTACGTTGAACTCGTTCTAGCTTGTTTATATCTTTTTGGTAATAAGGGCACCAGGATTGAACGCAGTATTCCAGAAGAGGGCGGACTAAGGAATTGTAAAGGGTTAGGATAACTTCTTTGGATTTATGCTCAAATGACCTGCCTATAAAGCCAATTATTTTGTTTGCCTTCTTAACAACTTCTGAACATTGTTGACTCGGTTTTAGGTTACTCGATATTGTTACTCCCAGATCAGTTTCTCTGTTTACATTCTTAAGCTGAGTGCCATTCATCGAATAGTTTGCTTTCTCATTTAGGTATCCGACATGTAGTACTTTACATTTATCCGCATTGAAACTCATTTGCCAAATTTGGGCCCAACATGACAATTTATCTAGATTGTGTTGCATATCGTCAACTTGTTCTTTTGAGAGTACGCTATTTGCAATTTTTGTATCGTCAGCAATTTTGAGATTGTGCAGGTGAGACCCTCATCTATGTCGTTGATGTAAATTAGAAAGAGAATTGGTCCTAGTACCGATCCCTGGGGTACCCCGCTACTTACATTGGTCCATTTAGATGCCTTACCGTTTATGACTACCCTTTGCTTTCTGTTGCTGAGCCAATTTTCTATCCATTTCAACACACCGTCTTGTATTCCATGCGCTTTTAGTTTTAGCAGTAAACGTTTGTGGGGAACTTTGTCAAAGGCCTTTTGAAAATCAAGGTATATAATATCTACAGCTTTACTCTCATCGTAGAGGTTGAGGATATCGTGGAAGAAGTCGAAGAGGTTTGTTAAACAGGAACGTTTTTTACGAAAGCCGTGTTGAGTATCTTTAAGTATGTTATTTTCCTCTAAGTGATTTACGAGTCTGTCTCGTATGACCGTTTCTAGCATTTTACATACAACTGAGTTAAGCTAATTGGACGATAGTTACTGGGTAGGGATTTGCTGCCTTTTTTGAATATCGGTGTTACGTTGGCTAGCTTCCACTGATCAGGCATAGTTCCAGACTGCAAGGATTTATTGAATAGTAATGTCAGTGGTTTGGAGAGCTCATTCTTAGCTTCCTTTAGAACTCTAGGCGAGATTGTATCAGGTCCTGGCGTTTTATTTACCTTGAGTTTATCTAAACAATTCAATACTTCTCTCTCTGTAACGGTGATATTGCTTAGAACATCTGAATTATCAATCTGAATCGGCGATGGTGTAGGGATATCACTGAGGTCTTCTGTTGTAAAAACTGATGCAAAGAAGGTATTGAGGGCATTACTCATTTGTACTTCGTCTTTGGTGTATTCTCCTTTTTCATCGACTAACGGTCCAACAGTTGAAGTAACTAATTTTTTCTTTCTGATATAACTATAGAATTCTTTCGGGTTTGTTTTACTTTGATTCGCAATATGTAATTCGCAATAGTAGAACCTACCAAATCCAATCTAAAAACCTGGTAAAAACCCTGGTATAACAGGTTGATTTTTGTATTGTTGAAGTACGTGTGGGACTTCTTGACTGGTAGGTAAATGGAGAAATTGGGGTTTGGAAGAATTGACAGCAACAAAATGTTCTCTGCCGGAGGAGGAGACCAAAGAGGAGAACAGATCGACAGTATAAGAGGAAGGGTTAGAAGTTAGAAACAAGTCAAGAATGTTGGACCGGTCTCCGAGGCGATCCGGGATACGGGTAGGTAGCTGAACCAACTGCTCTAGGTCATTTAGGATAGAAAAGTTGTAGGCTTGTTCACCAGGTTGTTGTTGTTGTTGTTGTTGTTCCCCAAGCTGCCTGGCCGAACAGCCCAAAGGCCCTGAGCACGGCCAAGGCCATAACCGAGCGCCCCCACAGAACCCTCCCTGCCGACCACAATAAAGCCTGGGTGACCGAAGCCACTCAATGGCGGGGAGCTGAGGAGGGTGCGGAAACGCCCGGGAAACCAAAGCCCCACCCAGGGCCCTGTGCCCCTCAGCAATTATGAAGAAAAAGTTGAGGGGCAAGGGAAAAATGTGTTGATCAGTAGTGTGAGAAAAGAGCCATTGGCGGTAGTGAACGTTGAAATCTCCAAAGATGGATACTTCTGAAAAAATGGAGAGATGGATAGGATGTGTTCCACTTTAGAGTTTATATAGTCAAAGAATTTGGGAAAGTCAGTAGAGCTAGGGGAAGATAGATAGCACAGAAATATTTAGTGTGAGAATGACAGGATAGTTTGAGCCATAATGTTAAGAATTCAGAGTAGTCTAAATCGGTAACACAAGAGTAAGTGAGTTTGTTGTGTACGTAAACACAACATCCGCCTTTGGCTTTGAAACTAGGATAGAACAAGTAGGAGTACACAGAGAAGGGGCTGCTGGTAGTTGCTTAGGACACTTGAGTTTCAGTGAAAAAAAGATGATCAAGTTTGTAGAAGGAGAGATGGTGTTCAACAGAGGGGAAATTAGTGGAAAGGCCGTGAATACTGTAGAAGTTAATAGTAAGAGTAACAGGCCGTGGTCCAGAGAATTTTGAGGGGTCGTTTGGGGAAGGTCGGGCGAGTGTGGCGGCATCGCTACAGAAGGGGTTAAAGAGCTGGACAGAGTAGGGGTGGGAATGTGTTGAAAAGCGAGTGCCACCTACTCTCCGTAAGAGAGGAGGTATACACAAGATAATTCTGAACAACACTATGTATATAATAATATATATCTGTCTGTCTGTCTATCTATCTATCGCCTCTTTCGTACACATATAAAACAAAACACACACACACACACTTTCTGGCGTTTAACATTAGAGCAGGTATCGTTAGTGTTACATTATATATTTATAAGGATGGATAAATGGGTGAGAGGGAGGGGAAGGTAGGAGGGAGTGAGGGTGGGCATTGAAAGGGGGTAGGGGAGGGGGGAGCGAGGTGGGCAGAGAGAGGGGGAAGGGAGGAGAAGGAGGGGGGAAGTGAGGGTGGGCACATAGAAGGGGAGGGGAATGGGGAAGTGAGGGTGTGCAGAGAGAGGGGGGGAGGGTAAGGGGGGAAGACCGTTGACCCCATTTAGGCCCCCCCTGTAGTGGAGCAGATAACTGCAAATTTCAGGAGAATCGTTCATTTCCGGAAACTAGCACCAAATTTGGCACACAAACTCCTTGGGGATTGCTCTTTTGATAAAACCAGTTAGCCACCTACAAATTCAAGATGGCGGCCATTTTTCAAGATGGCCGCCATTGAATATACAGAAATATTGCATTTCGCAATAAAATCGCAAAGACTTGTCCTATTTGAATGATCTTGGTGTCAAATCATACATTTTTCACTATGTAAAATCCGAATTTGGAACCATGGACTTACTCGCTAGCTTCCTTGTACCATAATATCAGTCCCGGAATCCTAATATTCTGCTAAATTAGAGGTTCATGTTACATCTGACTCGGCTAAAATGCATGGTAGTGTATATCGTAGTAGTGTTAGAGGTTTAGTATGTGTAGTATCTTCCTGTACAAGGCTTCCAAACTGGACATGACACAATGCGGTGGGGGGGGGGGGGGGACGTTGAGAGACTTGCAGCGGAAGGTGTAGAGTAGTAGCTCAACAGAGCGGATGTCAACGCACAGCCAGGGCACACTGGTGGCACCGCTGCTGTGAAACTCAGCATGGGGTTCAGTATCAGCTGAATAATTAGTTTAGTGTACTGTCAGTCACTGGATGAGCTGATACCGTACTTCTTTGCCAACAACAATGTAAACTATGCACGGTGGCTTCCGATCCACTACAGACACATGGTGACCCTGGAACAGAAGCATCCTCAGCTGGCTCAGGAGTTCCAGAGTGGAAACTTTGTTGTACACAAATTGAGCCGACAGTTCTCAGCAATGGCAATTGACCAAGCTCACGAGCAGGCCAACGCTGTCATCAAGGCAGACGGGGGTGTGATCGGCGTGACTGAAGACCCATCAGCACTGAGAAGATGGATGATAGCTGGTCCTCAAGTCAGCCACTTGGTTGCACAGTATGAGGCAGCATGTGGGACCAAAGAGGGTATCGTATAAATACGATAGAATATGACTCTTTTGTGATCTCGTATGTCTCTGTGACTTCACGATCTCTCCTACAGCACGACGTAGGACGAGTAGATCGTATATTATAAGATTGTAAATAAGTTAAGTTATACAAGGCCTAATATGCTATTAAGAAATATTGCCATGGTCTTATGTAGTATATATGAATTTATCGTATATATTAATATAATTTATCGTATAGAGCAACCTAAATGCGGTACGATAATTTGGGCTCCTGGCGGTTTGCCAAGGCAGCAAGGTGTGCTTTTGAGGTACGCCAGAGCCTTCACGAACACCAACCAGTTAACATCTAAATTTTCCGCCCTCAGTTGATCGAGCTTTTGTGCCTCTATCACAATACACATACAGCAATATACACAACTACATCACGACGCTCTCATCGACACCATGACTGACTGATAGATAAGCATATTATTCATGTCCATTCCCATGTAATCACTTATTCTTTCTTTAACTTGACTCGAGTCTTGGGACCGAAGTCTTGATCCCCATTGTCCACCGCCATATTGGATAAAACGTTCTCCCTTGCCTCATTGCCACGTGGAACTATTGGTGAGTTAATTCCTGGCTAATATTAACCCTTATAACCTTACCCTATATATACATTTATTATGTGAGACCTTTGGATATAAATTAGCTTGTTTCAGATTGAATTCAATTTAGATATAGAGTAGTTTTCATTTAGATTGATTTTATTTGATTCATTATAGCTTAGTAATATTTAACTTCCATTGATAGTTTACCACATTGGTGCCCAGACCTCGGGATTTAGCTACCAGTAAGGGATTTTAAGGCAATGAACAAGGGGACATATAACAGGATGCAGGAACAACTCTATGATAAACTGGCAAGGCTAGCCAAGCGATGGTTAGAGCCGGAATGCAGGGTCACATTGTTGCGCCTGCCTAAGTCCTGCATCCCACCCATCATCTTCCCCCCAATAATTTTCTTTTCCGTTTCAGACTTCCTGTGACATATGACCCGACCTAACATTTTTTCTTGTTCAATATGATCCATTAGTAGGTATTGCTATTTAGTGTACTATTGTTCTCCATAACATAGAAGTCCGCCGGTCGGCGTCTCTTAACTAGACTATTAATTTTCCGTTGTCTTTATAACATAACATTTAGATACATAGCCTATAGGTTCACATGCAAAATGGATAAAAACGATAAAGAGACACCGTCTAGTGGGGTGCTGATCAAAGCCCCTAAAAATCAAAGGGCGGGACTTCGGGGAGTATTAAATAGGCTAATTGTGGACGTCAACACTTTCATCGCTACTGCTGAACTAGAGGAATTGGAGGCTAGATTAGAAAACGTCCAGGCTACCCACGGTCGTATTACGGCTCTGAGTGAGGTGATTGTGGCTGACATGACAGAGGAGGAAGAGATAGTTACAGAGTGTGATAATCGCGCCCTCTATGACGAACCTGTCTTTAGAGCGAAGTACCTATTACAGCGTGCTGTCGCGAGTAAGAAGGGAGGCGATAATGAGGCCCATAGAAGGGCAGACCCAAAACATACTGTACACCTCCCTAAGCTCAATCTTCCTACATTTGGGGGCAAGTTGACTGAGTGGTTAGCTTTCTGGGACGTATTTCGATCTACGGTTCATGAATCCTCTTTGGATAATGTCCGCAAGTTTCATTAACTGAAGGGACAAATGGAAGGAGAGGCCTTACATTTAATAGAGGGTTTTGCAGTAGTGGGTGGTAGTTATCTTGAAGCGGTACACTTATTAGAGTCCACATACGGGGATAGAGAGCAGTTGAAGATGGCCCATGTTGTTGCGTTGTTGGGGCTCGCAGAACCACAGTATAAGGTTGATGAGTTGACAAACTTCAGGACAAATATGGAGTGCCATACTCGATCGCTAGACACCCTAGGGCTTACCACGCAGGAAATGATAGTCATTATCTTGCGTCAGAAGCTTCCTATGGCAATACTTGATAAGGTAAGATCATTTGAGCTGGGGGAGTTCAAAACTCAGTTCAGCAAGGAGATCAATAATCTACAGTTGAACAAAGGGAGAATGTATGTGTCGGGAGGGAGTGAGAATGTGGAGAAGAGGGGAACAATAAGCATGACAGTGGGGACTAAAGAAAAGAAAGAGGGTGCGTATAAGAAACCGGCTTAGATTCTATGTAAGCTATGTAACAACAAACATAAATGGAGTTTCTGCGTAAAATACCCGACAAATGAGACAAAACTAGCACAGGCGAAAAGATTGAAGCTATGTGTAGGTTGTCTAAGTAAAGAACATAGTAAGCAGGGACAATGTACTGCTACATACTTAAGGCCCTGTCGTCACTGCAAAGGACATCACTTTGATAAGTTGTGTCCTACTGCAGATAAAGTCAAAGACGTCAAAAATGAGGGTACTACAACTGTGACACTAGGTAGCACGCAAGACACCACTATATTGCCCACAATACAGATTCCCATGGAAGGTAATGACAGTAACAAAGTTTGTCGGATACTTCTAGATCAAGGGTCTCAACGTTCCTTTATAAAGAGGTCCGTATTAGTGGGACTGAAGCACCGAATCGTAGGGGCTGAGACTCTTCGATTACAGGGCTTCACAGGGGTTACTGATAAACAAGACTACGAGATAGCGGAGATTTCATATTTCTATCGTAAAAACCGGTACTTTATGACTTGTATCGTAATAGACACCCTACCAGAATATGTATTTGTGGGTGTGAAGAAGGTGGAACACGCATTACGTAGCAAGGGGGTTAACTTGTCAGATCCCATGGGAAATCAGAGTGAGGTGCATGTTCTACTTGGTGTGGATCATTATTATGAAGTAGTATACCCTGGATTTAAAAAGATGTGTGGTGTAATTTTTAGCCCCACTAAATTTGGATACTGCATGAGCGGAAAGGTGCATACTACACAGTCAAAGGTCCTGGTCGACACGGTCTCGATATATAGAGTCAATGTAATCGCGGCAGAGGAGTTGGGAAGGGAGGATTCCCAACCTAGTGACCCTAAGATGGCTGCCGAGTTCGACCTGGAACGACTGTGGAGATTGGATCACATAGGCATTAATCCTATGGAGACTGATTATGACTCGGAAGTTGCGCTACAAAGGTTTGACGAGTCTGTGTGCTACTGTGCCTCAGACAAGCAATATAAAGTTAGTTTACCCTGGAAGAACAGTGAGATAAGCCTGCCTACCAACTATGGTTTGGCATTAGGTCGCTTGCGCGCATTGCAGCGGAAATTGTCTAATGAACCGAGCACACGCCAGGCATATGACGATGTATTTCGGAGTTATGAGGATAGGGGCTTTATAGAGAGAGTCGATGTCAAGGAACCGTGTAAGAAGGGTAGGGTT
The DNA here is from genome assembly GCA_032716605.1 of Paralithodes platypus. Lineage (NCBI taxonomy): Eukaryota > Metazoa > Arthropoda > Malacostraca > Decapoda > Lithodidae > Paralithodes > Paralithodes platypus. Next base: position 21,986,938 of record CM064505.1, read on the forward strand.
CACTATCTGGCCCAATGTGGGGTAAAGAAAGACAGCGTCACCACACCAATACGGGTGGTGTATGACTGTTCTGCCCACCAAGGTCAACAACCCAGTCTGAATGACTGCCTGTTGACAGGTCCGTCCATGGTGTCGGACCTGTCCCAACAACTATTGCGGTTTAGGCTGGGAAACTACGCCTATACCAGTGACTTCGAGAAAGCATTCTTGATGGTCAAGCTAAAGGAGGAAGATAGAGATGTTACCCGCTTTCTTTGGTTCGGCGACATTAGCGACTCTGAAAGTCCCATCATAATATACCGTTTTCGGGTTGTGCTCTTTGGGGCCACTTGCTCGCAGTTTTTGTTAAATGCCACAATCAGAAAACATCTAGCTGACACTCATGAGGACACAAGTAAACTATCTCGCGGATTATACATTGATAATTTGCAGGGTACTAGCGATAGTCAAGATGATTTGTTATATGCATACTGGCAAGCACGCAGATTGTTTGCGGATGCACATCTATTTCTCCGCGAGTGGTTTACTAATAGTGAAGATCTTCAGAGTTTAATACAGGTGGATGGTACGGCATCTCTTAACCAGGAAAAGTCCAGAAATTTGGGGATGATCTGGCAACCTAAACATGACATACTAACTTTTCAAACAAGGTATTTTGCTCAGCAGACAGGAGCGCACACCAAAAGAAGTCTGTTGAGCAAAGTTGCGCAATTTTTTGATCCTTTGGGTCTAGCATTATTCGTTACCATAAGAGCTAGGATTCTAATGCAGGAAGTTTGAAGACGTAAGATAGGATGGGATGACAGTTTGCCCGAGGACCTGAATGACCAAGGGACATTGTTGTTGAATGAATATGCCATCCTATGTACTAAACCTATACCTCGTAAAGTGGCGGCGTTCGGTGACGTTACTTTACAAACGTTTTGCGATGCTAGCGCCACGGCATACGGGGTAGCCATATATGTTGTTACTTCATTTGGGGCACATTTAGTTACAGCCCGGGCCAAAGTAGCCCCGGTTAAAAAGGTAACTATCCCTAAAATGGAATTGACTGCCATGCTGCTATTAGCACGTCTGGTGCAACATGTACGCGCAGCATACGAGAGCGAATTAAATATTGAAATCGTTCATGTATGGTGCGATAGTCAGGTCGCACTCAACTGGATACATAGCAAGAAGTCTCTGCCAGTTTATGTGCGGAATAGGGTAGATGAGATTAGAGCCCTTTTGCCAGACGTTGCTTATTATTATGTAAATACAAAAGAAAACCCTAGTGATCTCATAACTAGGGGTATAACGGCTAGCCAGTTAATGAAGTCCGAATTGTGGTGGCATGGTCCAAAGTGGCTGCTCCATGAAAGTGAATGGACGATTTGGCATGCTGTTGGTGAGGGACTTCTGCCACTGGAAACAGTGGCAGTTACAGCCCAACCAAATGAGCCACCGGGTCCTATCATAGAGTGGGCAAGATTCGGTGACTATAATAAACTAGTCAGAGTTGTAGCTTGGGTATTGCGATATGTATCCAATCTCAAGCTTAAAGTAACGGGCCAACTCTGCAACAGGGGTCACAACATTGATGCTCGTTAATTTAAAGCAGCTGAAGTAACTTTGATCAAATGGGTTCAAATAGAAACCTATTCCAATGAATTAGAATCCTTGAAAAGCTCGAATAAGACATTAATGCCTAATATAGTGCGTCAACTAAGGTTGCACCTAGACAATGGCCTCATCAGGTGTGAGGGTCGCCTGAAGTGGTCGGGTGTACCAGACGGCACAAACCGCCCTATACTTATGCCAACAAGACATCACGTTACTGATCTATTGATCATACGTGCACATAGGGAAGTAAAACACTACGGGGTATGTCATAATATATCAAATTTACGTCTCACATGGTGGATACCCAGAGTTCGACAAGTAGCTCGACGCGTAGTAAGAAAGTGTGTAATATGCCAGAGACTAAAAGGTAAACCATATGCAACTGGACCAGCTCCACCTCTACCTGAATGCCGTGTAAAGCACGTAGAACCTTTCCAAGCGGTAGGATTAGATTACACAGGGGCATTGAAGACGAGGGAGCATGACAAGGTTTATATATTACTGTTTACCTGTGCGACGTCTTGAGCGGTACACCTAGAACTATGTGATAATATGTCTAGCGAAGAATTTATGCTGGCGTTTAGACGGTTTTGTGCCCGTCGTTCATTCCCTCAACTCATTCTTAGCGACAATGCTCCCACTTATGTCCAAGCATCAAAATATCTAAAGGATATGAGTAGTGATCCTACTATCATCACGTTTTTGGGAGAGAAGTGCGAATGGAGGTTCATTCCAGTTAAGGCACCTTGGTTTGGTGGAATGTGGGAACGGTGTGTCGGCATAGTAAAGTCAGGACTCAGAGCGGTTGTAGGACGTGCTCTATTAAAGAAGAGTGAGTTGACGACAGTCCTCACAGAGATAGAGGCAGTCGTGAATGATCGCCCGCTTACATATGTGTACACCGACCTGCAAGAACCACTACCATTAACGCCAGCTCACTTGCTATATGGGAAACCATTGACTGTGTTTCCATCTGATTTCCAATCCATAGTAGAGTTAGAGGATCCCTCGTTGTACTCTGAGGTAGCGGTGTCTAAGAGATACCAGTATATATCCAGGATAATCGAGGATTTTAGGAAACGGTGGATTAGTGAATATCTGCTAGCATTGAGAGAAAGGACTGTTACTCCCTCTGGTAGACCAACGGCACCTACAGTTGGCGAAGTTGTTTTAATTAAAGAAGATAGTCCTCATTTATACTGGAAATTAGGCCGCGTATTGGAGGTATACAAGGGGGCAGACTCTGTAGAGCGGGTGGCGCTATTGAAGACAGCCACTGGAACTACTGTTCGTCCTATCGCACGTTTGTACGCTTTGGAGCTCGATTCCGCATTGCAATCTGATGCTCCACCTGTTATTGCTGGGTCCGAGGATTCTCAAAGGAACGACTCACCTCTTACTGATGGTGATCATTCTCGGACCGGGACGCGTCCCAGACGCGCTGCTGGCGCCGTCGACTTGTGGCGTCAGAAGATAGCCTCTGGGCAACTTTAGGTTTAAGGTGGGGTTCAGGTCTTTTTTGTGGGGGGAGTGTATCGTATAAATACGATAGAATATGACTCTTTTGTGATCTCGTATGTCTCTGTGACGTCACGATCTCTCCTACAGCACGACGTAGGACGAGTAGATCGTATATTATAAGATTGTAAATAAGTTAAGTTATAAAAGGCCTAATATGCTATTAAGCAATATTGCCATGGTCTTATGTAGTATATATGAATTTATCGTATATATTAATATAATTTATCGTATAGAGCAACCTAAATGCGGTACGATAATTTGGGCTCCTGGCGGTTTGCCAAAGCAGCTAGGTGTGCTTTTGAGGTACGCCAGAGCCTTCACGAACACCAACCAGTTAACATCTAAATTTTCCGCCCTCAGTTGATCGAGCTTTTGTGCCTCTATCACAATACACATACAGCAATACACACAGCTACACCATCACGACGCTCTCATCGACACCATGACTGACTGATAGATAAGCATATTATTCATGTCCATTCCCATGTAATCATTTATTCTTTCTTTAACTTGACACGAGTCTTGGGACCGAAGTCTCGATCCCCATTGTCCACCGCCATATTGGATAAAACGTTCTCCCTTGCCTCATTGCCACGTGGAACTATTGGTGAGTTAATTCCTGGCTAATATTAACCCTTATAACCTTACCCTATATATACATTTATTATGTGAGACCTTTGGATATAAATTAGCTTGTTTCAGATTGAATTCAATTTAGATATAGAGTAGTTTTCATTTAGATTGATTTTATTTGATTCATTATAGCTGAGTAATATTTAACTTCCATTGATAGTTTACCACAGAGGGTACTGAACACACCAGCCACCATGAGGAGACAGAACGAGCACAAAGAGTGTTCCTTGAGAAAGTAGAAAAGATCTCACAAGCCATGACAGATATGTGCAATCCTTTCCAGGAGGAGAGTCGGGACCTGCTTTCGCTTGATACAAAGGATTTTGCTCACCACACTGCCGCCGAGCTGATTGGCACACACCTTGAGAAAGGCAAGGTCCGTTTCCAGGAGTTTATGAAGGGACTGGAAGGGGAAGAAGAATCCACCTTCTATGAACCAATCAAGAAGAACAGGGTTGACTTTTTCCGACAGGTACCAGCCTCTGTTGACTCTTCAAAGCAAAAAGTGCTGAAGGAAGACTGTCAACTGTTCTCCAAGCTGTTCATATCATGCCAGAGCAGAGAGTGTGACTTGAAGGAGTTCTTCTGTCATGAGAACCAGTCACATCCTGCTGCCCTCAGTGATGGTGGAAAGCTCCACACCTGTCAGAAATCCCACCTCACTACCATTCTTCAGAGCCAAGTTACAACCCCTGAGGCAGAGCCAGACGCCGACACCATCATCATTGATGGTGCAAGGTTGGTGAACAGTCTGCCCCCACGGAGTTCAAAGACGTTCGAAGAGTACACAATGCTCGATGTCCTTCCTAGAATACAAGCATACTCTACCAAGTACAAGAGAACAGACATTGTGTTTGATGTCTACCGGCCATCTAGTCTGAAAGCTGAAACTAGATCAAAGCGAGGATGCGGGGTGAGACGCAGGGTGACAGGGAAGGGCAAAATTCACTCAAACTGGCGAAACTTCCTGAGAGAAAATGACAACAAAGCCGAGCTGTTCAACTTTCTGGCTGATAAGATTGCACGTGTGGCCACACCAAATGTGGTCATTGTGACCAAGGAAGAAGATGCTGTCAGCAACCGCACTATCAATCTGGCTGGGGTGGCACCGTGCAGTCATGAAGAAGCTGACACGCGGATCTTTGTGCATGCCAGGCATGCAACAGAAGCAGGCAGCAAAGTCATCATGGTCAAAGCCAGCGACACAGATGTTGTTGTCATCGCAGTCAGTGTTCTGCAGTCATTTCAGGAGCTAGGTCTGCAGCAGTTGTGGGTTGCCTTTGGCCAAGGACAGAACCTGAGGTGGGTTCCTGTACATGACTTGTGTTGCACTCTTGCAGAAAAGAGCAAAGGGATGCTCTTCTTCCATGCCTTCACTGGCTGCGATGTCGTTTCAGCATTCCGTGGCAAAGGGAAGAAGTCTGCTTGGCAAACCTGGGATGTTTGTGATGAGGCTTCCGGTGTCTTCAGCAAACTCAGCCAGTACCCACCGGTAGTTGATGATGAAGACCTGGAGACCTTGGAGAAGTTTGTGGTCATGATGTACGACAGATCCAGCACAGCTGAAGGTGTCGATGATGCGAGGTTGGACATGTTTGCTCGGAAGCAGAGGCCGTACGAAGCCATTCCTCCGAACTGAGCAGCACTGAAGCAGCATGTGAAGCATGCTGCCTACCAGGCGGGCTGCATCTGGAGTCAGTCAACAGTACGTCAACCAGAAACGCAGACTCCTGCCATCTGGGGCTGGACCAAGAAAGGAGATCTGTGGCAGATCGTTTGGACAGAGCTCCCACCCATTGCAGAGAGTTGCCAGCAGCTGACCAAGTGTGGATGCAAGTCGGAATGTTGCGGTCGATGCAAATGCTACTGCTTTGGTCTGACCTGCACGGCACTGTGCAGCTGCAGATGCGAGGTTTAGAAGCGTTGTAGTATACTCATCCAGGCACAATGACAATAAATGACAAACAAGTGTAGGCCTACTGCCTACATGTACACTCACACGTACTAAAAGTTGCTCAGGGGTGGGTCCTTCCTTCCCCTACTCCACCCTGGGCAGGTGGATGGGCGGAGTCGGGTCCAAGTCTACCCCCTAACTATCCCCAACTCCCACACCTTCCTTCTCTAGCTGGCAGTTAGTGATTAGTGACGATTGTTCTCATGTATTGCAAATTATTGTTAAACCATCATTGCACATGCTTACAATGGCCGACATTAAACATTTATTAGGAATTTATAAATACAATATCCTGTATAATTGTATTCTCAACATGAGTTTCTATACCCAACGTGGGTTACACAAACCTTGGCTGTATCTCTCTTTCTTTCTCTCTCTCTCATTGCACTACTTTCTACGATCAAGCCTTAATATGATTTCAATATAATAATACCGTAATAAAATCCAATTTTATACAGTATTCAGGATATTATGTTCACCATTATTGCAATACACATTAACGTGCCCTCTACGATCTACTCCTAGGTCAAATTACTAACACAGTCGGGCTTATATAGCATAAAAGAAAAGGACTACAGGCAAAGATTGGCTGGAATAGTGTTGTGAGTGTTATTGATTGTTTAGTTTATCATTTCAATCAGTTTCTCCCATTTATTTAATACCATACATAGTATAAACGGTCTGCATTTCATTATATGTGGCTCATGCATTTTTTGTCAATCAATTAAATGTAGAACTCTATACAAATTATTTTCAAAGTCGGTGTTAACTTTTAGTAAGGTTTAAGTATAGAGCCCTTGAGTAGCAGGGCTCGCCTTCTCACTTCCCCCTTCTCTGTCTCTATCTGTGATCCCAGCCTCTCACCTCTACAAACCCCCAAATAAGGAATAGGATAAATAGACAGTTTTACCATCAACTCTCCTCTATGTGTATCGAATGCAGGCAACATTCATCACACACACTAATGAAGGGAATTATGCTACATTCAGACCCGTTAAATCTTGGTTGTAGAAAGTGTGTGCTATGAGAGTTACAAGGAATAGTTAGTATCTCAAGAACCTTGCGGTCCATTTCGGAGAAATATTCGAAGAGGAAGGAGAAACATTTGTCAATGAACTACACTCCTTACAGAGTGTGAAAACTACTATCTACTGTCTTCTTGAACTGCTCAACTGAGGAAATGTTTACAACTTCTGAGGAAAGTTTGTTCCAGGTAGAACAGATTTTAAATGGGAAACAGCTTCCACAAATACTAGTGCTGAACCTTTTCAATTCTAACTGCCAGCCATGGTTGCGTATTGTATTCATATTGAGGCTAAATATTTTGCTATGATACACATTATCACACCCATTACATATTTTAAAACTTGAATGAACTGACCTCGTAGTCTGCAGAGAGAGAGAGAGCGAGAGAGAGAGGCGGAAGACCATTACAGCCGAGATTCTTGTAACCCACGTTGTGTATCGAGACTCATTTTGAGAATACAATATTATGGTATATTGTACTAATAAATTCCTAATAAATATTAAATGTTGGCCCTTGTAAGCATGTGCAATAATGGTTTAACAATAATTTGCAATACATGAGAACATTATTGTCGCTAATCACTAACTGCCAGCTAGAGAAGGAAGGTGGGGGAGTTGGGGATAGTTTGGGGGTGGAAGGTGGGGGTAGACTTGGAACCGTCTCCCCCCTTCCAACTGCCCAGGGTGGAGTAGGGGAAGGAAGGACCCAACCCTGAGCAACTTTTAGTACGTGTGAGCTTTGCGCAGTGGCAGTATCGTAACCAATGAGGTTTAGTTTTCCGAGTGACGTATCTGCTACTGCTGAAGGCCCAAAACACGGTTAAAGTTTTCACATTTCATCTTTGCCTAGTACTTGCGACACCTCGGTTGGGTTACCTTCTTTGGAAGGTAATCAAGTCGTACCCCACCTGCTCGTGGTGACCTCGCAAACACCCATTTCTATTTATTTTTTCCATTTATTCTTTTTTCAAGATAGGGTGACACAAACGGGGGCGGCGCTACCTGGGTTTATCCCAGGTAGTAGTTTAATTTTACTCTAAATTTTATTAAGTGTTTTGTATATTTTTAATTGTAGGCTACATTAATATAAACAATGGCCGGCCAAGGCAAACGGAGGCAGAGTTTATTGGGAGATGAAGAGAGCTATGAGTTTGAGGGATTTCTGGCAGAGGGTGGTGAAGTGGAGGATCAATTGACTGTAGTGAAGAGACAGATGATGGGTCTGTTAAGATGGAAGGGAGTTATGGAGAATTGGAGGAGAGATATAGGTGTGAAGGTGGAGTCACTGACAGAAATATGTTGAGCCAGTTCAGTAGCAACTGCAGATGGGCCATTAATTGCTAACCTAGATGCAGTGATAAGGAAAGTAGATGAGCTGGAGGCAGAGAACATGGCACTCAAGGAGCAGCTAAAGGAGTATGAGGGCCATTTAAGTGAGAAAGTAAAGGGAGTAATAAGTGAGGAGAAAGATGAGTGGACAAGGGTGGGGAATGCTAAGGTGGATGCATTGGAAGAAATCATGAAGGAGCAGGTGGAAGAGAGAGAAAAAGAGAAAAGAGAGTTTGAGAAGAATGTAGTGCAGGTTTTGAAGAGCAAGGAAAAGGTAGTGAGGGAAACAGCGGAGACCAAAAAGGAGCCGACCAAACGCACCACTGAGGTGGTAGATGGTGGAAAGAAAAAAACTGTCTGGGACCATCAGGTCCTGGTAGTGAAGCCAAAGACCGATCCACCGAGCCAGTATGCCCACCAGATACAAAGGCAATCGAGACTGCTTCGGCTTCAGTTCCGGTTAACAGTTAACTAGAACTGAGTCAGGTGTACTGGTGGTACGACTTCCATCCAAGAAAGCCAAAGAAGATGCAGGAAGGGCCATCAATCAGTATTTGGGGGTGGACAGTGCCTTCAGTGTCTCCGAACCAAAGAAGATGATGCCAAAAATGACTCTGGTAGGCATTGCTAATGACGCTGAGGATAATGAGATCATTCCCAGCATCCTCAACAAGAACCCAAGAATAAAGTCCCTGGTCGACGATGGCTTAGCTATGAATTTGCTATTCACTAAGCAAAAGAGTGATGCACACACTAAGATTGCGGTAGTAAAAATGTCACCTGAAATACGCTCTTCCATTGTGGATGATGGCAATTCTGTGTATGTTGGACTTGTGAGATGTCGTGCATACGATCGCTTCTGGGTAACACAATGTTACCAGTGCCAGGGCTTTGGTCATACCAGTGACAGGTGTTATCAGAAAAATGAGGATCCAAAATGCAACTTCTGTGCTGGTACTCATAACTCAAAAGACTGCACCAACAAGACTTCCCCCAAATGTATAAATTGTATGAGCTCCACATCAGTTACGGAGCCGCCAAATCATTTCGCCTCAAGTAGAAATTGTCCTTTAATTACAGCTCAGAGAAATAAAGTTATTGAGAACACCGATTTTGTAGGTTCAAAAAACTGAAAAATGCACATGGGAGCCGGTTGAAACTGGGTCTGTTGAATGTTCGTTCCTTGCGTAACAAAATGGATCATATTTGCGAGATCTTGGATGAACGTAACCTTGATGTATTATGTCTCACTGAGACCTGGTTGTTCGAGTCAGATCTGAATATTATCCAGGCGGCATTGCCTAAAACCCATTCCATAATAAATGTTCCTAGGCCTAGGGGAGATCATCCGGGTGGTGGAGTGGCAGTTGTCTACTCCACATCTCTGGTGAATATCTTGCAAATAAGCCATAACCCAGCCCCTCTTTATTATGAACTGTTGGAAGTGGAAATAAAACTCCATCAACAAATTCTAAGAATGGCAGTTGTCTATAGGCCTGGCCATCGTGGCACAGATAGGGGTTTTATGGAAGAGTTTGGGCAGTTTCTCGAGGAATTTTCTGCTAAAACTGGAAGACTTTTGATGTGTGGAGATTTTAATTACTGGGTTGACAGCCCTCATCTGAAGCCATTCTCTCCTGAGTTCCTTGAGTTGACTGATCAGAACAATTTTGTAAACCATGTGTCCCACCCAACTCATATCTTAGGACACACCCTTGACTTGGTTTTCTCTCCTGTGGGTTGTGGTGGTGTTCTGGATGTTGATGTTGAGAATGCTGACCCTAATACCTCTGATCATGCTTTGATTACTTTCAGCTTTGATTTCCCTAAGCCACTCACACATGAAAAAGTAATCAGATTTAGAAATTATAAAAATGCAGACCTAAATTTGGCTAGCAGTGAAGTAAAACATTACTTTGGAAGTATTGATACTTCCAACCTTACTTCAGATGAGCTGGTGGAGGTACATGGAAATGCACTTACATTAGTGTTCGATCATCACTGTCCAGAAGTAGAGAAGAAAATCATAGTACGAGATGATTCGCCCTGGTATAGCACTCGAGTTAAATTTCTTAGAAGAGCGCGTAGAAGAGCTGAACGTGAATGGCGGAAAAATAAAACAGACTCTACATGGTTGCAATACCTGTCAGCCAGAAGAGCTGTGGTCTACAAAATCAAAGATGAAAAGAAAGTGTATTATCAGGGAAAAGTTGACTCGTGTGGTAACGACCAGAGGAGGTTGGCTTCAATTGTAAACAGTTTACTTGGAAAAACAAGAGTCAGCTTAAGACCTTCTGTACCTGATGCCGAGTTGGCTGCCAACTTTGTGGCATTTTTTGCTGGCAAGATAACTCGCATAAGACAGGAATTGGATGATGCTTCTGTTGGTGAAGAACTTTCAGTTGTACTCCAACCCCGACACATTCCTAATAATGTCCTCTCATCCTTTCACTCAGTAGAGGTGGACATGATCTCGTCCTACATAAGAAACCTCAATAAAACATTTTGCCCGTTGGATCCCATAAATGTTTCCAAGCTACCAAGAGTCTATGATCACACAGTTGAGTTTATTTCCATAATAATTAATAAGTGCTTCTCTGAAGGTAGCTTCCCACATTCTGAAAAGCATGCACTACTCCGACCTACTCTAAAGAAACCTGGACTTGATGTTGAGAACATGTTGAACTATCGTCCTGTCTCCAACCTGTCCTTCATATCAAAGATATTAGAGCGTGCAATACTTGACCCATTACAACCACTACTTCAGCAGAATGAAACTATCCCAATTTTTCAGTCTGCTTACCGACAGCATCATTCAACTGAAACAGCATTGATTAGAGTACATAATGATCTAGTTGAGAACATTTGCAATGGTGTGGCCTCACTATTGGTCTTGCTTGATCTCTCTGCGGCTTTTGACACAGTGGATCATGAGTTGTTATTGAGTGATCTTTATGATTGTGGTGTGCGTGACTCCGCTCTCTTGCTTCTTGGGTCGTACTTGTCAGGTAGATCCCAGAGTGTGATGGTAAATCAAGTGGTCTCGGACTCGACACCCCTGCAGTATGGTGTTCCGCAGGGATCAGTTTTGGGTCCTATCCTATTTATAATTTATATTAGCAGTTTGTCTCTTCTGCTTCGTGCACATAATGTCACCTTTCACTTTTATGCAGATGACACCCAGATTTATGTGAGAATCACAAATATAGTTGATATACGGAGTAAGATGGAATTGTTGATGTCTGATATCAAGAAGTGGATGAGAGCGAGAAAACTTAAACTAAATGATGGTAAAACTGATATTCTCATCATCCGAGGAAATAGAAGAGCTGATGATATGGTAGGTGCCCTCTCCATCAATGTGGGTGGATCTCAGCTGCGACCGGCCAACTCTGTTCGAAATCTGGGTGTATATGTGAACTCCCGATTAGATTTCAAAGAGCATGTAAACCAGATAGTTAAAAGTTGTTACTTGCACATCATAAATCTCTATTTGGTGAAGCCGTTTATGACCAGACGTTGCCTCCTGACGTTGGTTCACTCATTGGTCTTCTCTCGTGTTGATTATTGCAATGCCCTGTTGGTGGGTCTTCCAAATTATATTTTGAAGAAAGTTCAATCTGTTCTTAACAGGGCCGCAAGACTAATTTTTGGTGTTCCACCTAGAACTCCTACTACATCTCTTCACATAGAACTGCACTGGCTGCCAGTAAGAGCAAGAATAGAATTTAAGTTGTGTTTGGTGACTTTTAAGGTTCTCAAATTTGGTGAGCCTAGGTACCTTGCGGAGCTGCTCAGGCGCCCACCGGCACACCATGGTGTAGTTGTGCGTCATGACAATGACCCTTTTCGTCTTGATGAACCAAGGGCTTTCCAGCAGTCTTCTTTCTTTGAGAGGTCATTCTCCTACATGGCTCCGAGGTTGTATAACAGGTTGCCGCTGTCCATGAGACAACTGAGTTCTGTTGAATGCTTCAAGAGACAACTTAAGACTTTTCTCTTTGAGAGAAGCTATGATCTTGAGAGAGGTGTCATGACAGATGGCTATAGAGTTTAGGCTATTTTGCCACTGCTAGTGATTGTTAAATGTGTGTTGTATATGAGCCTTCTTTTGATGCATTGATTTTTGTTCTTTTTTCTTTCTCTTTTCGAGCGCTAGTGAATTCTTCGGAAAAATTGGCGCTTATGAGAAATAAGTAACATGCTTATTATTATTATTATTAGTGTACATCCAATAATATATCGGACTGATGGTGCCTATGATATGGGCACTTTTTACCCTAATTATGATTCCGGGACTGATATTATGGTACAAGGAAGCTAGTGAGTAAGTCCATGGTTCCAAATTCGGATTCTACATAGTGAAAAATGTATGATTTGACACCAAGATCATTCAAATAGGACAAGACTTTGCGATTTTATTGCGAAATGCAATGTTTCTGTATATTCAATGGCGGCCATCTTGAAAAATTGCCGCCATCGTGAATATTTAGGTGGCTAACGGGTTTTATCAAAAGAGCAATCCCCAAGAAGTATGTGTGCCAATTGTGGTGCTTGTTTCCAGAAATGAACGATTATTCCAATTATCTGCCCCACTACTGGTGCTTACCAAGGTTGCACGCACACAAACACACACACACACACACACACAACACACACACACACACACACACTAACACAACATGCAAATGCACAAATATACGAATATATATTCTAGTATTTAGTATCATTACATTACAAAGGCACATGCTGCCATTGTACAAGCCAATACATAACTCCTCGGGCACTAGCATCATAATAGTGAACATACTTGTACACACACACACACACATACACACACACGCAGACACACACACGCAGACACACACACACGGTCACGGTGGCCGAGCGCGCTTAGTACTCTGTATTGGGAGCGCTAGCTCTGGTGTAGGGGGTTCGATCCCACACGCCGGCAGGGGATGTTCTCTCAAAACCTTTCGATGGCCGTGAAGGCAAGGTCTGGACGAACCGTATCGGGGGACCCACCAAGTCTCCTGCCCACGTCCTACTCCCTCGGGGGTATGTAGGCGCTCTCGTTAGCATCCAGGATCAGTCTGTTGATCCCTTAGGATAAGATTTAGGTTAAGTCTGTGTATTTTCAGCCACATTGGCTGCCGGCTTGAAATAAACCGATTATTATTATTATTATTATTATTATTATTATTATTATTCACATACACACACACACACACAGATAGACAGATACACACACACACACAGACAGACACACACACACACACCACACACACATATTATACTGTACATACATATACACACACAAATAATACACTACACTACACACACACACACAAACACACACACACACACACACACACATATCTGCACAGTCTTGTGCAGAGTGTGGAAGAGGGCGGAAGTGTTTTTGGGAGATCTCGATGTGTGAATTGAGGATTCGAGAATTGATTCGGTGCTTCGCATGGAAGAATATCTACATTACTCACCTAAAATAAGTATTACATATTGTATTTTGCGGCAGTATTGTCCCGGATTATTGAAAATAAATATAGTAAATATGGTAATAGTAAGAATAGTTAAAACAAAGAAATTAAGCATTGTTCTTCATTGGCGTTGGATATTCCCGCGTAAAGGTGGTAGCTGAGGGTAAACAAAGGCCGGCAATATGGCCGCGACAGAAGGAAGGAAATTGAGAAGTAGGAAGGATATAGATGGGGAAGAGAGTGAAGAAGTTGAAGGATCCCAAGGAGGAGAGGTAGGTGGAATGTTAGGAAAGGTTATTATGAGACTGAAGGCTTTGGAGGAGAAAATGGAGAATGTGGTGATTAGGGATAGAAAGGGAGAAGAAAGAGAGGCGGTAATAGAAAGACTGGAAAGAGAAAATACAGAATATAGAGAAAAGGCGGAAAGGGAGATAGAACAACTTAAAGAGGAGAATGAAAGACTAAGGAAAGGATTGGAAAGGAATCACGATAGGACGGAAAAAGTGGAAGTAGAAATGAATGAAATGAAAAATGCTTGGGGTAATAAAGTAGAGGAAACAGAGGTTAGTCTTAAAACTATTATGGATGAACAAAAGGAGTGGCAGGGTAATAATCTAGGAAAGAAAGTAGTGAAGGCCATAAGGCAAAATGAGAGGCAGGTAACTGATATAGTGGAAAAGAAGAGATGTGTGATAATGTTTGGAGAAGTGGAGGAGGAAATAATGGACAGAAATGACAGGAAAGTTGCAGAAATGAAGAAGGTTGACGACATGTTAGAGGTGTTGGACAGAGTAGGAAAGGAAGGTTGGAAGAAGGAGGTGGAAGATAGTTGGAGGTTGGGAAAGTATAAGAATGGGGAGAGGAGGCCTATTAAAATTAGATTTAAGTCTACGAAAGCAGCAGAAGAGGTATTGAGGAACAGCTGGAAACTGAGTCAGGAAGGGAAATACACCAAGGTTATATTAAGGAAAGACTTGAATGCAGAAGAGCGCGATAATATGAGATAAATAACAAAGGAAGTGAGAGAAAAGAACGATAATAGGTCAGAGGTAGATAAAATACATGTTTTCTACTGAAATATCGACGGGAAAGTGAAAAAATGGTACATAAAGAGGAGGGGAACGAAGGAGGAGGAGGAGGAGGAGGACGAGAAGGAGAAGGAGGAGGGGGGGGACGAGAGAAAGGAGGGGGGGGGACGAGAGGGAGGAAAGGGAAAGGGGAGAGGAGGGAATAGAGAGGGGGGCGGGGGAGAGAGAGAGAGAGGGAGGCGGGGGGGGGGGGGGGAGGAGAGAGAATTAGGAGGGGGAGTTGGCGAAGAAGAGGGATTAAAAACGAGGAAAAGAAAACATAGTACAAAATATTAAAGTAGCAACTGTAAACTGGTTTATAGCAATGTGGATGGTTTAATATCCCAAAAATTGGAGATTGGTGACCTCATAAAACAAGAAAAGCCCATGATAATGTGTTTATGTGAAACAAAATTAAATAAAGATATGAGTCTGGAAGTGATGGGATGGGATAACTATAATTTGTGGAGAAGTGATAGGAAGGGCAAGATGGGTGGAGGAGTATTAATCATTACACACAATAAATTAAAAGTTAAAATTATAGATTTACAAAACAATATAGCAGAAATTATAGCAGTGGAGGTTATTAATGAAAACAATGATATTGCGGTAGCATATTATATGCCACCATATACGAGGGCCTGGAAAGAGGAAGAATACCAAGGATAAAAAAAGGAGATGATCAAAACTATGGAACACTTATTTCGCAGAAACAACGAGTTAATATTGGTAGGGGATTTTAATTGTAGAGAGGTTAATTGGGAGGAAGGAGATGCAGGTAGTAATATGAGTTCTTGGGGAAATGTACTACTAGACTTGGTTACAGAAAACCTGCTAATTCAGAATATTAAGGAAAACACAAGAAGAAGGGGTAAAGATGAATCGTCTAGATTAGACTTGGTGTTTACAAGAGATCCAGATATGATTAAAAATACTAAATACCTACCTCCGCTGGGAAATAGTGAAAATTGAAATGGAAATCCTGATGGGTTATCCAACAATGCTAGAGAGAGAAGAACATAAAGAAAGGCGATTGAACTATGGGAAAGCAGATTTTAAGCTATTAAAAAGTTGCTTCAGGGATGCAGACTGGAGTGAAATTGAACAGAAAAACAATATTAATGATAAATACTGTGTGTTTAAAAACATTTATGATGATATTGTAAACAGGTATGTGCCAAGACAAGGAAATAAGACTGAAAAGATAAAATACTGGTTTAATGATAAATGTAGAATAGCTAGGGATAAGAGAAATAAGGCATGGAACATAACCAGAAGAAGGAGAAATGAACAGACCTGGCATACATATAGGAAGCTAAGGAACGAGTATGTCAGAATTAGGAAACAGGAAGCAAGAAATTATGAAAAAAAAACACTGTGGAAAAATATGTAAGTGATCCCAAATTGTTCTACAGGTATGTAAATAGCAAAATGAAGGTTAAGGACAAAATAATGAAGCTGAGGGAAGCAGGCAATATTTATGAGGATGATGAGAAGATATGTGAGGTAATGAATAATACATTACATTCAGTTTATGCTATGGATGAACAATTTTTAGAACCAGAAATTATATACCAAAATGATGAAAAATTGGGGGATATTATCTTTCAAGCAGAGGAGCTACTAGAACTTATGAAGGGACTAGATGTGAGAAAATCTATGGGCCCAGACAATATAGCAGGATGGATTCTAAAAGAATGTGCTGAGGAATTGGTAAAACCTTTATATGAAATAATTAAGTACTCTATTGAAGTTGGAAAATTACCACTAGACTGGAAAAGGGCTAATGTAGTACCAATCTACAAAGGTGGGAGTAGGGAGCAGCCGCTAAACTATAGACCAGTGTCACTGACAAGTGTTGTTTGTAAAATGTGGGAGAAGATTATTAAGAGAAGATGGATAAAGTACTTGGAAGAAAATAATTTACTTACTCTAAGACAATTTGGATTCAGAGAGGGAAAATCATGTGTTACTAATCTGTTGAGCTTTTATGATAGGATGATAGATATACTACAAGAGAGAGAAGGATGGGCGGACTGTGTGTATCTTGATATAAAGAAGGCCTTTGACAGAGTTCCTCATAGTAGACTTAGCTGGAAGTTGAAGAAGTTTGGAGAGGTTCAGGGTAATTTGTTGAAATGGATGGAGGACTATCTCTCGGGAAGACAGATGAGAACCATGATAAGAGACAGCTTATCAACATGGAGGGATGTTACAAGCGGAGTTCCACAGGGATCAGTGTTGGCCCCAATTATGTTTCTGGTCTATATAAATGACATGCCAGAGGAAATAAATTCATACATGAATATGTTTGCTGACGATGCAAAAATACGAAACATATAGTGGACGAAAACAGTTGTAGAGAGCTACAGAGTGATCTGGATAAGATAGACCGATGGAGCAAGATATGGAAATTAGATTTTAACAAAGATAAATGTCATGTGATGGAAGGGGGTGTGAGTAAATAAAGACCTCATTGGGAATATAAACTAGGAGAATGCACGATTAACCCCTCAGAGAAAGAAAAGGACTTGGGCATTATAATACAGGGAGATCTTTCACCCGAGAGCCATATTAACAAAATTGTGGGAGAAGCTTATGGCCTGTTGAATAAAGTAAAAATAGCATTCAACTATTTGAATGAAGAGATGCTAGTAAATATAATAAAATCAATGGTGAGACCTAAATTGGAATATGCGGCAGTGGTGTGGTCACCCCATCTTAAAAAACACATAATTAAGTTGGAGAAAGTACAGAGAGCTGCAACGAAGATGATTCCAGAACTAAGAGAACTGACATATGAAGAGAGATTAGAGAGATTGAATTTGCCAACTCTAAGTGAGAGAAGAGAAAGAGGGGATATGATTATGATGTATAAATGTGTTAGGGGATTGTCAAGGATAGACAAGGAGGACTTTATTGAGGGAGATAAAGGGAGGACTAGAGGACATAGTTGCAAGTTAAAGAAAGGCAGATGTAAAGGAGATGTGAGGAAATTCAACTTTCCATATAAATAATAATAAATATGTGAAATCAGTTGGATGATGAAGTAGTGGGTGCAGGAAATATCCACATTTTTAAAGCCAAATTAGATAACAGAATCTTTGGAGGCGGGACAATACGAGCCTAAAAACTCAAATCCTGTATACTACAATTAGGTGAGTACAATTAGGTGAGTACACACACACACACACACACACACACACTCTTAGCATACCTGCACTTTCAACCAACCACTACAACACACTCAAACAGTTTGCATCTAAGCTGCTTGTTCACCCACGACACAGAAACTTACTTCCACCAGACGCCCCTAGACCAACACGTGCAGCTCGTCACTTCAACACACTCCAACCAATAAGAGCAAGAACTGACAGATATAAAAATAGTCCTATCCCAACCATTGTTAATATTATTAATAATGTGTAATAACGGCCTGTCACACCATATATACGCGCCCACCTTTAATAATGTATGCATAAGTGTGTGTGCGTGTGTGTATTAGAATATAATTATTATGTATTTGCTTGAGTTTGTTTATGTATATGTGTATATATGTATATGTGTATATGTGTATCTATGTATGTACAGTATATGTGTATGTATGTGTGCATATATGTGTGTGTATGTATGCGTTATTTATGTATATATATATGTGTCTATAGTGTATACTGTTTGTGGTTCGAGCCCGGCTGAGAGTATCAGGTGGATAAGAGAAGAGCATATATGCATGTAATGTGCATATATTTATGTATATGTATGTCTGTGTGTATGTGCTGTCAATGGTTTGAGCCCGGTTGAGAATATAAGGTATATAATATATATATGTACTGTACGTGTATTTGTATGGTCATATGCACATATGTATGTAAATATTCGTACATATGAGCGAGAACATATTGCTCACTAGCGCAACTTCTGATTATAAATCTATGCATAAGCATTATCTATTATTAAGTGTTCGTGTATCTTCATCCATGTATTTCCACCCTTAACAATAGAACGCCCAGCTTTTCCACATTTCGCCTTCCATCACATACACACACACACACACACACACACACACACACACACACACACACACACACGCACACATGAACGAACACACACACACACACACCTACACTACCGAGGATTAACCTCCCATTGTAGTAGGCTTTACCTGACCCTACCTGTACGGACTTGAATTGCCACTCCCTCTTTACCCTTTACCTCTTTACCCTGACCCTACCAAAACAGTTTTTGTATGTATGTATGTTTGTGTGCATACGTGAGCGTTTGTGTATACGGACATGTGCACACTTACTGCATGTTCTTATGTTCTTATATATGGATGTAAATGTATGCGTATGTATGTGCGTACGTACGTGTATATATGTATGTTCTGTATATGAGTAAGTAAAATAAATGTGTATATGTACTGTATATCACTTACTCTCATGGTTATTTTACGATAATTTGTATTCTGCACCTGCATCATTATTGTATTTATTTATTTTTTTTGTAAACTGAGCTTACCATCTTCATATCTGTACATCTCATATTCATCCACTAAATTGTAAAATGTGTATTTTCAGCTCATGAGGCTGCCATTCTTTAATAAACCGTTTATTATTATTATTATTATTATTATTATTACACACACACACACAACTTCTGATATATATACCTGATATGTTGATGGAATATAATATTGGGATATAATTTGTGCTGTAAATAGTTACAGTACATAAAAACAGAGCCCCAAACATGCACACATAAATACATAAATGAATAAATACGTAAATGAATAAATACGTAAATGAATAAATAAATAAATAAATAAATTATTATATTCTCTCCACTAACCAACTTTACTCCTAAACTCGATTAATGAAATTAACAAACACATTTGGTAGTCCGGGAATTCGAACCCAGGACGCTCACACCGAAAATCATAAATAAATAATACTAATAAACCACCTTTGCAGTATGTAATACATTAGCATTGTATGAATGTTGCAATATTAAATAATGCAAAATAAAAATACTTTGTGAGAATCTCATTAAGTGACTTCAGAGTGGGTTAACCCAGGAGCTGCGGGGAGACTCTTAAGAGTTCCCCCGGCGGACTGCGGGGAGACTCTTAAGAGCAGAGCTTTTGAACGCGTACCAAAACCGCGCGTTTATAGCCAGGCGGCTGAAAATTGGTGTGGTTATAGTACTACATGTCAACTCTCGACACCACCCCGCCAAACGCTCGCCCCGCACTCGTGCAAGCACCACTGCGCCATTAACCACGCACTAGTCATGGAGCCCACACGTCCCTCACGCTCGCTCCCTGATGACACAACCAGCCCTCCTTCTGGTGGTGTTAGCCGCCGTGGAAGGCAGAGGGTGGCTGCTAAAGACCCTACCTACCAGTACGACACGCCCTACAGCTCGGAGGACGAAACACCTGCACCAAAAGCACGAAAAACACGTGCAAGCACGACAAAGGTACAGAGGTCCTTGGTGTTTCGGGACACTGCCACCACGACCCAGGCCACTGCAACAACCACTACCCCCACCACTGCCACCACTGCCACCCCTGCCACCGGTACCAGCGACGCAGGAGGCCGCCCTAGGGCTGCAGAACCTGCGGGGGCAGGAAAAATTAAAGGCACGGGCGTAGGGAAGAGAACCCGTACGCCAGCCACAGTGCCCCTACCACCACCACCACCACCAGCCGCCCCTGGCCCGGCTGCCCCTGCCGCCCCTGCCGCCCCTGCTGCCCCTGCCGCCCCTGCTGCCCCTGCCGCCCCTGCCTAAGGAACAGGGAAGGGGAAGGGGAAGGGGAAAGGGAGAGGGAAAGCGACTGCTGGCCCTGCTGGCCCTGGTGTCCCTGCTGCCCCTGCTGCCCCTGTTGCCCCTGCTGCCCCTGTTGCCCCTGCTGCCCCTGCCGCCCATGCCGCCCCTGCCCAAGGAACAGAGAGAAGGGCGACAGGCACCACCATCATCTTGCCATCAAGGCCACGCACCACTGCTACCCCTGCCGCCGCCCCTGCCACCGCCTCTGCTGTCCCTGTCCATAAGACTCCCGCACGTGCAAAAGTGACCCGGAAAACTCTGACACCATCAAAGTATGCCGCCCTGCTGTTTGATGGTGATTCGCAGGACATTGGCAGCCCGGGTTTCGACGACGAAGCCCTAGCACGGGACCAAGGGTGGGGGGATTTGGGAGTGGACAGTGGGAGTGAGTCCGACGTCGGTGACGAGAATGAGGAAGGGCATCGTCTGTCAAGTGAAGAGGAGGGTGATGATGATGCAGTGCTGTATCGCGACCATGGAAGCGATATTTCAGACGATGAAGCAGACGCAGACGACATTCCGATCCCTGAGCTGCCTTCGTTCGATTGGTCTGACGGGGTCAATTTTGTACCTGACGTGCCCCAGTTCAATCCTGGGACGTCAGGAATAACTGACGACTGGCCCTGTGACGATCAAGCGAACGAAAGCGACTTCTTCCTCGCTTTTTTCGATATGGAGGTAATGACGTACATCGGTGCCCAAACAAACGCCTACTACAGGTGGGTGTTTGGCAGATTGGACGTCCTTTCTCCAAAAGCGAGAATACGAGGCTGGGTGGATACGACTGTGGAAGAATTTATGACGTTCTTTGCCTTGTTGTTCCTCATGCCTCTGATCAAGAAGCATGTGTTGCAACACTATTGGAAGCACGACCCTCTCATCGCCACCCCTACTTTCAATAAGTTCATGACTCGTGACAGATTTTTGTTGCTGCTAACATTTATGCACTTTGCAGACAACGAAAATCCTAACAGGATTGACAGGATATGGAAAGTTTGGGATGTGTTCACCATGTTGTTGGAGAGGTATAGGAAATACTTTTACCCCTTCCTCAATTTGGTGATTGATGAGTCGCTCGTGCTCTTCAAAGGATGTCTTGTTTTCAAGCAGTATATCCCCTTGAAAAGGCATAGGTTCGGAATCAAGCTCTTCGTTTTGTGTGACTGCGAAACTGGAATAGTGCTTGACATGATCGTGTACACAGGTACTGACATTGACATCCTGAAAGCCGCTGCCAATGACCCCATGGGCAGGTCAGGTGCCATCGTCAGGAAAATGTTGGCACCTTACCTGGGCAAAGGCCACATCATCTACACTGACAACTGGTATTCTTCTCCTGCTCTCTGCCAGTTTCTTCATGACAACCAAACGGGGTCATGTGGGACTGTCAGAAAGACAAGAAAGTTTATGCCAAAGTTCACAGGTGATGTCATTCCTCTCACAGATGCCTCCTCCAGTGACACACCTTCAGAAGACAACCTGGCCCAGGAACACCGCGAGAGGCATGTGCGAAGAAGGCGACGAAAGGGGCAGAAATTCAAGCAGCTCGAGAAGTGTGGGAAACTGATAGCCCTGAAGTGGAAGGATAAGCGAGACGTCCACCTGCTTTCCACCATCCACACAGGTGCCCAGGTGGATTCTGGCAAAATCCACTACCGAACCAGGAAGACCATCTACAAGCCCGACATGGTAGTGGACTATACCAAGAACATGCGCCTGGTGGACAAGTCTGACTGTCAGCTGTCAGGCGTTGAGTGTCTGAGGAAGACTGTGATGTGGTATCACAAGCTCTTCCTCCACCTAGTTGATATCACGATGCTGAATGCCTACAACTTGTGGTTGGTGAAAAAGGATATGGCCCCAAACCAGAAGCTGAAATTCCGGGAGTTCGTCTACAACGTCTCATACCAACTCCTGGAGAAGTATGGCACCACCACTCACAGACGTACGGCATGGCGTGGGGATCACGTTCCAGACCGCATCCAGCTGGGTGTCGAAAGACACTACCCAATCAACACTGAGATGCTTGGCACTCGTCGCAGGGAGGCGCAGTGCACCGTCTGCAGCACCAGTGTCAGGAAACCCCATGTCACCAAAAGAGTCACCTCAATGTGCGCCGAGTGCAAAGTTCCACTCTGCCTGGGTGACTGCTTCAGGGACTACCACACCTTCAAGAATTATTGTGTGTCGCCCTGCCCTGCCCTGCCCTGGACTCGCCCCGTGCCCTGCCCTGGACTCGCCCCCTGCCCCGCCCTGTCCTGGAATCGCACCCTACCTTGCCTGACCTGACCTAATTGATCACGCTACCTCATAATGTAACATATATATTATATAATGTATAAGTTCCAAAGATGTCCCTGTGATATAGCTTTTACATTATATAATTGTATGTTTCATTATTTAGTTTATAAGTTTCAAAGATTTACATGTAATATGCCTTATTTTTTTAGTATATCAATATATATGTTTGTTATTAGCCAAAGTAATGTGTATATAATTATTTTCTTACCTCAAATGAATTTTACAAAAATAAATATGGTTCAATAAATCCTGTCAAACCTACTAAGATAATAAAAAAATAAAATAAAAAAAAACAAAAAAAAACAAGGTCATGTCATTGTATTCTTACAATATGATATATTCTATGAATATTTCATATTGTTTGAATACAATAGCATGATCTTGTAAAAAAATTGTTTTATCAAAAATGTTCTAGACAATATAAAACCTTCCCCATAACCCCCTCCTGGATTCGATCACACAACCATACCACACTTTGAGTTTTCCAGTCCGCGACCTTACCAACCATGCCACAGGAGCTCATACCAAATATCACTCAAAACTTTGTGTCTACAATCCAAATGACAATATACAAAAAAAAAGGAATTATCCCACCAATTTACGTTTGTAAATTGATGGGATTATCAGTTATATCATGCCAAGGTTTATAAAAGTTTGTCTCTGTCAAGAATTAGTAATTATATAACTTTATTCTGTCAAAAATTGCCCAAACACTCAGCAAAATTGCCCCTCTCAGTGTGACTCCACTCATTTTCACACGGTCAAGCGGTGACCCTTGCCGCTCCTTTATGCCCCAGCTACACCAGGAACAGCAGCTCTGTCTGGGAACAAAATTTGTATAAATACAATAATGGATAAAATACTCTTCACAAATACATTTGTATTGTATAATATTGTAAATAAAAATTAATAATAACTGTGTGGGTGTCGAAAATTGCTCAACCAGCTTTCTTATGTCTCGCCTACGCACGTATATTGGATTATACATAGTCATGACTGTCATACAAATAATTGCAGTAGTTCTCGAATATACATTTAGATTGCATATTACTTGGAAATAAATAAGTATACGTTTCTCTGGTGGCAATCTACCCTTTCGCAAGTGTAAGGAGACACCAGTCTATATTTAGCCCTCTATCACAAAAGGCAATCTGCCTGTGTTTACTGACCACCGTCGCTGGTGGTCTATAATATAGTACTTTATTTACGGAAGCGAAGCATGGACGTTGGTTGAGAGACTCAGACCAAGAGTGAGAGCAGTGGAAATTAATTACTTGAGGAGTGCGTGCGGAGTTACATGGAGGGATAGACAGACTAATGAGGAAGTAAGAAGGAGGTGTGGTGTGGAGGTAGATGTGCTGGAAAGTGTGAAAAGGAACAACTTGAGATGGTTCGGCCATATGGAACGTATGGAAAGCGAGAGAATGACTAAGAGGGTGTACGAGAGCGAGGTGGAGGGACAGAGGGGGAGAGGTAGACCGAATATGAGGTGGAAGGATGGAGTGAGGAACTACATGAACGAAGGCGGTGCTGGTTGGGGGGAGGGGCGTCGACTGACTGGGGACAGAGGTGCATGGGGGCGGTTCGTTCGTGTCCACCCCTTCGGGGATCACGGCATCAGGCAATAGATAGATAGATAGATTTACAGTCAATGGCCTACATGTTTCTGTGGTACTTCACATGTGTCTAAAATGCAATGTCTGCTTGCATAAAAATGCAATTCTGAAGTCCATTTATACGTACGACATACGCATGTCTCAGTTTCTCTCTCTCTCTCTCTCTCTCTCTCTCTCCATCCCTGACTCATGTTATTGTAAAACTCTTGGTGGCAACAAACACCAGACACCTGGTAAACATAAGGTTCAAAATCCCAAGAATCAATACGCCTCGGGCGCCTCCACAATTGTCACACAGCTGGCTATCTATCTAGAGATCTGCCTGCCTTCCTTCTCTCCACGACTCACTCACTCACTCACTCACTCCCTCCCTGCTAGCCTCCCTCCTACCCAGCCACCCCCACCCACCCTTTCAGGCTTCCGTCTGCTAGAAACACATTCACAATTTGCGTAAATATCGCATCAATTGGGCTATATGCGGTATATTCCTTGTTATATGGGACGCCTACATACGTACACGTCTTTATTATAGCATGACAGTTCTCTAAATACAAGATTTACGTGATATTTATGGCGTAACACACCCTCTCCCCCTTTCATTCCCAGCACAACTCACTCACACCTTGGTTCACGCATAGAAACTCATTGATAATGTGCGTAAATATCGCATGAATTGATCTATATGCGGTATATATTTTGATATATGGCACGTATACATACGTACAAGTCTGTATTATAGCATGACAGTGCTCTACGTACAAGATATAAGTGATATGTATGGCGTAAACCACACTCTCAGCTCATAAATTGCTGCCAAACCTCCAACACATCTTCATTCCTGCCTAAAAATTATCTTATAATTCCTTTATATATTGCAATTTTTGGTCACTATGAGGCATATTCATTGTTATATGGGTGGCCTACACACGTATACATACTCTACATAGCCTAAAAGAGCTCAAAAAAGGAGATATACGTGATAATACGCGGTAACCCACCCCCTCCTTCTATCCCCTGGGCGCGTGAAAATTCGGCAGGGAAATCTCGCCGCTCGATGACAATCTAGCCGCGCGGTGCCATTCGCTCCACATTTTTCAACTACGGACCGTTCCCCCCCCCCCTCCAGACATTTTTTGGGGGTCAAATATATATGGGCCGATGCACGCAAACATTCCCTACACGATGATGTACTTTTTATCTGAAATTGGCAATGGGTCCCAAAATCATCATAGGTGCGCACAGTCTTACCCTGTAGAAAACCCCCTGTGCGCCGCGGAGAGGTTAAATATGAGGTTATGAGACAGTGGTGATGCAGGTTTGGGAAGGCGAGCCGCACCGAGCTAGTCTGGTAGATAACACAAGGTGCTGATAGTTTGGGAATTCAGACTATATATCGAGCAACTTGCAATAAATGTTTGTACCCGTAACCAAGATCTCTCTCTCTCTCTCTCTCTTTATATATATATATATATATATATATATATATATATATATATATATATATATATTATATACCCGGTATATATATATATATATATATGATATTTTATAATTTGTCTACATTTATCATATTAAGTACTGGTAGCCAAGTCGATAATCCACTGTCCAGAACTGTAAAAATATAAAATATATAAACAATTGTGAAAACATGGCAATATTATGATGCAACAACATATTAATATCATATGTGTCCGTTAATTATCGAGGAACCAGCTGATAAAGGATTATATTTCAAGCCAGGCGAAAAAAAGAAAGGAAACAATTATACTATTATTATTTTGTCTCGTCGTATTTTTGTCAAGTTAATGTTCCTTTCTCTAGATTCCTCACACATTACTATCAAAGCTTTCGACGAACTATAAATGTTGAATGCACGTTGATGGGCCTTTGTAGCTGTATATTTATATCAGTCAATATTCACACATAGCCCATGACCATAAACATTGACTTGATATTCAACAAATCGATACAACCACACAAACAGACGTACAAAGGAGTACAAAGGAAATCAAGCAACAACAGATCTAGTGACCCTTCTAGGCTGCTTGTCCTCCAAAACACAGAGGATCAAGTGTCCAAACAGTGGTTTAGAGTGGGTAAGGGAACATTGGAAAGGGAACTACTGCCCTGGAACTAATGTCCGTGGCAGGATTAGGAAGTTAGTAGGGGACAGATGGGTTAGTAACTGAGGGGGGGATAACATAAAGTTATTCATTTACAAACGCAGTCAGTCGCGGGTTTGATGCGAGATATTTGTCTATGCGGAGTTTAAATGAATCAACGGTCCTGCAGTCTATAACGTCTCGGGGAAGCCCATTCCACAAGTTGACAACTCGATTGAAGAAGAAATTCTTAGATTTGTGTGAGTTAAAAGATTTACCAATAATTTTGCAACCGTTTCCCCGCGTGTAATTAGATTGGTCGATAGTGAAGTACTTACTACAGTTCATATTGTCGATGCCTTTGATGATTTTGAACACTTGAATTAAGTCACCTCTTAATCAGCGCTGGGTTAAAGGAAATAGATTTAATTCTCTAAGACGCTCTTCGTATGGTTTGTTCTTTAGGCTAGGTATCATTTTGGTAACTCTACGTTGAACTCGTTCTAGCTTGTTTATATCTTTTTGGTAATAAGGGCACCAGGATTGAACGCAGTATTCCAGAAGAGGGCGGACTAAGGAATTGTAAAGGGTTAGGATAACTTCTTTGGATTTATGCTCAAACGACCTGCCTATAAAGCCAATTATTTTGTTTGCCTTCTTAACAACTTCTGAACATTGTTGACTCGGTTTTAGGTTACTCGATATTGTTACTCCCAGATCGGTTTCTCTGTTTACATTCTTAAGCTGAGTGCCATTCATCGAATAGTATGCCTTCTCATTTAGGTATCCGATATGTAGTACTTTACATTTATCCGCATTGAAACTCATTTGCCAAATTTGGGCCCAACATGACAATTTATCTAGATTGTGTTGCATATCGTCAACTTGTTCTTTTGAGAGTACGCTATTTGCAATTTTTGTATCGTCAACAAATTTTGAGATTGTACAGGTGAGACCCTCATCTATGTCGTTGATGTAAATTAGAAAGATAATTGGTCCTAGTACCGATCCCTGGGGTACCCCGCTACTTACATTGGTCCATTTAGATGCCTTACCGTTTATGACTACTCTTTGCTTTCTGTCGCTGAGCCAATTTTCTATCCATTTCAACACACCGTCTTGAATTCCATGCGCTTTTAGTTTTAGCAGTAAACGTTTGTGGGGAACTTTGTCAAAGGCCTTTTGAAAATCAAGGTATATAATATCTACAGCTTTACTCTCATCGTAGAGGTTGAGGATATAGTGGAAGAAGTCTAAGAGGTTTGTTAAACAGGAACGTTTTTTACGAAAGCCGTGTTGAGTATCTTTAAGTAAGTTATTTGCCTCTAAGTGATTTACGAGTCTGTCTCTTATGACCGTTTCTAGCATTTTACATACAATTGAGGTTAAGCTAATTGGACGATAGTTACTGGGTAGGGATTTGCTGCCTTTTTTTAATATCGGTGTTACGTTGGCTAGCTTCCACTGATCAGGCATAGTCCCAGACTGCAAGGATTCATTGAATAGCAATGTCAGTGGTTGGGAGAGCTCATCCTTAGTTTCCTTTGGGACAAGCATGATCTACCTTGTCGAAATCCGTGTTGGCTATCATTAATTTTATTGTTTTGTTCAAGGTAGTTTGTAATATTCTTGACAATAATTTTCTCAAAAGTATTAATGATATGGGATGTGAGGGCAATAGGTCGGTAATTTTCAGCTTTGCCTCTTGACCCGCCTTTGAATACGGGAGTTACCTTAGCTCTATTCAGTAATCCAGGAACAATCCCGGAATCCAGTAAAGATCTGTATAGGATTTTGAGAGGTACACGCAACTTTTCTGCACATTTCTTCAGTAGTATGGCCGGAAAACCATCAGGGCCAGCTAAAGCATTGGTGGAAATTTATTTAACTGCTTCTATTATGTCATTCTCAGTAAAAGCTATATCTTCTATTGATGGGTCCTTGATCTTGTTGGAGAAAACGTTGTTGGGTTCTGTGATGATCTTATCTTTAAAAGGAGTACTGAAAACACTCTCGCACAAATTACAAAGAGCTTCACAACACAGACACACACAACATACTACACACACACACAAAACATACTACACACACAGACACACACAACATACTACACACACAGACACACAACATACTACACACAGACACACACAAAATACTACACACACACACACACTACATACTACACACACACACACACACAACATACTACACACACACACACACACAACATACTACATAAAGACACACAACATACTACACACCCACACACACGACATACTACACACACACACACACACACACACTCAACATATTACACACACACACACACAATATAATACACACACAATATAATACACACACAATATAATACACACACAACATAATACACACACACACACAACATACTACACACACACACAACATACTACACACAGACACACACAACATACTACACACACAGACACACACAACATACTACACACAGACAAACGTACACAACATACTACACACACATATATCATACTACACACACAGACACACACAACCTAATACACATAGACACACACAACATACTACACACACACACACAACATACTACACACACAGACACACACAACATACTAAACACACACACACAACATACTACACACACATACACACACACACAACATACTACACACAGACACACACAACATACTACACACAGACACACACAACATACTACACACACACACACACAACATACTACACACAGACACACACAACATACTACACACAGACACACACAACATACTACACACACACAACATACTATACACAGACACACAACATACTACACACACACAACATACTACACACACACAACATACTACACACACACACAATATACTACACACACAGACACCCACACCATACTACACACAGACACACACAACATACTACACACACACACACACAACATACTACACACACACTCAATATACTATACACAGACACACACAACATACGACACACAGACACTAACAACATACTACACACACACACACACACAACATTCTACACACAGACACACACAACATACTACACACACACACACAACATACTACACATACACACACACACAACCTACTACACACACTCACACACACACACAACATACTACATACAGACACACAACATACTATACACACACAACATACTACACACAGACACACACCATACTACACAAACACACCATTCTACACACAGACACCATACTACACACACACACGCCATGCTACACACAGACACACACCATACTACACAAACACACCATACTACACACAGACACCATACTACACACACACACAACATACTACACACAAACACACTCACAACATACTACACACACACACACCATACTGCACACAGACACACACACAACATACTACACACAGACACACACACAACATACTACACACAGACACACAACATACTACACACACACACACACACACAATATACTACACACACATACACACAACATACTACACACACACACACACACAACATACTACACACACACACACACACACAATATACTACACACACATACACACAACATCTACACACAGACACACACAACATACTACACACACACACACACACAACATACTACACACACACACACAACATACTACACACAGACACACACAAACACAACATACTACACACAGACACACACAACATACTACACACACACACATAACATACTACAAACACACACAACATACTACACATACATACAACATACTACACACAACATACTACACACAGACACACACAAATATACTACACACACACACAACATACTACACACACACACACACAACATACTACACACACAGACACACACAACATACTACACACAACATACTACACACACACACACACAACATACTACACTCACAGACACACACAACATACTACACACAACATACTACACACACAGACACACACAACATACTACACACAACATACTACACACACAGACACACACAACATACTACACACAACATACTACACACACAGACACACACAACATACTGCACACAACATACTACACACACAGACACACACAACATACTACACACACACACATAACATACTACAAACACACACAACATACTACACTCACATACAACATACTACACACAACATACTACACACAGACACACACAACATACTACACACACACACAACATACTACACACAGACACACACAACATACTACACACACACACACAACATACTACTCACACAGACACACACACACACAACAAACTACACACACACACACACAACATACTACACATACACAACATACGACACACACACAACATACTACACACAGGCACACACAACATACTACATACACACACACACAACATACTACACACAGACACACACAACATACTACACACACAAACACACAACATACTACACACAGACACACACAACATACTATACACACACACACACACACGCACAACATACTACACACACACAACATACTAGACACACACACACAACATACTACACACACACACACAACATACTACACACACTGTTACGATCGGATCTCGTATAAATCAGTGACTCTTATACATTGGACTAGACTGGCATAAATGCAACAACGGAAACGCTAGATCCAACCCCTGATATATAATCCCGTCGAACAAAGAACACATAATTATACCCTCCAGAGTTATATCTGCGATAGCGGGGTATCTTAACTCTCAGTATCTATGTGCTTCTACTATAGGCTGATGTTCTCTGAAACAGCCTATTACCTATAACATATGGTTGCTTAGTTATGGTACACAAGGAAAAGATAGTTAACTTAATTAAATCACAAGAGTGATCTAATGCAAACAAGAAGAAGGTTTACTTAACGTTACTTTAATCAATATCTGTCACTCCTTTATGAAAGAAAGTGTTGTAAAGTCCTCAAGCACCGAACAAGGAATCTTCTGAATAATGTCGGATGCTACTAAGAAGAACGTATCGGAAATGGAACCACAAAATAGCAGGAGGCAGGACAATGCACGTGTAGGCTAAATACACAAAAAGGCTGGACCAATAATGTTATTGGACACAAGAATATTATAAGCGGTGCAACAGTAATAATGCTCGCCACGAAAAAGTAGTACTCCTATTAACAAAACCGGTCTATGCTGGTTGTGTCTCTCTACAGCAACCTAGACCTCAAAATGCTTGTGTAGAAATAATGGGTATGCATAAAACAGTATATGATCTAATCCAGCTAATGTCTACCCGGGTTAATAAAGTCTAGCTGGGATGCGCAAAGGTACAGAATTCTGGTGGAGCAAGGCAGCTCTTAGCCTAGTGTGGACCTTGGGTCTGTGCGGCCTGATTACGTTGATATGAAGGGGTGCTCTCTTGAGGATTCTCGATCACAAGTATCGAGTATCCTCCTGGCGACCCTCAAAAGTAAAAGCAAATAGAGTTAGAACAGTATTGGGTGGATTAGGCAAGCAGCCCTCATGCACTACACAGTCTAAACTCCAAGGTACACAGACAAAAGATCCACCCAGGTAACCCACAGAATCCGTAGTGTCGTGCAGCTCAAAAGTAGCCTACACATAGTGAAAACACCAACAGCAAGGTACCTTGGGAGGTGTGGTGGAGTGGTCATGCCACTGGATTGGTAATCCAATGGACCCGGGTTCAAATCCCGATATGTCAATGGGAAGATATTATTGGGATTGAATTTGTGCTGTACCTAGTATCAGTGCATTACCACAAAGCCCACCGAAATGCCAAAAAAAATACCCTCGTTGTTCCCTGATTAAATAACACTGTATGAATATTCCCATATTCAAAATATGTTACAGGGGGACAATGCCTAGTGAGTTCACTGCTCAATAGGTGGCGTTCTGAGAGTGAGGGTCTGAGTCTGGAGGGTGAGACGGTGAAGCACTTGGGCGAAGCAACCGGCTGCTTCAGAGATGGAGCTGCTTCGAGCCATGGTGGATGCTTCGCATGTCTCACTCCCCAGACTGGAACAAGACCTCACGGGCTTCACCGTGTTGGGCGGTGGAATGTACAGGCTCTCAGCCTATGCCCGAGAGGGAGTAGTTGGAATATAGAAAAAAAAAAAAAAAAAAAAAAAAAAAACCTGATCCCTACTCTAGCATTATTTAACCCTGTAGAAACATTAGTGATTGATGGAGACAGTCCGAGCAATACAATCTCCCAAAAAGACAACGACTATCTTCAACCTTAGCCTAGTACATAAGAAATGTTAGATCCAGCATATAATACAGTCTGGCCACCAATTCAAGGTGTGGATGCAGGGAACCAGAGGGGGATTGATATTAATAAAAGGTGAGGAAGTAGTGGAAATGATAGAGGCAGTAGGAGAGAAAGATTCTAAGACAAGAGTGTGGAACAGTTCATGGGAGATGCTTAGAGTATGCTGTCTGGGACGGATCTGACAAGGATATTCCCAGGGACCGCATGGCTGGAATCCCAGTTCGCAGGAATGGCACGAGGGCGCGCGACAGTCGCCCAGTAAGCAGCCGCCTAGTAGGCAGTGTTAGGCAGGAGGCAACGAATCCCGCGAGGCCTATGTAAGGGGGCCAGCCACGCGCCACACTCACCACCAAGTCACACCACCTGGTCTCTCTCTCTCTCTCTCTTCCGCTCGCCTTCCCATCATTCAACTACTTAACACAATACTTTCAATTGACTAAATAAAATAGAAAGGATTGTGACAGACGAAAATAAAGAATAGTTCTGAACTGTCTGCAACACAAGCTTTCTCGAGAAGGAAAGTACACAATGATAGGTAGACTGTAGCTATATTCGAGTAAGCCATGCGGTTCTGGGGGAAGCGGTGAGCGTCACACCCCACCCAAGATTTTTAAGAGGCTCCAACTATGAGCTCTAAATCTGACACGCAGAACCCATACAAAATTCGCCACTCCTAGCCACCCAGGGACAATGAAATGTAAAGCACAGTTCTTTTCAAATTAACACATTATAAAAATAAACAACCCTTCCCAACACAATAGATTAAATTACATAGTTATGCTCATAAGAGCGAGCTTCACTAGCCCAGCCTTCTGAGAGGAGTACAACTCAGAATTTCTGCTATAACATACTTAAACAAAAAATAACTATTAAAGAAAGAGTTTTTATAGGATTTTTATATTTTTAATATGTTTATGGCGGCTGCACTACAGGGGCAAGCCAAGTTTTTTCTTCTATACCAACACAGCAATTCCTACTTTACGACCCAATACGCTGGGCTACACACGCGAGCCAACAAGCACCAGACGTAAACATACTAATCAAACCAAAGTAGGAGGCTACCCTTGTGATGATCTACCCCGGGTCTTCCACCCTCGATAAGCAATCTGCAATCACATTCTCAGAACAGGCAATATGGCGTATGTCTAGGTTGTATTCCTGCAACATTAATGATCACCTGGTCAGCCTCATATTCCGGTTATGGAATTGATTCAGGAACTTGAGGGGGTGATGGTTGGTGTAGATCACCACAACTGGTCCATAGGCTAGAACATACACCTCAAAGTGCCTGAACGCTAGCACAATCGCCAGCAGTTCCTTCTCAACTACTGAATAGTTCTTCTGCGCCGAGTTGAACTTTTTTGAGAAGAAACTGACTGGGTGCTCCAGCCCATCTTCGTCTGATTGCATCAGAACGGCACCAGCCCCCACATCACTGGCATCAGTTGCCAGCTGGAATGGTCGGCTAAAGTCCGGGGCCCTGAGGATTGGGTGAGTACACAACAGGTGTTTTACTAGCAAAAAAGCCCTCTCACACTCAGGCGCCCACTTAAACTTTCTATCTTTGGCCAATAGGTCCGTCAGAGGAGCCAGCACAGTAGAATAGCCCTTTATAAAGCGGCGGTAGTAACCAATCATGCCCAAAAACCTCATGATCTGCTTCTTGGTGGATGGCCTGGGGAAGTGGTTAATAGCCAATATCTTGTCCTGTGGGGGGCACACCTGGCCCAAACCCACCATGAACCCCAGATACTGCACGGTAGCCCGCACAAAATCACACTTTCCCAGGTTCACCACCAAGTTTGCCTCGCTTAATTTCTTAAATAGGGATTCTACATGTTCACAGTGTCTCTTAAAATCGTCATCGTAGATAATGACGTCGTCCAGGTACACGGTACAGTTCGGAATGTCAGCCACTAACTCGTTCATCAAGCTTTGGAAGGTCGCTGGTGCGTTCTTTAGACCGTACGGCATGACATTACAACGATATGTAGCACCATCCACCACAAAACCACACACCTCTTTCGCCCGTTCAGACAAAGGCACCTGCCAGTAACCTTTTACCAGGTCCACCTTGGTCAAGAACTTGGCCCTGCCAATCTTGTCTACACAGTCATCGACCCGGGGAAGAGGATATGGGTTGGTGGGAGTCAAGCCGTTTAGCCTGCGGTAATCAACACAGAAGCGCACCTTGCCATCCGGCTTAGGTTGCAGCATTACGGGAGATGTCCACTTTACCGCCCCCTTCTCGATCAGTCCCTGTTGCAACATATACTCCAACTCCGCCCGGAGGGCCGGAAGTTTAATAGGGGGCACCCTATAGGGCACTGATTTGAAGGGTGGGTGGTCTCCGACGTCAACGTCGTGCACCTCCTGAGTAGTGAGGCCTGGGTGTTCCGCAAATACAGTAGGGTATAAACAAAATAGGCGCTCGACAGCCACACGCTGTTGCTCAGGTAGGTGTTGCAAAGCCTCATGAGCCACCTGTCTCGTGTTTCCCGCCCACTGATCTGCAGAAACATGATTATCCCAGTTGTCATCCACCTGCGCATGACTGTCCCGTTCTCCTTCTCCACCTTGACTGCTGAAAGTCATCACGGGGACAGTGAGAGGCTCAGGTGGGCGCCTCACATACTCCTTCATCAGGTTGACATGACATAACTGATTCCTCTTACGCCTGTCTGGAGTGGCCACCAGGTAATCTAAGTCCGAGAGCTTCTCTGCTACCCTATAAGGACCAGCGTACTTTGTGGATAAGGGGTGACCTACAAGAGGGAGTAGTATCAACACCTCCTGACCCACGTGAAACTCCCTGAGTTTCACCTTGTGGTCGTACCTGTCCTTCATGAGGGCCTGAGAGCCTACCAGATTGGGGCCAGTCAACTCCAGACTACGCAACATTCGTTCTCTACTCTCAAGAACAGCATACTCTAAGCATCTCCCATGAACTGTTCCACACTCTTGTCTTAGAATCTTTCTCTCCTACTGCCTCTATCATTTCCACTACTTCCTCACCCTTTACTAATATCAATCCCCCTCTGGTTCCCTGCATCCACACCTTGAATTCGTGGCCAGACTGTATTATATGCTGGATCTCACATTTCTTATGTACTAGGCTAAGGTTGAAGAGAGTCGTTGTCTTTTTGGGAGATTGTATTGCTCGGACTGTCTCCATCAATCACTAATGTTTCTACAGGGTTAAATAATGCTAGACTAGGGATCAGGTACCTTGCTGTTGTTGTTTTCACCATGTGTAGGCTACTTTTGAGCTGCACGACACTACGGATTCTGTGGGTTACCTGGGTGGATCTTTTGTCTGTGTACCTTGGAGTTTAGACTGTGTAGTGCATGAGGGCTGCTTGCCTAATCCACCCAACACTGTTCTAACTCTATTTGCTTTTACTTTTGAGGTTCGCCAGGAGGATACTCGATACTTGTGATCGAGAATCCTCAAGAGAGCACCCCTTCATATTAACGTAATCAGGCCGCACAGACCCAAGGTCCACACTAGGCTAGGAGCTGCCTTGCTCCACCAGAATTCTGTACCTTTGCGCATCCCAGCTAGACTTTATTAACCCGGGTAGACATTAGCTGGATTAGATCATATACTGTTTTATGCATACCCATTATTTCTACACAAGCATTTTGAGGTCTAGGTTGCTGTAGAGAGACACAACCAGCAGAGACCGGTTTTGTTAATAGGAGTACTACTTTTTCGTGGCGAGCATTATTACTGTTGCACCGCTTATAATATTCTTGTGTCCAATAACATTATTGGTCCAGCCTTTTTGTGTATTTAGCCTACACGTGCATTGTCCTGCCTCCTGCTATTTTGTGGTTCCATTTCCGATACGTTCTTCATAGTAGCATCCGACATTATTCAGAAGATTCCTTGTTCGGTGCTTCAGGACCTTACAACACTTTCTTTCATAAAGGAGTGACAGATATTATTGATTAAAGTAACGTTAAGTAAACCTTATTCTTGTTTGCATTAGATCACTCTTGTGATTTAATTAAGTTAACTATCTTTTCCTTGTGTACCATAACTAAGCAACCATATGTTATAGGTATTAGGCTGTTTCAGAGAACATCAGCCTATAGTAGAAGCACATAGATACTGAGAGTTAAGATACCCCGCTATCGCAGATATAACTCTGGAGGGTATATGTGTTCTTTGTTCGACGGGATTATATATCAGGGGTTGGATCTAGCGTTTCCGTTGTTGCATTTATGCCAGTCTAGTCCAATGTATAAGAGCCACTGATTTATACGAGACCCGATCGTAACAAATGGCCTTGTGGTCGTACCTGTCCTTCATGAGGGCCTGAGAGCCTACCAGATTGCGGCCAGCCAACTCCAGACTACGCAACATTCGTTCTCTACTCTCAAGGACATACTTAAACATAGAACATGGTTTAGCGGTGCCTTCCCATATCTCCTTTACCATGTGGAGAGGCCCTCTGACTCGGTGTCCAAACACAAGCTCATTAGGGCTAAACCCCAAACTCTCCCCAGGTACCTCTCGTGCAGCGAATAACACATACGGCAGGCCAAGATCCCAGTCCTTGCCGTTCTCAAGACAATAGGAGCGAAGCATGCTTTTTAGAGTGGAATGCCACCTCTCTAACACCCCCTGACTCTCTGGGTGATAAGCAGGTGACACTACAGTGACTATCCCGTGCTGCTTCATTGTCTGAGCGAACAAGTTGGAGGTGAAATTCGATCCTTGGTCTGACTGTATCTCCTGCGGGTATCCGTACCGAGAGAAGTATAATAGCAAGTTACGGACCACCGTCTTCGCCAAACCATTTCTCATCGGGTATGCGTCT
This sequence comes from Paralithodes platypus, assembly GCA_032716605.1. Lineage (NCBI taxonomy): Eukaryota > Metazoa > Arthropoda > Malacostraca > Decapoda > Lithodidae > Paralithodes > Paralithodes platypus. Next base: position 22,024,563 of record CM064505.1, read on the forward strand.
GGGTACCGAGTTGCTACGTCCATTACTGTCAAGAGATATTTATTTCCGGCACTTGTGTGGGGGAGGGGGCCAACCATGTCGACTACTACTTTACTAAAGGGAGGCCCACTGACGGGAATTGGGTGTAACGGAGCCTTTGGGATGCTCTGGTTAGGTTTCCCGACCTTTTGGCACACACTGCACATTGCCACCCATGACACCACTTGTGCTCTCAAACCAGGCCACCAAAACAGTTTCCCCAAAGCCGCCACCGTCTTACGGACACCCAAGTGTCCCGCCAGCGGTACATCATGAGCCAACCTAAGTAGGCTATCCCTGCATACCCTCGGTACGACCAGCTGGTCTACCACTCCTGACCCACCCTCCCAACTTCTCTGCGGGTCTTGGAATCGCCGATACAAGATGCCCTCAATGAAAAAAAAAATATCCAGACTTTGCATCCCTGTCCTCTTCGAGTTCGACAGCACCGTTACTACACTTTAGAACCTCCGGGTCTTCTAGCTGCAATTTGCGAATATCTGTGGGAGCTAGCCTGTCTAAGTGTTTGCGAAACAACTCATGCCCTCCCCCAACATCGAACTTTGCATCCCGTTGCTCTCTCCGTGTATACCGTTGCTGCCTCTGAGTCTCTTTAAGCCCTGCCTCTACACTCTCAGTGACAGGTGGTGGTGCTTCTCCAGACTCTAATAACGGTGCTAATACTGAGTCCCCGACAAGCGCTGCTGGTACTAGACTCTCCACCGTATCAGCTTTCAGCACCTTCTCGTGACCGTTCCTCCGCTTATTTGAAGACTGTTGGTTAGGCTGTGACTCCCTGGATGCGAGAGATCTGGTTACAACACACGCCATTGGTTGCACCTGACACTTTTCAACCCACTCCTGTTCCTCCCTACTCACGTTGGCCGGCTCCTCGGCAACGACTATGGGTGAAACCTTAGAAGCAGGCACCGCAAAGTCATTGCCGAGAAGGAGGTCGACGCCCCCAACAGGCAATTTCTCCGCGATTCCCACATCCAGTTCGCGAGTCACACCGTCAACTTCAAGCTCCATTCTAACAAGCGGGTATGACCTAGTTGCATTAACTCCCTGCACCACAACTACCCGCGCCGCGTTTATGGGTCTACCAGTGAAATTCTTCAAGAGTGTCTGAGAGGCACCTGTGTCACGCAAGAGCTGTACCCCGTGCTTTTTGCCCCCCCACTTCACGCAGCCATGCCCTCTATGGTCGCAAAAGGCATCGCGGACAGGGTTCGAACCTTCCGGATCCTTCTTCACTGGCGGTGCTCCATCCTCTGATCTTATGCCTCCAGCAAACACAGAAGACTTCTGGAACACCCCAATGCTGCGAGCCAATGACACAGCCGCCGAGGAAGGTCTGCTTGGACAAGCTTTTGCCATGTGCCCCTCTTTGTGACAGTTATAACACTCAAATTTCCCCTTGGACTTATACTGAGGTGTAAAAGTCCCCTGACCCTTCTTAAACGGGGCGGTGCTAGGTTTGTGATCAGTTTTGGTGTCATTGCTTTTAAATTTATGTGTGTCCATATTCCGGGGAGGGGGAGGGTAACGCTCCTTAACGCCTACATCGTTTCTCTGTGCAGAGCCGCACCCACGAATTAGTGACAACCGAAGATCAGCCATCTCTGCTGCTTCTACGAGAGTTCTTGGGTTCTTCTCTTTAAGGTTTAAAGTCAAGTCGCCGCCCGTACACTTATAAAACTGCTCTAGAAGCATCAACTGTTTCATCTCATCAAACGTAGTTGTCTTCTCTGATCTGAGCCAGTTTCCCATAGCGTCGGACAGGTCCCGGGCGTGCTACAAGAAGGTACTGTCCCGCCCCTTAGTCACACCCCGGAACTTTAACCTATATGTCTCGGGTTGTAGCTCATATGCCCGCAGGACAGCCTCCTTGAGCTCCTCATAAACAACGCAGGACTCCAAAGGCAGTGCATCGTAATCCTTGAGCCCCTTACCTACTAGTCTAGAGGACACAAGGGCCGCCCACTTAACTTCAGGCCACTGATGCTCCCAGCACTTCTTCTCAAATCTATTGAAAAACTCTGTGACACCAGACTCGTCAAATACAGGGACCAGTTTGAGAAGGTGCGACAGAGACTGATCATGCGCACGGTTTCCAGTACCGAGTCGCTGTCCCGTCGTCTCAACACGAGACTTCTCTAACTCCATGTCGGCACAGTATCTTGTAGATTCTAGTTCAGTCCTAAGCTCAACTTCCCTCGTCTGTTGCTGCATCCTAGCCAGCTCTTTTCTCTCTTCTATCTTACCTAGCTCTTTTCTCTCTTCTATCTTAGCTAGCTCTTTTCTTTCTTCCATCTTAGCTAGCTCGAGCTGAAAGAGCATCTCCGGGGTCAAACCTTGAGGAGGAGGAGAAGATGCAATGATGTTAGAAATACCCGGTGATCCCCCCAGGGGCAAACCACCCTGCCAGTCACTACCCACCTGCGGAAGCGTGCTCAGGGTCGGTACTCCAATAGGAGGATTGGGAGTCGAGTGAAGAGGAGGCTCGGCCAAAGGGCTCTGAGCACTCACCCTACCTCGTACGCCAGTCACCCAACCCAGCACACACGTCATCAGGTCATCCTTGGTCATGCCACTAGTACATACATGACCGATAGCTGCGGCTAAGCACTGGAGACCGTACCGATTCATACCCACCAACAACCGGTCGGAAGTAACAGGCCATTGTAAAAAATTCCTTGCATCCTCCTCACTGTTCACCAAGTTAACAACCTGCCCATGCTGCTGCTCCTCAGCTTCTACATCACATACTGTGTCCTCATCCTGCACTGATCCGCTATAAGACATGATGCTCACTGAAGATTTTTCACTTTGATACACAAAAAAGAAGTACCGCAAACTCTTATACCACAATATTCACAATAACAAATTCTCGGAGACCGCTTAAGTGCTATATTACTTTGCTAAAAAATTAATTCTTGCATGTCCTCAAAAAATATTCAACAAAATCAATGATGTTCACTGCCTAAACTGTGAGAAAAATCTGCACAATAACCTGCAATTATATGTCAGTTCACCAAATCCTGAGCTAGGTCGCCATTTGTTACGATCGGGTCTCGTATAAATCAGTGGCTCTTATACATTGGACTAGACTGGCATAAATGCAACAACGGAAACGCTAGATCCAACCCCTGATATATAATCCCGTCGAACAAAGAACACATATACCCTCCAGAGTTATATCTGCGATAGCGGGGTATCTTAACTCTCAGTATCTATGTGCTTCTACTATAGGTTGATGTTCTCTGAAACAGCCTATTACCTATAACATATGGTTGCTTAGTTATGGTACACAAGGAAAATATAGTTAACTTAATTAAATCACAAGAGTGATCTAGTGCAAACAAGAAGAAGGTTTACTTAACGTTACTTTAATCAATAATATCTGTCACTCCTTTATGAAAGAAAGTGTTGTAAAGTCCTCAAGCACCGAACAAGGAATCTTCTGAATAATGTCGGATGCTACTAAAAAGAACGTATCGGAAATGGAACCACAAAATAGCAGGAGGCAGGACAATGCACGTGTAGGCTAAATACACAAAAAGGCTGGACCTATAATGTTATTGGACACAAGAATATTATAAGCGGTGCAACAGTAATAATGCTCGCCACGAAAAAGTAGTACTCCTATTAACAAAACCGGTCTCTGCTGGTTGTGTCTCTCTACAGCAACTTAGACCTCAAAATGCTTGTGTAGAAATAATGGGTATGCATAAAACAGTATATGATCTAATCCAGCTAATGTCTACCCGGGTTAATAAAGTCTAGCTGGGATGCGCAAAGGTACAGAATTCTGGTGGAGCAAGGCAGCTCCTAGCCTAGTGTGGACCTTTGGGTCTGTGCGGCCTGATCATGTTGATATGAAGGGGTGCTCTCTTGAGGATTCTCGATCACAAGTATCGAGTATCCTTCTGGCGACCCTCAAAAGTAAAAGCAAATAGAGCTAGAACAGTGTTGGGTGGATTAGGCAAGCAGCCCTCACGCACTACACAGTCTAAACTCCAAGGTACATAGACAAAAGATCCACCCAGGTAACCCACAGAATCCGTAGTGTCGTGCAGCTCAAAAGTAGGCTACACACAGTGAAAACACCAACAGCAAGGTACCTGATCCCTAGTCTAGCATTATTTAACCCTGTAGAAACATTAGTGATTGATGGAGACAGTCCGAGCAATACAATCTCCCAAAAAGACAACGACTCTCTTCAACCTTAGCCTAGTACATAAGAAATGTGAGATCCAGCATATGATACAGTCTGGCCACCAATTCAAGGTATGGATGCAGGGAACCAGAGGGGGATTGATATTAATAAAAGGTGAGGAAGTAGTGGAAATGATAGAGGCAGTAGGAGAGAAAGATTCTAAGACAAGAGTGTGGAACACTTCATGGGAGATGCTTAGAGTATGCTGTCTGGGACGGATCTGACAAGGATATTCCCAGGGACAGCATGGCTGGAGTCCCAGTTCGCAGGAATGGCACGAGGGTGCGCGACAGTCGCCCAGTAAGCAGCCGCCTAGTAGGCAGTGTTAGGCAGGAGGCAACGAATCCCGCGAGGCCTATGTAAGGGGGCCAGCCATGCGTCACACTCTCCACCAAGTCACACCACCTAGTCTCTCTCTCTCTCTCTCTCCCGCTCGCCTTCCCATCATTCAACTTCTTAACACAATACTCTCAATTGACTAAATAAATTAGAAAGGATTGTGACAGACGAAAATAAAGAACAGTTCTGAACTGTCTGCAACAAAAGCTTTCTCGAGAAGGAAAGTACACAATGATAGGTAGACTGTAGCTATATTCTCTGCCCTGGCGAGTCCTAGCGAGTAAGCCATGCGGTTCTGGGGGAAGCGGTGAGCGTCACAACACACACACAACATACTACACACACACACACAACATACTACACACACACACAACATACTACACACACACAACATACTACATGCACACACAACATACTACACACACACACACACACAACATACTACACACAGACACACACAACATACTACACACAGACACACACAACATACTACTCACACACAAACACAACATACTACACACACACACACACAACATACTACACACAGACACACACAACATACTACACACACACACAACATACTACACACACACACACACACACAACATACTACACACACACATACAACATACTACATACAGACACACAACATACTACACACACACAACATACTACACACACACACACACCATACTACACACACAACATACTACACATACACCATACTACACACAGACACACACACAACATAATACACACAAACACACAACCAACATAGTACACACACACACACACACACACAACATACTACACACACACAGAACATACTACACACACACACACACACACAACATACTACACACACACACACAACATACTACACACAGACGCACACAACATACTACACACAGACACACACACAACATACTACACACACACACACAACATACTATACACACACACACAACATACTACACACACACACACACACAACATACTACACACACACACACCATACTACACACACACAACATACTACACACACACACAACATACTACACACACACACACACACCATACTACACACAGACACACACAACATACTACACACACGCACACAACATACTACACACACACAAACAACATACTACACACACACACACAACATAATACACACACATACACAACATACTACACACACACACACACAACATACTACACATACAGACACACAACATACTACACACAGACACACACAACATACTACACACCTGTGGTTCCTGTGGTTGTAGTTGAGGGCTGTCAGTTAGCGCCCCGTGGTCCACGCCGTTGCGGCGCCGCCACTGTACATCCCATCTACCCTCCTCTGTGCCAGCTGGTCAAGAATGCTGTTGCTGGCAGCACGGAGGTAGTAGTGGGGTAGGAGTGGTTGGTCTGGCAGTGATGACAGGAAATCATCCAAGTCCTTTTTTAATTTTTCAACGGTTGGGTAGTTTTGCTTTCTTATTTCTTTTGGCAGTGCATTGTAGAGCTTCGGACCCGTGTAGCGAAGGCATTTTCTTTAAGTGTCTTAACTCTTGTCAGTGCTCTTGAGTTAATTGACCTGATAATACACATACGGCCAAGTCGTTGTTTTTCTGTTATCTCTATCAACTCCTTTTCTTCCTCTCCCAGCAGGTTTGGGGCTAAGTTGTTGAGAATTTTCCAGATATAAACTTTATTCTTTGGCCATCATGTGCCGAATAGTGGACTTCTTCTATTTTGTTTGTACCATATCTAACCAGTTCAAATTTGTTATTATTGAAAGACATATTATTTGTTTCGGCCCATGTATATAGCTTGGTAAGGTCAGATTTTAATTTGTCCACATCTTCCATCGATTTAGATTCTTTCATTACTCTGGTATCATCGGCAAAAGACGAGACTTTTGAGTAGAGTGTACCTTGGTCAATGTCGGATATGAGTATGAGGAACAGCAGTGGCCCAAGCACAGAACCTTGAGGGACACCACTGTAGACATTTGAGTCATGGGAAATGACACCACCCATAGCAACACATTGCTTTCTCTCGTTCAGGAAGTTATGGATCCATACTCCAAGGCGACCTACTATTCCTAGATTGCGGACTTTATGTAATAGGATTCCGTGGTCCACCTTGTCGAAGGCCTTACTGAAGTCCAAGTACATTACATCGATGTTGCTGCCATTCTCTAGTGTACTAACAATTTGTTCATGATGGGCAAGGAGCTGGGACAAGCATGATCTACCTTGTCGAAATCCGTGTTGGCTATCATTAATTTTATTGTTATGTTCAAGGTAGTTTGTAATATTCTTGACAATAATTTTCTCAAAAGTTTTAATGATATGGGATGTGAGGGCAATAGGTCGGTAGTTTTCGGCTTTGCTTCTTGGCCCGCCTTTGAATACGGGAGTTACCTTAGCTCTCTTCAGTAATCCAGGAACAATCCCGGAATCCAGTGAAGATCTGTATAGGATTTTGAGAGGTACACACAACTTTTCAGCACATTTCTTCAGTAGTATGGCCGGAAAACCATCAGGGCCAGCTGAAGCATTGGTGGAAATTTCTTTAACTGCTTCTATTATATCATTCTCAGTAAAAGCTATATCTTCTATTGATGGGTCCTTGATCTTGTTGGAGAAAAAGCTGTTGGGTTCTGTGATGATCTTATCTTTAAAAGGAGTACTGAAAACACTCTCATACTGTTTACAAAGAGCTTCACAAACTTCTGTTGGGTCTTCAATCATTTTACCGTGCTCACTTGTTAAAGGGCCAACAGCGGCCTTAACCTAACAAGTGCGCATGGGGGTAATTGGAAACGTCCCCCTGTGCTGACGTATTTGAGGTGTTTCCGTCACTAAAATATTCATTGTACCATTAATAGCATTAATACGTATCCATATGCGCCTATTATGGGTTGATTATAAAGGTATTAACCTGAAACAACAATAAAACGAGTGAAAACAGCGTTTGGATGGTCAAAATCGGAGATATAGCCCGCGAGTTGTATAATGTATGGGTGAGGCAAGCTGCTTTCTCGCCAATTTCCCCCAAGGCCACTGAGACACAGTCGATCGATACTCTCTCTCTCTCTCTTGCATTCACTTGCTATCAGTGATGACCACACCCTGTAACCGGATTTCTAATGTTAGCACGAAAATATACCTCAGAATAAGGGAATAACAGGGAAAATAGGTGATAACTGAAGGAGAGGAGGAAAGTAGGGAAGGAGGGGAGATAGAGAACTGAGATTTTGCATGGCCCAGGGGCCAAAAAAAACAAATTTTTTTTATTTTTTTTCGATGTCAAAAGTTGATTTTTTTTTTTCTCTGACTCTTAACCCCTAACTGTCGGTGCGCAACATAAGTCGAGTATAATAAATCTGGACTATCTGGCGGCGCGCGACATAGGTCGTGTGGCAATTTCAGCACGTAATGTTGCTGAGAGAGAGAGACAAGTGGTGGCAGGAGAGTAGCGAGCGTATGACTGCTCCAGACCACCGCGGCGAACCTACTTACACGAATCCCACCTCCTCCCTCCCTCTCTCAATCGCTACATACTGAATTGTATGGGGAAAGTACCGAATTACATGCTTTTTGCACTCGTGTTGCGCGGTTGTTGCAAGAAAACTAGCCGTCATAAAAGGATCGTTATGGTGTCATTGGAAAGCTCTGTTTATGCCCTTTCAGGGATATCCCTGAAAGGGCCAACAGCGGCCTTAATTGTTGATCGGTTACTTGCATATTTGAAGAAGTATTTAGGGTTTGACTTGATTGCAGATACTGCCTGTTCTTCTCTCAGCTTCATTTCTTTTTCAATAGAGGTTTTCAACTGCTCTTCGAACGTCAAGATTTTCCGCTGCATCAAAGTACGGTTGTGGTCGTTGGTAGAATGGGCAATTTTTACTTGTAGTCTTCTTCGTTTTCTCATTCGTTTTCCTTCGATCACGGGGAATTTTCTTAGTGGTTGAGGGTTGTTTTTTAATAGGGGTGTATTTTTCACAAATCGCTAAGCAATGTTTCAGCAGTAAGTCATATTGGTTATTGGGGTCTGTATCTGTCAACAATTTCTCCCAACATAATTCACCCAATTCTCTATCAATATTCTCCCAGCATGTATTAGTACTGAATTTTTTTAGTTCACTTAAACTTAGGTTTCTTTGGGGTGGTATCATTGCTTTTTTGTGTTCTAAAGATTTTATGTTGGTAGTCATTACAATTATATTGTGGTCTGATGTAGTACTTGGGTCTACAGTGTACTCATGGACAAGCTCTTCGTTATTAGTGAAGAATATGTCTAGGATATTTTTGCCACGTGTAGGGACTGGGACTCGGATATACTGGTTCATGCAGTAGTTCTCTGCTAGGTCAAGGAGGGCAGCTGCTTGTAATTGTGCATCTGTAGATCCTCCTTGTACCACTTCAGTTTCCCAGTCAATTATTGGTAAGTTGAAATCACCCGTTAGGATGATATTTGGTAAGGGAGCTGACATCTCATTTATTTTGTCTTTAATCAGTGTCAGGATTGGGATAAAATTGTTCTGAGTACAGTCAGGAGGGCGATAGATGACAATAAACATCAGATTTATGTGTTCAATGTTGAGCATTTGTACCTCAGAAACTGAGTTTGAGAATGAAAGTATCACTTTGGTGTACGGGGAGATTGTGTCTTTCAGATAGGTGATAATTCCTCCTTTCTTTCTTCTATTTGCTCTATCAGTTCTGAACGATGTATAGTTGTTTATTTTAACCTCGGCATCTTTAATATTTTCAGAGAGATGTGCTTCGGTAAGTGTAACAATAAGGGCTTCCTCTTCAGATGCTAGTTCAGAAATTATTTCAAGCTTTGCTTTGAACTTGCGTGGGATTAGCCCCTCAATGTTGCATGAAATTATTTTGTTTAATATGGAAACATATGATCTGGTGAGAGGACTCCTTGAGGATGGCCTATCGGCACACGGGATGGATGCCAATTGATGCTTTGGTCTTGTTGCCAAGCTTTTATCTTGAGGATATGGTTCATTTGCATTTGAAGAATTTGCACTTGTTTTATTAGAAAATGTTCTATTCCATCACTTGGTCTTGGTTGGTTCTGTACAGGGGGAGCTGCAATAAATGGATGTATAGGCTCAGGAATAACTGGTGGAGTAGCAGTGGGTGTAGAAGTAGGTGGGATAGTAGTTGGTCCTGGCCCAACATAAACTGTGGGTCCTGGTCCAACAGATGGTCTTGGCTCAACCACTGGCCCAGGTGGTGGTAAAGTTCTGGGTCCTGGATTGTAAACATTAGTAGGTGGTACCTGGTGAGCAGTCGTTGGTGGTAGTCTGGAGTTCAGAGGTCGACGACGAGTGCCTTTAAGGTGAAGTTTCCTACATCTCTGGTTAAAACACTCGGATGCCTCTGCTGATCCTTTACAGATAATAGGGTGAAAGTTCTCACACTGACGGCCCTTTACACATCCATGTGCAGGGTTAGGGCCATGAGCTTGGTAGGCTGGACAGATCTTAGGGTGATTATATCTGCAATCACGACCTTCTCGGCCGAATTTACAACTATTTTCTTTGTAATAGAAACAGATCTTGTCAACCTTTTCTTTCAATTGTGGTATAGAGGCATTTGTTTCTTGAACACTGGTTTGCGTCTCTTTTTCAGATTCAGAATCATGTAATGTTTTGTCCTCATCTTGTGTAAGGTCAGTCACTGTTCTGGTACTGGTAACATCACGCTCGATGATTGAATGTACCTATGCATACTGTTCATCATATTTATCCTTAAACTTTAATTGTACACAACTCTCACAATTGTAGTGGATTCTAGAGTTGAAGTAATTTACTAGGTGGTATGATGGAAGTTCAGAACAGGCAACATGGAAAAAACAATTACAGTTTTCACACTTTTAACACTCAATTATGCAAGACTTGGTACACTTTGAGCATGAATTTCCCGGAGGGGGTAGGCTTGTCCTATGAGACATGCTTCTAGGTAGGGGGGGGGGGGGGAGGTTGTTTACAGACGGGTAATTATGCTTCTAGGTAGGGGGGGGGGGTTGTTTACAGACGGGTAATTATGCTTCTAGGTAGGGGGGGGGAGGTTGTTTACAGACGGGTAATTATGCTTCTAGGTAGGGGGGGGGGTTGTTTACAGACGGGTAAGTATGCTTCTAGGTAGGGGGGGGGGGGTAGTTTACAGACGGGTAATTATGCTTCTAGGTAGGGGGGGGGGGAGGTTGTTTACAGACAGGTAATTATGCTTCTAGGTAGGGGGGGGGGGAGGTTGTTTACAGATGGGTAATTATGCTTCTAGGTAGGGGGGGGGAGGTTGTTTACAGACGGGTAATTATGCTTCTAGGTAGGGGGGGGGGGGGGGAGGTTGTTTACAGACGGGTAATTATGCTTCTAGGTAGGGGGGGGGAGGTTGTTTACAGACGGGTAATTATGCTTCTAGGTAGGGGGGGGGGGGGGAGGTTGTTTACAGACGGGTAATTATGCTTCTAGGTAGGGGGGGGGGAGGTTGTTTACATACCGGTAATTATGCTTCTAGGTAGGGGGTGGGGGGGGGGGGGGGGGAGGTTGTTTACAGACCGGTAATTCACTTTTCTATTTTCTATTTAGGGTTTCACTTTTTAAATTACCGGTACCTTAATTTAACTTCCACACGATAGATTCATATCACCAATATGGAGAAAGGCGATAGGGGAAGATAGTGGTAGTGGTAGAGATGTTGGTGGAAATGTTTGTGTGGGTGGTTTGTATGGTTGAACAACAGGTGGCGCTGACTGTGGGCGAGAAGGCTGGGTAGAGTATAGTATTTTCGTTAATATTTCATCACCCACTCGCTTAATTTTCTTCCAGATACAATCACAAACGGCGCGAATCCTTAATGCTTAATTGGCATAGGTCACTACACTGTAACGTCAGTATTTCCAGAGATATTGACAAAATCTGAGGACCTCTGCTGCACCGTGATTACACCCGGTTAACGACCGATCACACAACATACTACACACAGACACACACACAACATACTACACACAGACACACAATATACTACACACACATACACACACACACAACATACTACACACACATACACACAGACACACATAACATACTACACACACACACACACAACATACTACACACACACACACACACACAACATAATACACACAGACACACACAACATACTACACACACACACACAACATAATACACACAGACACAAACAACATACTACACACACACACACACACAACATACTACACACACACACAACATACTACACACACACACAACATACTACACACAGACACACACAACATACTACACACAGACACACACAATATACTACACACACACACAACATACTACACACAGACACACACAACATACTACACACACACACACACAACATACTACACACACAGACACACACACACAACATACTACACACACACACACACACACAACATACTACACACACACGCACAACATACTACATAAACATATTATCATACACACACACACACAACATACTACACACACACACACACAACATACTACACACACACACACACACAACATACTACACACACACAACATACTACACACACACACACAACATACTACACACACACACACACAACATACTACACACACACAACATACTACACACAGACACACACAACATACTACACACACACACACAACATACTACACACAGAAACACACAACATACTACACACACTGTGACAGTTACAAAGTGGTGTACAATCTATCTTATTCTAGTTACATTGTAGTTTATCTTATTGTACTAGTACCTCCCTACAATCAACCTAGTTGTTCCCCAATTCGTCCCTCCGCCACAACCATTTCAAAGTCCAAGTCTCTCACTCTTGTCCTCTGTAGCGGGGAGGACCTTGTACCCCTGAGACATAGGAGTGCAGACCTGAGAAGAGAGAAAGAGAGCCGGCATCTCATCCAAGTTATGACTTGGCTTCTATGCTGGCGCTTTTTCTCCGATATTTGTTCAGACAATTTTTCATAGAAGACACTTGCAGAGGGTCCCATACCTCCCGACGATGAGAAGACCAGAGGAGTAAAGCTTCCTTGATCCCTGTTCAAAATTCTTTCTTCATAAGCACGTTTTTTCTCACTTTCGTTTCTCAAGTATGCCGCCTTGTGTCCTCGCTCACGATATGTTTGTGCTCTTGGGTTGAAGATTCTGATGTCGAAAAAAGCCCGTTGGCCCCTCGTCCAAAAAACCTCGAGCACTTACGTCCACTCTTGCTTCATTTGAAGTATTTGCAGTATTGTGGGCCAAGCGCTGTCCGTCCATAGGCAGAAGTTCCGATTCGATTCTGACATCATGGCACACCTCGTCCAGCATTTGTGCAGTGATGTCTCGTACTTCATCATGCCAGATACAGATGAATCCTCCTTTCTTACAGGTCATACAGTGGTCTGGGTTGTTTATTTCATCGCATGCACATTTCAGCGGCAGGTTCGAAACTGGCCACCCATACCTCAAGGCTACGGCATCATTGAATTCTTGTTTATTTAAGCTGAAGCCTTTCTCCTTTATTGGTAATGATGTGAGCCAATTTGAAGCCCCCGTGTCTTGTGCCATCTCAACTCTCATTTTCAGTTCTTCCCTACATCTGGTCTTAATTTGTTCTAGGCTATGTTTCTGTCTCTCTTCTCTGCTCTTTGTAATTTCCTGTCTTGCATTTCGTTGTTCCTCTTCGTCCACCTCATCATTTTCATTTTGCTCCCGCATTTTTTCTGTCAGAGACGTAGTAAGTTTAAGGGAATTTTGGTACTCATGTAGTGCCGTCTCCACTGGGTTTATGATCCCCATACCTCCGAACCTTGGCGGAAGAGCTAATAGATCTCTTAGCTCTTGCGTGACGCCTTCCATCTCTGTTAAGGCCGGTATGAATGTTCCTCTGATTGCTTCTTCAAGCGGTTGGAGCATCTGTCTAATGCCAGGCACTGTTCTCATAAGAAAGGTCCATCTGTGCTTAACACCATATGTGAAGGCAGTATATGCAGCATGTGGTTCAGATTTCGCAATGTCTGCCAGGGTTTTCACTTCCTTTACCCCCTCCGCTACCTTTTTTCACACATAGTCTCTCTTACATTCTTCTGTGCCTATTACTGCTCCCAAATGGCGTTGACCCTCCTTTGTAATCTTCACTCCTGTCCCATCAAAAGTCTGCACCGCTTCTTCATACTTGTTTTCTTTCACTATTACTACAGATTTACTAGCATTCGGATGGTACCCAATCACTTCGCCTACCGATTGTACTCTCCGCCACCATTCTTTGAGATCCCCTATTTTTCCTGCACCTGTGAGGTCATCTGCATACGCCACTTGTTTCACTCGGGTTACCTCATGTTTTATTTTCTGCTGCAGAATTGATAGTGCCAGTGCGTACATTGCCATTGCCACTGGATCTCCTTGCGTTGTTCCTTCATTTGATTTGAGAATTTTCATTTCTTCCTTCTTTGTGCTTCCAACTATATACAGGTTATCTGGCTCCTTATAAGTATTTTCTATGTACTTTGCGATGCTCGGGCATTTGATCTTGATGTTGTGAATAGCTGCCTCCCTATTAATGGTGTTAAAGGCATTTGTTGCATCCACTAGCAGTACCGCTTCATAATCTTCCTCATGATACACCTTCCCCATTGCACGTATTGCTGCTTCTCATCCGGCTTGCTGTCCTGCACATACTTGTAAGTTGCCCACTGCTCTTTGTACATCTTTTCCAAATACAGACATGATTGCTTTTCCTATAATCCTTCTAAGAACTTCCCCAATGCCTACTGGTCTAACTCCTGGATTCTTATTTAACACCTTACGAGCGGCCTATGCGGTTTATTTATATGTACCGCCCAGCGGGGTGTTTTTAGCCAAAATAGGGCTGTTTACGTGATCATTTTCATGCCTAAATAAGACCCAGAACGTAAAACAAGTACCTATCCCTGAAAGGGCATAAACAGAGCTTTCGAATGACACCATAACGATCCTTTTATGATGGCTAGTTTTCTTGCAATAACCGTGCAACTCGAGTGCAAAAAGCATGTAATTCGGTACTTTCCCCATATAATTCAGTATGTAGCGAGTGAGAGAGGGAGGAGGGAGCTGAGATTCGTGTCAGTAGGTTCGCCGCGGTGGTCTGGAGCAGTCATACGCTCGCTAGTCTCCTGCCACCACTTGTCTCTCTCTCTCAGCAACATTACGTGCTGAAATTGCCACTCGACCTATGTCGAGCGCCGCCACATAGTCCAGCTTTATTTAACTCGACTTATGTGGTGAGCCTCTAATTAAGGGTTAAAGGTATCAGGCGACATGCTGTCAGAGCTTCTATGTTCACGCATGGTGATGATGCAAGTTTCTTTGCCAGCATTGCTATTGCTTCACAAGGGTCACCCGCGGCTGAACCAAACTTGTTTTGACTTAGGAAGATCCTCCAAGTCTTAGCATCTACTCCTGATGGACCTGCTCCTCCCTGTGTTTTCAGCGCCTTTCTCCATATGAGGTCTCCAGTTATATTCTCATATATCACCAGGTCTGGAGGAACATATTCCCCGTCTAGTTTGGCCTCATCACTTGCTGGTTTTGCTTCTGGGTGTTTCTCCTTCAGCTGGTCCAAGATGCGTCATTTCACTTCGTGCACCCCACTTGAGGCTTCCCCAGTGACCATTCTGACTGCCTGTGCCACTTTACCAACCCTCATGCTATTTCCCACTGATCATGCCATATCATCTGGCTTCCTCTTTCTTCGTTGTTTTGTTTTCAGTCTTTGCTGGATTGCTCGTACTTGGCTAAGAATTTTGTCTAACTCCCCATTTTTCCACCACTCCATTCTCTGTTTCGGCGCTTTAATGTTCTCATTCAGTTTTCCATTTGGTCTTTTTCTTTGAAGGAACAACTGAGGAATGAAAGAAGCTATCTTGATTGCCACGTGCGCCAAAGGGGCATCCTGAACATACTTTAGGATCATACGTCTGAGTTCCCCCAGCATGTCTTTTGCGGCTTCACTACACACACACACACACAACATACTACACACACACACACACAACATACTACACTCACACATACACAACATACTACACACACACACAACATACTACATACACACACACAACATACTACACACAGACACACACACCATACTACACACACACACACACACACACACAACATACTACACATACACACACACACAACATACTACACACACACACACACAACATACTACACACACACACACACACACACACAACATACTACACACACACACACACAACATACTACAAACAGACACACACAACATACTACACACAGACACACACAACATACTACACACACACACAACATACTACACACACACACACAACATACTGCACAAACACACAACATACTTCACACACACACAACATACTACACACACACAACATACTACACACACACAACATACTACACACACAGACACACAACATACTGCACAAACACACAACATACTTCACACACACACAACATACTACACACACACAACATACTACACACACACAACATACTACACACACAGACACACACAACATACTACACACAGACACACACACCATACTACACACACACACACACAACATACAACACACAGACACACCCAACATACTACATACACACACAGACACACACAACATACTACACACACACACACAACATACTACACACACACACACACACACACAACATACTACACACACAGACACACACAACATACTACACACAGACACACACATCATACTACACACACACACACACAACATACTACACACACACACAACAAACTACACACACACACACACACACAACATACTACACACACACAACATACTACACACAGACACACACAACATACTACTCACACACACACACCATACTACACACAGACACACACAACATACTACACACACATACACACCATACTACACACACACACACACACAACATACTACACACAGACACACACAACATACTACACACACACACACAACATACTACACACACACACACACAACATATTACACACACACACACACACCAATACACACACACCACCACAACATACACACCATACTACACACAGACACACACACAACATACTACACACACAGACACACACAACATACTACACACAGACACACACAACATACTACACACACACACACACAACATACTACACACACACACAACAAACTTCACACACACACACACAACATACTACACACACACAACATACTACACACACACACACACACACAACATACTACACACAGACACACACAACATACTACTCACACACACACACACCATACTACACACAGACACACACAACATACTACACACACATACACACCATACTACACACACACACACACACAACATACTACACACAGACACACACAACATACTACACACACACACACACACAACATACTACACACACACACACACAACATATTACACACACACACACAACATACTACACACACACACACACAACATACTACACACACACACACACACACACACACAACATACTACATACAGACACATAAGATACTACACACACACACCATATTACACACACACACCATACTATACATACACACGCCATACTACACACAGACACACACACAACATACTACACACAGACACACACACAACATACTACACACAGACACACACACAACATACTACACACACACACATCATACTACACAAAGGCACACACACAACATACTACACACAGACACACACACAACATACTACACACAGACACACTCACAACATACTACACACAGACACACACACAACAAACTACATACAGACACACACCATACTACACACACACACCATACTACACACAGACACCATACTACACACACACACGCCATACTACACACAGACACACACACAACATACTACACACAGACACACACACAACATACTACACACAGACACACACACACCATACTACACACACACACATCATACAACACAAAGGCACACACACAACATACTACACACAGACACACACACAACATACTAAACACAGACACACACACAACATACTACACACAGACACACACACAACATACTACACACACACACACGCCATACTACACACAGACACACACACAACATACTACACACAGACACACACACACCATACTACACACAGACACACACACAACATACTACACACACACACAACATACTACACACAGGCACACACACAACATACTACACACAGACACACACACAACATACTACACACAGACACACACACAACATACTACACACAGACACACAACATACTACACACACACACACACAACATACTACACAAACATACACACAACATACTACACACAGAAACACACAACATACTACACACACACACACACAACATAATACACACAGACACACACAACATACTACACACACACACACACACAACATACTACACACAGACACACACAACATACTACACACACACACACACACTACACACAGACACAACATACTACAGTGCATTCATTCGACATATATCGACAGGCCCCGCCCACTTCCCCAACCGTTATCATACGGCTGGCATGACTGTGCGAGGTAGGAGTGTCCAACAGTTCGTCAAACGTCAGTTCAGTTCCCTCCCGTCTTCTGAAGGGGGAAGTACGCTCATATTAAATGTACGCGGCGCTGAGCAAAAAAAATAACCCTCCAACGTCGTCACTGTTGACTGTGGAGAGAGAGAGACACATCTCCCGTACCAAACTATTATGTATCTATAAAGCACAACATGATATTATGAATCTATTAAAAGACTGTTCTTCGTTTTACATTGCATGTATCATTTATTGAGCTAACAAAATCGGAAATGGAAAATCTGTTTCTGTTCGGTAGTTGTAGGCGAGATTGTTTACACTTCTTTCGAAAGTCGCTTCAAAGCTCACTGCTCTCCCCTGGCTAAATGATGTGAAGCCAATTCTTTAGTATGTATATGAGCTATTGAACTATCTCACTTGACACTATGTAGGCTATATGAAACTATAGGCTATACAGGGTGTATTACTTTTCGACTCAAAACTTTACCAGTAAGCCTAGGCGGCTAGGCCTATTATTTCGGTCGATCCGTTTCGGGCGCAGTGCTATCGATCGATGGCGCAGATCCGGCATTGCTCAACCACTACCAGTGTGAGTTAATTTACGTGTGTGTCTTATTTGTATACATTAAATGTATTTTGTGTGGTAGATTAGGTTATAGTAAAGAGTAACTGCAAATAATGCATGTACAGTATTAAAGCGCTCTAACATCCTATAATTAATTTTACTTGGAGCTCTTATCAGCTCCGTGGTAAGGTGACAAGTGACTTGTCCGAGATTGCGCTATGATAAGGTCTACTTCGTCTACGGCGCTGGTGGAAGCGGGCGGGGACTGTCGATATATGTCGAATGAATGCACTGTACACACACACAACATACTACACACAGACACACACAACATACTACACACACACACAACATACTACATACAGACACACACAACATACTACACACACACACACTACATACTACACACACAGATACACACACACAACATACTACACACACACACACACAACATACTACACACAGACACACACAACATACTACACACACACACAACATACTACATACACACACACAACATACTACACACACACACAACATACTACATACAGACACACACAACATACTACACACACACACACTACATACTACACACACAGACACACACACACAACATACTACACACACACACACACAACATACTACACACACACAAAATAATACACACACACACAACATACTACACACAGACACACACAACATACTACACACACACACACACACACAACATACTACACTCACACACCATACTACACACACACACACACACACAACATAATACACACACACAACATATTACACACAGATACACACAACATACTGCACACACACACACAACATACTACACACAGACACACACAACATACTACACACACACACACACAACATACTACACACAGATACACACAACATACTGCACACACACACACACAACATATTACACACAGATACACACAACATACTGCACACACACACATACAACATATTACACACAGATACACACAACATACTACACACACACACACACAACATATTACACACAGATACACACAACATACTGCACACACACACACACACAACATACTACACACACACAACATATTACACACAGATACACACAACATACTGCACACACACACACTACACACAGACACACACAACATACTACACACACACACACAACATACTACACACACACACACACAACATACTACACACAGACACACACAACATACTACACACACACACAACATACTACACACACACACACAACATACTACATACACACACACACAACATACTACACACACACACACACTACACACACCACATACTACACACACACACACACACGCTCACACACCACATACTACACACACACACAACATACTACATACACACACACACACACAACATACTACACACAGACACACACAACATACTACACACACACACATAACATACTACACACAGACACACACAACATACTACACACACACACAACATACTACACACAGACACACACACACAACATATTACACACAGACAAACGTACACACATCAGATATCCCACTCCAAACTGAACCTTGAACGTTCCCTAACATCCTTGTCTAAAGTCTCTATCTCTATCTCTTTCTCTCCGGCTCACTCACACACTCTCTCTCTCTCTCTCTTCCCCTGGGTCTGCCAACACTCGAGACTCTATAAAAGTGTATCAAAATTCCTGCTACTTAGAGTTTGCTATAAAAATGTATATGTTACGTGCGAGTTTTACGGGGAAGGAAAAGAGGAAAGACGGAGAAGCAAGAATCATGATGAGCTCTTATTTATCCATCTTCACTCCCTGTATACCATTTATAGTCGTTTTTCCCAGTGGATGGCATATTGAATCTCTTAGCAGCTGATTTCTCCATACTTAATGAACAAATATGAAACTACTACATATCTGCATCATCTTATAGCCAAGTTTTCATAAAAAGCAAAATATTTCGCTACGAAATCTTCGTAATAGTTAAGTAATTAAGATGAATATAGGACAATTTACCATCAGCTGGAAACAAATAGTCATTGTTTGTATGTTTTCTGTGTTTAATCTCAATCTCAATACAATATATTTGTCAATCTTCT
The DNA here is from genome assembly GCA_032716605.1 of Paralithodes platypus. Lineage (NCBI taxonomy): Eukaryota > Metazoa > Arthropoda > Malacostraca > Decapoda > Lithodidae > Paralithodes > Paralithodes platypus. The sequence goes on from CM064505.1 coordinate 22,045,536, forward strand.
TTGTTTATTTCATTGTTATATATGCCTCATTCTTAAAAACACTTTTTAGTCACTCTGTTTTCATTTTTCAACCCATCAGTAATATACAGTAGGTTCTAGTCCATTCATTATAGGTAAGCTAGAAATCGTAACCCCTAACCACTGTAACTCAAAAAGGGTTAGAACAGATGGGCTGTACATTTCCACACCTATTCCTTGGCTGACTCACTCCAAATGGTAGAAATATTAGCTCAATTGTGAGTTATGAGTTACAGATGTTAGGATTCACAGTTTCCGGCCTTCCTATAATGAACAGGGTATAGCTTGTGAATTGACTAATTGCGAGTTTCAGGCTATAAGGAAATTGGAGCCATGAACATCGATATTAAGGAGAGACTATACCTCAGAACCTTATTCCACCCTCTATAAAAGATTAATTTCTGGCCTTTTGCTATGTATGTGTACATGGTAATAGTAAGACTCGCTGAAAATGTCATCGCTCTATGTGCGTGCGTGCGCGTGTGCGCGCATTTTTCAGTTTACTATAGACAACAGACAATTTCCTTATCGGCAGATTTTGTTTATTTTTTGTACGAGGTAACTTTTATATATATAGGCTATAAATATACGCTCTTATTTACCCCAATTTGATACATGATCATGTTGAAAACTGCAAATAAATATCAATTATAAGATTTTGGCCCTATTTCCAATCATAAATATAGATTTGAGCTTCGAAGATGTTGCTAGAAACCCATGCTAAGAGCGTACGAATTGTCATTTATGCTTGGTCTAATTCTGTGAAAAAAATGGAGGCAATTGGACAGTAATCAGATCAATGGATAGCCTCAGACGTTGAAGAAGCATAATTTTACATAAGTGCATTTATAAGTTGACATGTCATAACTCATTTTCCTGGTGTGAAAGGTTTGGTTATAGAATAGTTACCCCTATTATTCTATTTTCTTAGGTAGCTAGGCCTTCTGCATTATAGAATATGTAGTTATTTGAGTAACTAAAATATTTCAGAAATAGGAAGGGTGATTTTAGACTAGGGGGGCAAGTGGGGGAGCCCCCGTAGGGTGAGTAATGGGTGTCAGATGTGGAAATTTAATGTTTCCTATGATTGTACAGTGTCATAGGAAGCTTTTAATAAAAAAATAACAAAATGTGAAAATTCCTTGAAAAAAGTAAAATGAAGGTCTAAAGTCCCCTTAAAGATAAATGTAATATTAATGTGGGTTTCTGAGGGATTAAAAGTATGATTAATTTGGTTCTATGTATTTATAATTGTATTATGACCGTATTGTAGCTGATAATTATGCTAAATATTGACGGCCACTGCTCCAACTTCCTTATAGCCTGAAACTCGCAAGTGGTCAATTCTATGCATGGCGCACAACGAAGTCTGGAGGTCAATCGCCTGGTGATGTTGAGAGGCTACTGTCACGTCATCATGGTTTCCAACACAATACCACACTGTCTGGATTAAATACAAAAAAAAAAAAAAAAATTGAAGGTCCCAACCCTTTCCCATTCTTAAGGGGAGGCAGACCGTTTTTTTTTGGACCTCCTTCTCCCTCATGTTTAGCCCCATTTTTGTTTAGATTATAAGACATTCGGCCCATTAGTTTGGCGATTCTAAGACCTTTCGCTCCAATTTCGTTGTCAATTTTAAGACCTTTCGTGCCATTTAGGTGTTAAGTTTTTCCTGGCGAGCGATAGCGAGCCTGCAATTTTAAGAGGAACCGGCCTTCGGCCGGCACATTTTTCTACCAAAAAATTTACAAATTGATCTTGAAGGGTGGTCTAGGGGCTGTTTTTCTAAGCTTGTTGGAGGTTTAGGGAGGAAACTAAAATAATATATGAATAAATGAATTAATAGACCAAACAAACATTCAGTCTCCCCTTAAGTTAGCCATTTTAGATTTAGAGAAGAGCGACCATTACTTGCATTACTGCATATCCACCACACTGTCTGCATTCACACACAGGTAGTTCAGACTGGTGTCAACAAATGACATAACGTCCACTTAATCTTCTTCTCTTTAACCCTTAATTAGCGGCGAGCAACATAAGTCGAGTTAAATAAAGCTGGACTATGTGGCGGCGCTCGACATAGGTCGAGTGGCAATTTCAGCACGTAATGTGGCTGAGAGAGAGAGACAAGTGGTGGCAGGAGACTAGCGAGCGTATGACTGCTCCAGACCACCGCGGCGAACCTACTGACACAAATCTCAGCTCCCTCCTCCCTCTCTCACTCGCTACATACTCAATTATGTACTGAAAGTACCGAATTACCTGCTTTTTGCACTCGCGTTGCACGGTTATTGCAAGAAAACTATCCATCATACAAGGATCGTTATGGTGTCATTCGAAAGCTCTGTTTATGCCCTTTCAGGGATAGGTACTTGTTTTACGTTCTGGGTCTTATTTAGGCATGAAAATGATCACGTAAACAGCCCTATTTTGGCTAAAAACACCCCGCTGTGCGGTACACATAAATAAACCGCATAGGCCGCTCGTAAGGTGTTAACACCCCTTCCATTACCTTTTTATTTCGCTACTTCTCATTCTATTAATTTCGCTATAAGTGTCACTATTATATAAGATAATGTATCAACTTGCCTCTCAGTCAAAAAAAAAAATCTCTCTCTCTCTCTCTCTCTCTCTCTATACATATATATATAAATATATATATATATATATATATACAGTATATATAGTGGTGGTGGTGTTAAGAGTAAGGACCCAAGTTGTAAGTTAAGTCACCGTAAGAAGGAGGGAAGCACGAGAATTGGTCATCACGGTAAAAGCTGCTGTCTTTATGTTTAGCATATTAATTTTGAGATGTTAAGACGTTCATTCCATTAGTTTGGCAATTTTAAGACCTTTCGCCTCATTTCTTTGCCAATATTAACACATTACGAGCGGGTGGGTCGGTAACTTCTATTACCCGCCCTGCGGGTGAGTTTACCCTAAATGGGGTTGTTTCCGTGCTCTTTTTCATGCATAAACAAGACCCAGAGCGTAATACAAGCATAAATCTCTGAAAGGGTGTAGCCATAGCTTTCCAATGACACCCTTCATCCTTCTACGACCACTGGTTCTCTTGCAACGATCGTGCAACACGAGTGCAAAAACCCTAAAAATAAGGTAATTTCCTTACATAATTCCCTGTGTAGCGAGTGAGAGAGGGTGGAGGAGGGTGTAATAAATTTCAGTTGACCCACGGCGGTGGTGGCGAGCGCTCAGGAGGGAATCTATGCTCCTCGTACCGCTCAGCTCTCTCTCACAGCACATTACGTGCTCAAAATTGGACTCGACATCTGTCGAGGCCCGCATATGGGCACGTTTTCTTTAACACGACATATGTTGCGCGCCGATGGTTAAGGGTTAAGATTTATCGTGCCATTTAGGTGTCGATGTTTTCCTGGCGAGCGATAGCGAGCCTGTAATTTTAGAAGGAACCGGGCATTTGGCCGGGAAATTTTTCTACCGAAAAATGTAAAAATTTATCTTGAACGGGGGTTTAGGGTTTTTTTTTTTAAAGCTTGATGGAGGTCTAGGAAGGAAACTCAAAAATAAATTAATAGATAAAAATATACACCGAAAGCCAAGAAGGAGAGAACCACGGGAGTTGGTCATCATGGTAAAAGCTGCTGTCTCCCTTTTCTATCCCACACCTTATTACTGTACAACCATCAACACTAATATATATACACTCATCTCTCTCTCTCACTCACTCACTCTCTCTCTCTCTCTCTATTACTGTACATATCTAAATTATATACTTTAATATTCATGTTGACGGGTTCCAACTTCCTTATAGCTTGAAATTCGCAAGCGGTGCATTACTCAGCTACCATTGACCACTTGCGAGTTTTGGTCTATAAGGAAGTTGGAGCCGTACACATCGATATTAAACAGAAATGCGATAATAATGTAGGTTTCTGGTGAATAAAGAGTATGTTTAATTGAATTTTATGTATTTATAAATGTACTACAACCATATTTTAACAGGCAATTCGGCTAAATATCGATGTCTACAACTCCATCTTCCTTATAGAACGAAACTCGCAAGTGGTCCATTCCCTATTCCTTCACTATATCTCTCTCCTTCCTGCTTCACCCCTTCTGTACCGGCGACGTATTTTCTTATTTAATACTAGCTAAATTTAGACGATGTTGTGCAGCTCAAGAAGGATCAGTAGTACTAAAAAGAGTTAATTAAGATAGTTCGCAGCCTGTTCATTTCTGGAGACCCTTCTCCAAACTGATAAAAAATCGGCTCCAAATTCCTTATAGCCTGAAACTCGCAAGTGGTCAATTACTCTGCTACCCTTCCTTAGCTATCACTCTCTCTCTCTCTCTCTCTCTCTCTCCTTCCCACTTCTGGATACTATTACACGATTAATTCATTTTTAATAGGGCCTCCAGCAAATAACATGCTTCGAACTATCTCACATAGCCATTTTCACTACCACAAATGCTTCTTAAACTGCACAACATCGTCTAAATATAGCTAAATAAAATTACAAAGACGTCGCTGATACAGGAGGGGTTACCTCTCTCTCTCTCTCTCTCTCTCTCTCTCTCTCTCTCTCTCCCTCTCTCCTTCCCACTTCATCAGGGTAAGAGCTCTGGTATATCGCTCGTCTCTCCACCCTTCTAGCACTACACTTTATATCAGCTAACTTATTACGGGCGGAAGGTACAGTTGCCCACATAAGTCCTGCTGTTCCTCTCCGTGACCGTGTACAGTTGGCCACATAAGTTCTGTTCCCTGTCCTGATCTTAGCACTAATGAATTGCAAGTGTGGTTCCTTTTCATTGTCAGTTAACTAGTTAGATGAGTTAACCACTGCATAATAAACTACACTTTGAAATCAATCATTGTCGATCTTTTTCCTAGCGATCGATAGCGAGCCTGTATTATGGTAGTAAACGGCCTCCGTCCGGGACAATTTTCTATCGAAGAATATACAAATGTATCTTATGGGTAATTTTTAAGTTTGATGGAGGTCTAGTGAGGAAACTCAGAAACAAATAAGCACATAAATAGGCTCATCCCCCTTAATAGTCAATTACTATACTGGCTACCCTACCCTTTTATTGTATATATCATATTCCTTATAGTTACAGTATACATCAGCACTCTCACTCAATCCCTATATAATGTTCTTTATAATTGCTGTTTGTCTGTCTGTCTCTCTCTCTCTCTCTCTCTCTCGCTCTCTCTCTCTCTCTCTCTCTCTCTCTCTCTCTCTCTCTCTCTCTCTCTCTCTTTCTCTCTCTCTCTCTCTCTCTCTCTCTCTCTCCCCGGTGGTGTGTTTCACTAATTACAGTTAAATACGAGTATCAAAGACTGTAGCGTTTTTCAATGGCTGTTAGGTATGAGTGACTAGAACCGATGATTAATGCTCTACGGTAATGGAAAGATTGATTAGTGACTCAACCCCCCACCCCCTCTTCAACCCCCAACTCCCCTTTACCCCCCTCCCCAGCTATGATCAGTGATACATTATTTTCATCTAGTTAATTTGAAAGCAGATAAGAACTCATATAGGCCTGTAGTTATTGCTTCACATTTTGCTTCGTGCAAAATTTCTTAAAATGAGCAAAGAATTATTTAGTTCAGGTGAATTATCTCGATACATGACAGCATTGTAGTTATGAATTAGTATTAAATATATTACACACACAAACACGCACGCACGCACATACATATCCACACACACACACACACATACATACACACACACACACATCCACACCCACACCCATCCACACACACACTACAAACCCATTATTTAGCCTACCTGCCCAAGAGTGTGTGGGTGACAGGTTGAAGTAAACACCTTTACATTATACCCGTGGGAGAGAGAGCATGTGTCAATACTTAAGTGGACGTTTTGTTTAGTAATTTATGTATTTAATATTTTCTTTCGCTTCCTCCCTAGACCTCCGTCAAACTTTAAATAAGATACCTCCAAGACTCACCTCCGAGATCAATTTGTGCATTTTTCGGTAGAAAAATGCCCCGGCCAAAAAAATGTACAAGCTTATCTCATACGGGGGATCTAATGAATGTTTTTTTTGTTTAAGTTTGATGGAGGAAACTAAAAAAATAAAGGAGTATATAAATAAATAAACCCCAAAACATAGCCACTGTCCCCTTAAGATAGTCTGGCCAGGAACACACCCAGCAACAGATCAAGAAAGTAGAATAGGACTACAATAAACGGTGAGTAGATGATGATGATCATGATCATAAAGAGAGAGAGAGAGAGAGAGAGAGAGAGATAGTCTGGCCAGGAACACACCCAGCAACAGATCAAGAAAGTAGAATAGGACTACAATAAACGGTGAGTAGATGATGATGATCATGATGATAAAGAGAAAGAGAGAGAGAGAGAGAGAGAGAGAGAGAGAGAGAGAGAGAGAGAGAGAGAGAGAGAGAGAGAGATAGTCTGGCCAGGAACACACCCAGCAACAGATCAAGAAAGTAGAATAGGACTACAATAAACGGTGAGATGATGATGATCATGATGATAAAGAGAAAGAGAGAGAGAGAGAGAGAGAGAGAGAGAGAGAAGGGTATCGCTGGAAAGAATAGATAGAGAGATAGAGAGAGAGACTACACCGAGAGAGATATAGAGATAGAGAGAGGAGAGATATAGGTCCTAGGCCATGAACACACACCAGCAACAGATCAAATAAAGTAGAATATTGACTACAATAAAACGGTGAGTAGATGATGATTTCATGATGATAAAGAGACCGAAGATCAATCTCTAGAGATATAGAGATATAGAGATAGTAGATATTAGAGAGAGAGATAGATAGAGTAAGAGATATATATAGATAGAGAGCGATCTGAGATAGTGCGATGGAGTAGAGAGAGATAGTCTGGCCAGGAACACACCCAGCAACAGATCAAGAAAGTAGAATAGGACTACAATAAACGGTGAGTAGATGATGATGATCATAATGATTATAAAGAGAGAGAGAGAGAGAGGAGAATAGTCCTGGCCAGGAACACACCTCAACGCCATATCCACTACAGTAGATAGGACTACACATAAACGGTGAGTAAGAATTGATGATGTATGATGATAAGAGAAAGAGCGAGAGAGAGAGAGAGAGAGAGAGAGAGAAGACGAAGATATTCTGGCCAGGAACACCCCACAACAGATCAAGAAAGTATAATAGTAACTAACAATAAACTTGTGCGTTAGATGATGATGATCATGATGA